>CM050530.1:5263562-5268562 GCA_027563665.1 Antrozous pallidus
GAAAGTCAACACAAGTGGCTTCTTCCAGTAGGCACCCCCAGCCCGCCTCTGCGAGGAGAAGGGGAAGGGGGAGGGGGAGGAGGAGAACCCGGAGGAGGAGGAGGACGAGGAGGAGGGGAAGGAGGAGGAGAACCAGGAGGAAAAGGAGAAGGGGAAGGGAAGGAGGAGGAGAACCAGGAGGAAAAGGGGAAGGGGAAGGGGAGGAGGAGGAGGAGGAGGAGGACCAGAAGAAAGGGGGGAGGAGGAGGAGGAGAACCAGGAGGAGGAGGAGGACGAGGAGGAGGGGAAGGAGGAGGAGAACCAGGAGGAAAAGGGGAAGGGGAAGAGGAGGAGGAGGAGGAGGAGGAGGAGGAGGAGGAGGAGGAGGAGGAGGAGGAGGAGGAGGAGAACCAGAAGGAAGGGGGGAGAAGGAGGAGGAGGGAGAGGAGGAGGAGAACCAGGAGGAGGAGGAGGGGATGTGCCCGCAGCCAAGGTACATGCCCTTGAAGGTACTTACATTTCTCACACCCCAATATTATATGTTAAAAGGACCCAAAGAGATATGATGGCATAAATGCATTAATTTTTTCATAGGACAATACAGCCTTTATTTGACAGTTGACATCCTTAGAAGATTATTTTAAAAAACCAAAGGTCCGCCTTAACCGGTGTGGCTCAGCGGATAGAGCGTCGGCCTGCGGACTGAAGGGTCCCAGGTTCGATTCCGATCAAGGGTGTCTACCTTGGTTGCGGGCACATCCCCTGTAGGGGGTGTGCAGGAGGCAGCTGATGGATATTTCTCGCCCATTGATGTTTCTAACTCTCCATCCCTCTCCCTTCCTCCTCTCTGTGAAGAAAAAAAAAAATCAATAAAAATTAAACATAAAAAACAGCAAAGGTCCCCTAAATGCCGCAGAAAAGGGCCGCATTTGTGTAGTTTGCTTTCCTGCCAGTCAGGCACACACCTATTGCAGCAAAGACGACAAGTGTGTGGGGCATTGATAGATTCCTCGTTTTATTACATTTTTTCTCGGACGTTTGATGTTAAGAAGTAATCTAAATCGGCCATATATCAATGGGCATCTTCATAAAGCTCTGCCTCTCACATCTGTGACTTTGCCCTGCATATTTGAGTGCAGAAACATGAAGAACGAATTCTTCAGCGTTGACAGGAACTGCAATATGATGCTTAATTTAAAGCATCAATCACGCCCCCCCCCACCTCAACTCACCCCAATAAGGTTAAAAATACAATTCTCCACTTTCTCAGGGATAGCTCATATTTAGCATATACAGACATCTTCGTGTGTAGAGATCCCAGGGTTTTGAGAAATGGTTTCGTATTAATCTTAGCCCTAGCTGGTTTGGCTTGGCGGATAGAGCTTTGGCCTATCCCAGGTTCAATTCCCAGGCAAGGGCACAGGCCTGGGTTGTGAGCTTTATCTCCAGTAGGTGGGCGTGCAGGAGGCAGTCAATCTGTGATTCTCTCTCATCATGGATGTTTCTATCTCCCTCTCCCTCTCTGAAATCAATAAAAAAAATTTTTTTTTTAAAAAACTAAAAAGAACTTAAAAGCAAGAACAGCAAGAACAGAACTGACCCTTCTGACACACACGTGCAACACGCACGCACACACGCAGACACGCACACGCAGAGTGCATTTGGGAAACAGAAACATTTGTCTGGGGGACATCTTGTGAGTCCAGTTTAGAAACAGTTTTAATAGGGAAATCTTAAAGATTGCTTGTCTAAGATCCCTTCTGTGGCCTAAAGAACAGGAATGACAGCTACACTGAAAATTTGTCCTGGCCCTTTTTTTTTTTTTTTAAGCCTTAGATATCTGTGTGTTAGCTGTGTCTGAAAAATGTACTTTTTCTTTAAGTCCTCTCACCAGTTGAGTCGCAACTAGATGTACCTGCCTTTGATTAAATCTCAGCGGCCGTTCCTCCGTCCCCCGGAAGTCACAGCCCCATGTGCGCAGCAGACCCCACGGGCTGGCTGGGAGGTGTTGGTGCAGGTGTAGCTTAAAGACGGACAGGTATTTCCCTGAAGCTGAAGAAAAATTACAATAACCGCTGCTCCTGGAGAAGTCATTTATTTGTTGGTTGATTTCAGAGAGGAGAGGTGAGGGAGAGAGAGAGAGAAACATCAATGATGAGATAGAATCATCTATTGGCGCCCCCACGGAGGGTCGAGCCCACAACCCCAGCACATGCCCTTGACCAGAATCGAACCCAGGACCCTTCAACCCACAGGCCAACGGTCTATCCACTGACCCAAACTGGCTAGAGCAAAATATTTTTAAATGCATACCTACATATGCTTAATATGCAAAAATGTATAAATACGTAAAATGCTTAAAGTATTTGACAGCTTATTGATTTATTGAACACTTTAGATGATTTCCCAAACTTTCCTTTCCACAAAGGACCACATTATATACTTTTCAAAATACGTTAAAGGTTTTTCTCAGCATTTTTTTTTTCATACGAACAATCCATTATTGCAAATGGTGGCTGTAATTTTTACAACATAATTGCACCTTCCATTGACAACTTCTCAGGCATTAACTAATTATGCCACTTAATAAAATTACAGTAATTGCATTAAAAGACTATCTGTTGAAAATGTAAAAAAGGAGAGTCTTACCTATTTTAGCATATTTTCATGTTTATATTTCCAGCTCTATAATTGAATTTTACTTCCGGACGGAATCCTGGCTCTGCCGAGTAAAGTCGGTTGGCATTTTGGGAGCGTCTCAATTTTGACTCGCAAGCGTCAGATCTTTATTATGATGATTATTTTTAATCCCGGATACGAAAATGGAAAAGAATACTACAATGAAAAAGATGGAGGAATGGAAGGAGGGAGACGGAAGAAGAAGGGAGGGGAAAGAGAGAAAGAGAGAGTGTGTGTGTGTGTGGGGGGGGGGGGGAGCAGCTTATACATGAGAAAGCAGTAACAACCAGTTTCCACCTGTTGAAGAATGGGTGCTCAGCACTTTGATTTCTGGCTAATTTGATAAGGCCCCCCCCCCCTTTTTTTCAGTCTGGGCTTTGTCATTTGCTTCTGAGCTGTCATTTCATTAGCCTCTCTGGCTGATCTCTGGGCTCCCCATCTGGTGGCCCGTGCCCTCCTTCTCTGGCTGGGCCTGGGGAGCTGATGGCCCCCGTATTGAGGTGCCATGCCTGCGTGCTTGCTGGGGGAACCCGTAATTAGACCCACCGCGGGTGACAGGTACAAGGGAACCCGGTGGCCATGCTGGCTGCCCGCCCGATCCCTCGTTTGTGGAGAGAACCCTTTGCCGTTGGATTCATGGTTTGGGAAGGCGTGTGTTTGCTCCCTCGCCCTCCTGTCCTGGGGTTGCGTCATCGACTTTTTAAATAATAGAGCTAATCTGGGGGGACGTGTTTCACTGGCCTGGTAGTCTAGCTTTCGCTTTTAGGAAAAAGACGTACAAAGACATTCAATTTAAGACCTCACCATCTCAGCCACTGGTTCTCAACCTTTCTAATGCCGCGACCCTTTAATACAGGTCCTCATGTTGTGGGGACCCCCAACCATAAAATCATTTTCATGGCTACTTCATAACTGTCCTTTTGCTACTCTTATGAATCATAATGTAAATATCTGTGTTTTCTGATGGTCTTAGAAGACCCTGTTAGCGGTTCTCAACCTGTGGGTGGAGAATGCTGCTGTAGAGATTCTAAGCCACGTTTCTCGACAGCAGGGGTGGGGAACGTCCAGCCCGAGGGCCGAATAAGGCCCGAGAAATCATTTGGTCTGGCCCTGCCCAGGCATCAGGGGTAAGTTAATCAAACGTTTGACCAAATAGAGCAGGCTACTTTTTAAAAAAATATATATTTTATTGATTTTTTTTGACAGAGAGGAAGAGAGAGGGACAGAAAGTCAGAAACATCGATGAGAGAGAAACATCGATCAGCTGCCTCTTGCACACCCCCTACTGGAGATGTGCCCGCAGCCAAGGTACATGCCCTTGACCGGAATCGAACCCGGGACCTTTCAGTCCAAAGGCCGACGCTCTACCACTGAGCCAAACCGGTTTCGGCGAGCAGGCTACTTTTTAAGCTGATCATTCTGCACAGCCCGAGAATGATGTTACGGACACCCAAATGGCCCTTGGCCCCTGGCCCCTAATTTATACAGTGTTTACTGACTTCTTCCTTTCCCTGGAACTTTCCTCCAACCCCAGTCCACATTTTTCTGGCCCTTTAAAATGCCTTTTCTATTTCTGCCCAAGCTTTTTTTTTTTCCCCTCCAATTTTTGTTTCAACTCATTGCCCGGGATGCTTCGTTTTGCCAAGGAAAGATAGAAATGAACAGGAGAGAAATACACTTCTTTGCTCACTCCCTTGGTGTTAAAACCAAACCCCGCGGCTACTGTTCACAGTTGGAAGTGGGGGGGGGGGGAGCAGGAGGATGGGCGATCGGCGTGTCCTTCATGCTCCCCCAGCGGGGGAGAAACGGAAGGTGTTGTAATGGGATTTGCCAAGGTCTCTGGCTTGTTCGAGCCCAGGGCTCCCAGCCCCTCCACCGGGTCTGCAGTGAGTGTGTGACTTGGGGCCAGGAACTCTGGAGCCATGGGTTTGTGGGTATGAGTTGCACCTACACAGTATCCATGCATTTTGTTATTAAAAGTTAAACTGAAACTGGTTTGGCTCAGTGGATAGAGCATCGGCCTGCAAAAAAGGTCTCAGGTTCAATTCTGGTCAAGGGCATGCATGTACCTTGGCTGCGGGCACATCCCCAGTAGGGGGAGTGCAAGAGGCAGCTGATGGATGTTTCTCTCTCATCGATGTTTCTGACTTTCTATCCCTCTCCCTTCCTCTCTGTAAAAAATCAATAAAAAATATATTTTTAAAAAAGTTAAAACAATAGTTTTTTTTCCTTCCGTCTTACATTTGGAAAACATGTATATATTTTTAAAAATATATTTTTATTGATTTCTTAGAGCAAGTGGTCGGCAAACTCATTAGTCAACAGAGCCAAATATCAGCAGT
>CM050530.1:5278562-5331062 GCA_027563665.1 Antrozous pallidus
AACACACAAGAGGGTGCCCCCCTGTGGTCAAAGATCCTGCCCCCATGTGGACTCAAGATGGCCACCACAAGATGGCCTGCAGGGGAAGGCAGTTGGGAGGGACAAGGCCAGCAGGGGAGGGCAGTTGGGGGTGACCGGCCTTGCAGGGAAGGGCAGTTAGGGGTAACCAGGCCTGTAGGGGAAGGCTGTTGTGAGGGACCAGGCTTATAGGGAAGGACAGTTGGGAGGGACCAGGCCTGCAAGGGAGGGCAGTTGGGAGCGATCAAGCCCGCAGGGGAGGGCAGTTAAGGGTGACCAGATCAGCAGAGGAGGAAAGTTGGGGGCAAACAGGCTGGCAGGGGAGCAGTTAGAAATCAATCAGGCTGGCAGGAAGAAGCAGTTAGGGGCAATCAAGAAGGCAGGCAGGTGAACAGTTGGGAGCGGGTAGTCCTGGATTGGGAGAGGGATATCCAACTGCCCATTCAGGCCCGATCTAAACAGGCAGTCGGACATCTCTCAAGGGATCCCAGATTGGAGAGGGTATAGGCTGGGCTTAGGGACACCCCCTCCCCTTACATAAATTTCGTGCACTGGGTTTCTAGTATGTGTGTGTGTGTGTGTGTGTGTGTGTGTGTGTGTGTGTGTATATATATATATATATATATATATATATATATATGTGTGTGTGTGTATATATATATATAAAGAATTTTTGTTTGCCCCATGGGGTTTTCACACTTTTCAGCTGATGCCACTGTATTTTACTCAAACTGTATAGAGCTGTCAGTGCATTCGTTATACACATCTGCAGCCCTGAGCAGATGACAATCGCTGGAGCGGGCAGAGAGGGGGGTCGGTTCGAGGAGAGGGGGGACCCATTCGAACCCACATCTTCAGAAGCAAACGCCTCTCGTGTGTGTGTCTCTCTTCCGGCCCCTGCGTGGCCCGTCCCCTCGCTCTGCTTCCGATAGCATGTTCCCTCACCCGGCCGGGCGCCGAGACGGGCTGCCTCTTCTGTGTATAAAAATTAAAAATTCAAACAAAAACCTGGCCCGCACGAAGAACAGGCCCTTCGGGCATATGGTTCATTATGCATATTCGTTTAATTACTAAAACACTTGGGACGGTTCCCCTGCCCTCGCTTTCAACTCGCAAAGTCAGATCTCTCCTCTCTCGCGCAGCCAACGGAACGGAGCACTGTGTTCCGGAGGAAGGGGGGGGGGTAAAGAGAGCTTTGGAAGGCATTTTTGGAATGCACTGAAAGGAGACACGATTCTCAGGATGATATGGGTAGCAGGAGAGATCTCTCTCTCTTTTCCTCTCTCTTTTTGTTTCCTTCTCTCCCCGCCCCCGCCCCATTTCTACCACTGCCCCCCACGGCTTGACTTAACCGTGGGTAGTTTATATGGAAGCGGGCAGGGCAGGGATGCCAGACCTGGGGTACAGGTTTCCATGTGTGTTTCTTGCCAGCCACCCAAGTCTCAGGGCGAAGCTACGTTTTCTCGGCTGGAAGGGGACACGCCATGAGAGCGTGACTTTAATTGGTTTTTCAGGCCTAACAGGTGGTGATCACTTAGGCTGGCCCCAGCCTTGGTGCCACTCCTGATGTGGGGTGCCCGGTAGAAAAGCTTTATGGAAATAAACCGCTTCCCAGCTTCGCGGTTACCTGAACATCTGCCTCCTGGCTTTTCAAGGGCCTTTGCCAATGTTCCCCCTCCATGCTCACGTGGATCGGATCCCAGGGGAAAAAATGTGGAGGAAGACTTTCTTCTCTAGGTGACATCAGACTCTTCATTTTGGGGGTTCGCAGTTAGAAACATTGGTGTTTTGGGGGGTTCCTTTTGGCCGTGGCTGTTTTCACATGTGTTTCGGTAGCACAGTTATTTTCATGGTTTTTATTTTCACAGATTTTATTATTATTTTTTTTTTAACAGAACGGGCCACTGTTCGAATGGGGAGTTGCTGGGTTTGCATTTATTCTGGTTGATCCATTGATGGTTTATGTGAGGGAGTGTGTGTGTGTGTGTGTGTGTATGAGTGTGTGTGTATGTGATTGTGTCTGAGAGTGTATCTATATGAATCAGTGAGTGTGTGAGTGTGTGTGTGTGTGATTGTGTCTGAGTGTGTGAGTGAGTGTGTGTGTGTATCTGAGTGTGTGTGTGTGAGTGTGTGTGTGTGTGTATGTATCTGAGTGTGGGTGTGTGTGAGTGTGTATCTGAGTGTGTGTGTATGGGTGTATGAGTGTGTGAGTGAGTGGGTGGGTGTGATTGTGTCTGAGTGTGTATGTGTATGGGTGTATGAGTGTGTGAGTGTGTATGTTAGTGTGTGTATCTGAATGTGTGTGGGGGTGATTGTGTCTGAGTGTGTGTGTGTATGAGTGTGTGAGTGAGTGAGTGTGTGTGTGTGATTGTGTCTGAGTGTGTATGTGTATGGTGTATGAGTGTGTGAGTGAGTGTGTGAGTGAGTGTGTGTATCTGAGTGTGTGTGTATGGTGTATGAGTGTGTGAGTGAGTGTGTGTGTGATTGTGTCTGAGTGTGTGTGTGTATGAGTGTGTGAGTGAGTGTGTGTGTGATTGTGTCTGAGTGTGTATGTGTATGGTGTATGAGTGTGTGAGTGAGTGTGTGAGTGAGTGTGTGTATCTGAGTGTGTGTGTATGGGTGTATGAGTGTGTGAGTGAGTGGGTATGTGTGTGTGATTGTGTCTGAGAGTGTATGTGTATGGTGTATGAGTGTGTGAGTGAGTGTGTGAGTGAGTGTGTGTATCTGAGTGTGTGTGTATGGTGTATGAGTGTGTGAGTGTGTGTGTGATTGTGTCTGAGTGTGTGTGTGTCTGAGTGTGTGAGTGAGTGTGTGTGTGTGTGTGTGTGTCTGAGTGTGTATGTGTATGGTGTATGAGTGTGTGTGTGCATGTGTGCGTGTATGTGTGTGTACACGCACACACACACATATATGCTTATAGACCATGTTTGGTTTCTCCCTGGTATACAGCGTTGTGCTCGGCATTATAGGGAAACTGTTTTTGGACGAGTCCCCAGGACAGTAAATTCAGGACCCCCAAAAGCATTTCTTAAGGAAAGGACCACCCAAACTTCGGCACCCTTCTCGTTGTCAGTGGCAGTTTTCCCTCCGCTGATGCCAACGGGCGGCCTCCCCGAGTCTCGGAGACCTTCCGGGACATCTCGGTCTGCTCGCTGGACACACTGCACTCTGTTTAAGTAGCACCGTTCACTCGTCCCTTCGGAAGGGAGGCTCCCGGATTAAAGCCCGTCCTCGGGTTCCGGCACTCGGTGGAGTCTGTACGGAGCTATTGTGGGTTCAATGGGAACTCATTGCAGTCCCGTGCCTTTCGTGCCAGAAATAAAGCTGTAAGCGGCGTAACTTAATATAGTGGACTGCTCTATTCTGTTACTGCACCGATGCTAATTAGCTACACTTTCTTTATCACCCAGCGTGTGTGTGTGTGTGTGTGTGTGTGTGTGTGTGTGTGTGATCTCTGAACGCATAATTATCTGGCCACTGTGTGTGTGCGCGTGTGCGCGCACGTGTGTGTGTGTATTAGATGCCCATTGCATGAATTCGTGCATGGGTGGGTCCAGCCAGCCTGGCCAGGGGGAGGGGACATGGGTGGTTGGCCGGTCTGCCTGCTGGTCGAACTCCTGGTTGAGGGGACAATTTGCATATTAGCCTTTTATTATATAGGATATACACTGAGTGACCAGATTATTATGATCTCTGAACGCATAATAATCTGGCCACTCAGTGTGTGTGTGTTTGTGTGTGTATGTGTGTATGTATATGTGTGTGTGTGTGTGTGTGTGTATTTATATATGCACACACATATTTCTTTTATCAATTTTAGAGAGGAAGGGAAAGAGAGATAGAAACATCATTGAGGAAAGAGAATCATTGATCAACTGCCTCCTGCACCCCCCCGCCCCATTGGGGATCAAGCCCACAGCCCGAGCATGTGCCCTTGGCCGGAATTGAACCCAAGACCCTTCAGTCTTTAGGCCAATGATCTATCTATCCACTGAGCCAAGATGGCTATGGCACCCAGAGTGTTGATTGCGGTATTCATTCTGGTCCAGTCTTTCTACGAACACGAAGGAGTAAAGCCTAATGTGTTAAGTTGAAGATTTTATTCATAACTGCTGCTCAAAGTCAGAAGGACACTTTTATTTGTATGTATTTTTTAAATTTTTATTTAATTATTATTATTTTTTTTTCAGAGAAGAAAGCAGAGGGAGAGAGAGAAACATCAAAGATGAGAGAGAATCATTGATTGGTTGCCTCTTGAACACCTCCTACTTGGGGATCGAGCCTGCAACACAGGCATGTGCCCTTGGCTGGAATCGAACCTAGGACCCTTCAGTCTGCATGCAGGCTGACCAGCTAGGCCAGAGAACACTTTGGTGCCAACAATTCTGCTTCGGAAATGAGTGAGACGCTACCTGGAATATTTTGTTTTTGTCTTGACCTCTTTAAGATATCCAGCTTTATGGGGGGAGGGGGGGTAAAATGTGTGAGGATTCTTTTCTCCCTTCCTTTAATCTGAGTAGAGAATTTGCTGATGGCTTTGGGAGATACATTTACCCAAATCGGACTTTCAACTGCTCAATTACTGGCTTCTGCCAAACAAACAACAACAAAAAAAAAACACCTAATGAGAAATTTATTGTCTGATTCTCCACCAGAAACGATGACCACTTTAGGAGGCAAAGAGTTAATAGTTGCAACGTATTAAATGCCTTCTCTCTTCATTTTGCTCAGAGCCGTCGTACTTTTTCATCCTGCAGTTCTGCCTTGATGAGTAGCGTGGGTTATCATTGGGCCATGTGTTTCTTCCCCATTCTACCGATTCTAAAACTGCGTTACTCGTTGTGCGTGTGTGAGTGTGTCTGGGTCTGTGTGAGTGTGTGTCTTTGCGTGTGTGAGTGTGTCTGGGTCTGTGTGAGTGTGTGTCTTTGCGTGTGTGTGCGCGTGTGCGCGCGTCTGTGTGCGTGTGTGAACCTGTTTGTAACTTTCTAAAAGCTACCCCACGACATAAACCGACGAGCAAAAATAGATCCAGAGAGAGGGAAACATCGATCAGAACGGCAAGCCTCGGAGATGATAGGGAAGGGTTAGGGAAGGAGGGGAGACCAATCAAAGGACTTGTGTGCAGGCATATATGAGCCTAGTCAGTGGACACGGACAACACGGGGGTGGGGCATGAATGGGAGGCGGGGGGTCATGGGGAATAAGGACACATGTAATACCTCGATCGATAAAGAAATTAAAAAAAAAACAACATAAAAGCTACTGCGGTGAGAGTCCGGGTTTGATCTCCTGAGGTCGCTGACTGGCCGCTGAAGACCGTCCCCGTCCCGTGTGCCCCGGGCGGTGATGTGGCCTTGTCCTCCCGGCAGGTGTTCTTGGTCGCCGTGTGGAACTTCGAGCTGTACATGATCCCCCTGGCCTTGCTGCTGCTCTTCGCCTACAACTTTGTCGAGCCCACGAAAGGGAAGGCGGGCGGCGCCCACGACGGCCAGGTGAGCCAGACCCCCAGCGCGCTGACCGGCGGCTGCCAAGCGGAGGTGCGGGCGGATAAGCCAGCGCCACCCCGAAGCAGGTCCGGGTCCCGTGGCTTTGAGCCTGACGGATCCACCGTGCACGCGTGTCCATGTTCTAGTAGAGATCTTTAAAAATAGATGTAGATATAGATGTAGATGTAGATGTAGACATAGATATAGATATAGATATAGATATAGATGTAGATATAGATGTAGATGTAGATGTAGACATAGATATAGATATAGATATAGATGTAGATGTGGACGTAGACATAGACATAGACATAGATATAGATATAGATGTAGATGTAGACGTAGACATAGACATAAACATAGACATAGATATAGATATAGATGTAGATGTAGATGTAGACATAGACATAGACATAGACATAGATATAGATGTAGATGTAGATGTGGACGTAGACATAGACATAGACATAGATATAGATGTAGATGTAGACATAGACATAGACATAGACATAGATATAGATGTAGATGTGGACGTAGACATAGACATAGACATAGATATAGATATAGATATAGATATAGATATAGATATAGATATAGATATAGATGTAGATGTAGATGTGGACGTAGACATAGACATAGATGTAGATGTAGACGTAGACATAGACATAGACATAGATATAGATATAGATGTAGATGTAGATGTGGACGTAGACATAGACATAGATATAGATATAGATGTAGATGTAGATGTGGACGTAGACATAGACATAGACATAGATATAGATATAGATATAGATGTAGATGTAGACGAAGACATAGACATAGACATAGACATAGATATAGATATAGATGTAGATGTAGATGTAGATGTAGATGTGGATGTAGACATAGACATAGATATAGATATAGATGTAGATGTAGATGTGGACGTAGACATAGACATAGACATAGACATAGATATAGATATAGATATAGATGTAGATGTAGACGAAGACATAGACATAGACATAGACATAGACATAGATATAGATATAGATGTAGATACATTTTTAATTTGATTTCTGAGAGGAAGGGAGAGGGAGAGAGAGATAGAAACACCCCTGATGAGGGAGAACCGTGGATCGGCTGCCTCCTGCACGCCCCACACTGGGGATCGAACCCACAACCCGGGCACATGCCCTAACCGGGAATCAAACCGTGACCTCCTAGTTCCTAGTTGGAAGCTCAGCCACTGAGCTACCCCAGCCAGGCTAGAAATAGATGTTTTTACTGACTTGAAAGAGGCAGGGAGGGAGGGAGGGAGGGAGAGAGAGAGAGAGAGAGAAACATCGATGACAGAGAAACATAGATCACCTGGGGATCCAGCCTGCAGCCCCGGACACGTGCCCTAGACTTGGATCCAACCTGGGGGCCTCTTGCTGCGTGAGACGGCGCTCAACCCACTGAGCCGCACGAGCCAGGGCTGTGGTAGAGATCTATCAGATGTCACCGGGGGTCCTCTGTCTACAGCGTCCTGTGTTCCCGAGTCAGGAGAGCCGCGTGGTGCTCGGCCCTCTGTCCCACGCCAGCCCGTGTGTCCTGTGCACATCTGGGACTCTGCAAGGTTAAGGTCAAGAGCACTGTCATCCACGAGATCAAAGTCCCTCCTGGGGACCGGAGGCTGCCTCGGGCCCTGCGCCCAGGCTCCCCAATGCAGGGCCACCCCGGCCTGAAGGCTCGGGGTTCTCGGAGGGTTGCCCACACCCCCAGGGAACCCCGAGCCCGGGTGGGCACGCATCCCTCTATTCCTGTGCCCGCGTTTCTGCTGTGATTCTCAAACTTGCCAGCAAGGCTTCCCCTCAGCGCCCCCTGGCCTCCGCTCCCTTTCCTCCTTCCCCATCTCTCCTGCCTCGCTCCCTCCTTGCTCATCGGGGGCTCTCACACCCCCACCACCTCCCCCCATGAGCAGGAACGTGTATGTGTGAGCTGCCTTTATGCCCTAATCCTGGCATTGCAGATTCAGAAACCCCCTGCAGTGTTTACTCGGAATTCTAAGGTCTTGGGACTTGGTAGCAGATCAGCTTCACGTATCCAGGTTGCGGGCCCCATCCCCAGCAGGAGGAGTGCGGGAGCCGGCCGATCCCCGATCCTCTCTCATCACGGATGTTTCCCTCTCTCCCCTCCCTTCCTCTCCGGCATCAATTAATAAGTGAATAAACATCTCCGTGGCACGATTGAAATTGGACCTGTTCCAGAGACCAGGTTTTATAACGAATCTAAACCAACCTGTTCGCACCCCAGCCGGTGCCGGAACCCCCGGACTAAAGCCGGGTGCCCTTCAGTCCCGATCGAGGCCTTGCAGGTCTTCCCTCTCCCGCTCCCCGACTCGGACCGGAAGCCCAAGGAGACCGGGAAAACCATACAGAAAACTGTAGCTTACTCTTGAGGTGGACGATACTCAGGCTAATGCGTTTCTAACTGTGGGGTGTTCCCGTATTGGCCCCCCGAGGAGCAGAGAAATCTCTGTATCAGTGAACCCACCACATCGGAGAAAGGTCCCCTCGGCCTTCATGTGACGGTGGGGTCATCTGTCGGGAGAGCAGAGCTCTCGGGGGGCTCAGCTCAGAGCCGCACGCATGCAAGCTGGGTGGCTGCGTTTGCAGCGAAGTTTTAGGGAGCCGCATGCAAGCTAGGTGCCTTCCTCATCCCTCGCCTCGTGGCTGCGTTTGCAGCAAAGTTTTAGGGAGAGGAGGCCTGCGGGTACGCTGTTGCCATGTGCCCCAAACTCTCAGAGCGTCCTTGTTAAGGGAGCTTCCACACACTGGATTTTAAAAGGACCAGCACTTAACTTCTGTAGGCATTTCCCCCTTTTTTTTCTTAATCCTCACCCGAGGATATTTTTCCATTGACTTTTGGAGAGAGGGAGAGACGGAGAGAAATAGCGATGTGAGAGAGACGCACCCATGGGTTGCCTACTGCACACCCACCCTGAGTAAGGCCCGGGCTGGGCAGGAGCCGGGACCGAGGTACGTGCCCTGGACTGGGATCGAACCCGGAGCCCTTTGACCTGCGGGCTGATGCTCCATCCGCTGAGCCCAGTCAGCTAGGACTGCAGACATGTTGTTGTTGTTGATTTCAGAGAGGGAGGGAGAGCGAGAGAGAGAGAGAAACATCAATGATGAGAGAGAATCATGGATCAGCTGCCTCCTGCGCGCCCCCTACTGGTGATGGAGCCTGCAGCCTGGGCCTGTGCTCTTGACTGGAAGTGAACCTGGGGCCTTTCAGTCCTCAGGCTGACGCTCTACCCGCTGGGCCACACCGGCCCCGGGCGGTAGGCAGTTTTTCTTTCATGTGAACGAGTTTAGTTTGTTTGCCTTTGGTCATTTCCACCGATATTTCATTAACAAACTGTCTGACCTCCTTTCAGGAGAGCACGGAAGTCGATGACGAGGAGGACGACGATGATAAGGTGAGTGGAGTGGCCCGGGGACCACAGGACGGGGAGGGGGCCATTCCTTTCTTTCCTGTTGCTCATCCTCAACCCAGGATATTTCCCCGTTGGTTTTTAGAGAGCGCGGAAGGGAGGGGGAGAGACACAGAGAAACATCGATGTGAGAGAGACCCAGCGATTGGTTGCCTCCTGCAGGCACCCCAACCAGGGGCCGGAGAACCTGTAGCCGAGGTGCGTGCCCTTGACCGCCCTTGACCGGATTCGAACCCGGGACCCTTCAGTCTGAAGGCCGACGCTCTATCCACTGAGCCAATCCGGCCGGGGCGGGACCACCATGTTTTCAGCAGACTGCTTCCTTCCAGGTTGTGTCAAATGCTTTAATTTTTTTGTACCCTAGTGTAGCAAGCATATTAATATTCTCACCATTTACAGAGGATATCGCTTTCTAAGGTGTATCCATTTATTTATATCTCTTCATTCGTTTATCAAAGTGAGGATGAAAAGAAGCAGCATGGAAGAAATAATTGAAAGAGCAGAAAAAGCCCCGCTGGAGGCCCAGCCAGGGTGGCTCAGTGGTTAAAGCACCGACCTAGGCACCAGGAGGCCACGGTTTTGGTTCCCGGACGGGGCCCAGGCCCAGGCTGCGGGCTCGATCCCCAGTGCGGGGTGTGCGGGAGGCAGCCGATGCCGTGATTCTCTCTCATCGAGGATGCTTCTGTCTCTCTTTTCCTCTTTGATATCAGTAAATATATATTTAAGAAATAAAACAGCACAGCGATGGGGGGCCTGTCCTTGGCTGCAGGCTCCCTGGCGTCTAGAGGGTGGACGGCAGGCCGCCCGGGAAGTCTCCCGTAGACCGGTGACATTGCTCCTCCTTCAGGCCCGGCCTGCGGGCTGCGGGGTGGCCGTCCACGTCAGCGCCTGTCACTTCCCCAGCTGTTGCTGGCAGCACGGGCGGCTCTCCGTCTGCGTACATCTGTCCTCTCCCTTCTCCTGGGACAGGCTCTCAAAGCCGCTGCTTCTGCTGTCATTACGCTCGCAGACAAACCTTCTGGAATGGAATGGAGAGAAAAAAAAAGAAAAAGGGAAATGCCAAATGCGATGCTACTAGCTTAATGGACATCCAGTCCCCCCAGAACCTGTGGGTCCAGGGAGCGGGGAGAGGGGGGCGCATGTTACAGCGTTTCGGATGCTTGAGGGGGAGGAGGGGGTGGAGGGGGACAGCTTTACAGTTAGGATCCCAGATAAAATGCCCGGGAAATAGAAATGAGTTTAAAAACACCGGCTCCGTGACACAAAGGCCCTTAAAATGAATCGGGAGAGGCAGATGGTTTGGCCCATTTGTAGCGAATTGAGGGGATTCCAGAGGAAACCCTTTTGTGCTATTGAAATGATCATTCATAGCAACGTAACGAAATCAAATAGCAAAATTTTTTTTTTTAAATAAATTGCCCTTTCCAGAGAAGAAAAGGTCACACAGGTGCGACTCTCTTTTTGATGAATGGATGTTGCCTGGCTTCCCCGTGGCGAAGCTCCTTGAACGTGAGAAGGAGGGGATAGCCAAGCCAAAGTGCATGCTGGGAAGACTCACCAAAGGAAACAAGTCTTTTTTTTTTTTCATCTTTATTAACATGTTTTCATTGATTTTTGGAGAGGAAGGGAGAGGGATAGAGAGACAGAAACATCCACCAGAGAGAAACATCCATTGGCTGCCTCCTGCACACCTCTCCCTCCCCCCCCAACCCCCCACTGGTTGTTGAGCCCACAGTCCGGACATGTGCCCTGACCTGGAATTGAACTGTGACCTCTTTATTCCTGGGTTGATGCTCAACCACTGAGCAACACCGGCCAGGTAGAAACACAGTTTTAAATTAAAATTTCCTTTTTTAAAAAAAATATGTATTTTATTGATTTTTTTACAGAGAGGAAGGGAAAGGATAGAGTTAGAAATATCGATGGGAAAGAAACATCGATCAGCTGCCACCTGTACACCCCCTACTGGGGGATGTGCCCGCAACCAAGGTACATGCCCTTGACCGGATTCAAACCTGGGACCCTTGAGTCCGCAGACGAATGCTCTATCCACTGGGCCAAACCGGTCAGAGCTAAAATTTCCATTTTAACGAAATTATTTGAAGACTATTCTAGGAACTAGCCTACATTTTATTAACCAGGGCTTGAAAGTAAAGATTACTTTCCAGTTGGCCAATGCTTTTTATTTTTTTAAACCTATTTTATTGTTTTTTTTACAGAGAGGAAGGGAGAGGGTTAGAAACATCGATGAGGGAGAAACATGGATCAGCTGCCTCCTGCACACCCCCTACTGGGGATGTGCCCGCAGCCAAGGTCCATGCCCTTGACCGGAATCGAACCTGGGACCCTGGAGTCCTCAGGCCGACGCTCTATTCATGAGCCAAACCGGCTTCTGTTGCGTGTGACACAGGACAGACCACGCTTCTGGGAACTGTCACACACCCAGCCAGACAGGAACTGTTTACAAGTTGTAAACACTCGGTCGTTTCCTCCCGAACCAGGAGAAGAAAGGGAAATCCTTTCTCTCCCGGCGATCCATCTTGGAGGTGACACCCCTTTAATTGCCTGCACCCCTTCCCACCGAAGACCATCGCGGACAGCTGGGGAGATGAAAGCGCACGGGCCTCTGTGGGGGGGGGGGGGGGGGGCTGTCCCATGTCCCTGCCTGTCTCCTGGGTGCAGACCAGGCTGCGGTCTGGGCTCTGTCATCCCTTTATCGTCTGCGACGGGGATTGGTGTAAAATGACATCACCCAGCCTCCTGCTCCCTTCGGGTTGTCCAAAGGCCACGGGAGTGACTCCGATTAGAAACCCAATTAGACTCCACAGTTGTGTTGTTTTCTTTCCTTTGTTCCACCTCCCCCGAGGGGATTTTTTCCATTGGTTTTTAGGGAGATTTGAAGTGCGAGGGAAAGACAGAGAGAAACGAGGGTTGAGAGGATCCCATGGATGGGCTGCCTCTTGCAGAAGCCCTGAGCGGGGCCCGGGCCCGGGCCAGGGAGGAGCCTGCCGCCGAGGTACGTGCCCTTGACGGGAATCAAACCAGAGACCCTCGGTCCGCAGGCCTTGGCGCTCTAACCCCTGAGCCACACCGGTTACGGCTTGCCTTCCTCGCTTCTCTGAGCTTTCAGTGGATTCTCAGGGAACTGGTTGTTTGGCCTTCTAGGAAACGGAACGAAAGTTTGAAGAGAGGGACTTTTTTTTTTCTTCTTCTTCTTTCCGATACCCGATGGGCCGTGGGAGAAATTGCTTGTAACAAGTAGAGTCTGCTGGGCCCCCAGAACAGACCATGACCAAGTCCAGCCAGCAGCCAGCAGCCAATCAGCGGCGTGTCCTAAGTGCGTGAGATCTGCGTGAGGAATTCTATCTTGTGGACCTTTATTTGTACGGACGGGTTACGATGCGAATCGTGTTAATTACCCGCACCACGAGGGCCCGTTACTGACGCATGAACCCAGACACTGTTGTGTAAAACGCTGTGACTCCCTGCTTACAAAAGGCCACGCGAAGCCGTGGTCTCCTATTCTTATTGTGGGAGGTATCAGTACTTGCCTTCGAGGTTCTTTCTTTTTCCAGCCCAGCAGTTGGTTACCTACAGGGACGATTTCGGCATGTGCTATTATTAATATCAGGAGGGCGAAATCATAAGGGCGTGTAATAACAGTTTTAAAAAACCCTGCTTATTGCCATCGTAAAGAAATGACACCCGGGGGTTTGCGTTGTGAGTGACTTGGATTTTTGGCTGTCGCAAGAGAACTTGAATGATCTGGTGGTTGTTATTTTAGGATGATCAACGAGATCATAATGGCCTAACAGTGTTTGGAGGGAGAAAATACCCCTTTCCTATTAATTATGGGTGGAAAAAAAAAGGAATATATAGATGTTTTCTTTTAAACAAATAAGGAATGTGTGATGTGTTTTTGTTGATAAACTGTGGAACGTTTTATATTGAAAGAGTGCAAATATTCTCCTATATAATAAAAACCTAATATGCAAATCAGCCAAACGACAGAACGACCAGTCGCTATGATGCGCACTGACCACCAGGGGGCAGACACTCAAGGCAGGAGCTGCCCCCAGCTCACAGGCCCCAGGCCAGCCAAGGTGGGTGCCAGCAGGGGGCCCCCCAATCGCTCTGTTGGTTGCCCACAGAGGGAGGCAACTGGCTGCGGGGGGCAGGGCTGGCAAGTGGGTGGGGCCAGGCTAGCCAAGGTAGGTGCTGGGGGCTCCGCTCCACCAACCCTCAATCGCCCTGCCAGTCGACCCCCCAGATCAGCCCTGATTGCCAGCCAGGCCTAGGGACCCTAGTGCAATATATTTTCACAAGTTAGGCTGTGATCAATCAATGTAAGTACTTTTAAAACCATCAATTTCCATTTTTAAAAGGATTTTCATCCTCCACACTGACTAGGCCATTGCTCACTACCCAGGCAGAGCTTTCTTAGAGAAAGAAGCAGGTGGCCTATCAACTTCGAAGGACTTTTCCTTACAATCTGATAGAGTAGTCTTACTTAAATTCCTTGCTACTTAAGAATATCCAGCCGAAACCGGTTTGGGTCAGTGGATAGAGCGTCGGCCTGCGGACTGAAAGGTCCCTGGTTCGATTCCGGTCAAGGACGTGTACCTTGGCTGTGGGGCACATCCCCAGTGGGAGGTATGCAGGAGGCAGCTGATCGATGTTTCTAACTTTCCCTCTCCCTCTCTGTAAAAGATCAATAAAATATATATTAAAAAAAAAAAAGAATATCCAAACCCACGGCAAGTTAGTTTGATTAGTGGGGTTTTTTTTTACACTATTCACTCAGCTAAGATGACAAGGTATGTTATTTTTATGAAAATAAAAAAGTCCTGGCTGGTTTGGCTGAGTGGATAGATCATCGGCCTGAAGGGTCCCGGGTTAGATTCTGGTCATGGGCACAGGCCTGGGTTGCAGGCTCGATCCCCAGTAGGGGGCACGGAAGAGGCAGCTGATCTATGATTCTCATCATTGACGTTTCTAGCTCTCTGTCTCTCTCCATTCTTCCCTGAAATCAGTAAAAATATATTTAAAAATAATTAAAAAGTTAAGGAACGTCTTTGAAAGATGAACAATAATTGAATATCTTCCTGCACATTTCAGAGCCTATGGGAACGATACACAGGGTGTATTGTACAGGACCTGCTCCCGGATAATTTCCAGGGGAATAAAATAAATGGCCATTCTGATGTAACTGCTTTTAATTTGATTTAATATGAATTTTAGTGATGAAGTCATTTAATTGCTAGCATCTCTATTGTACCATCGTAACTTTGAGACTTTAATATTAAAATGGATGCCAGCCAATTCTTAATGATCGGTGTATGCATGTGCCGATGAGCAGGGATTGGCTTCCCTCCTTTCTGACACGCTGACGCGTTCACATTTTCCTTTTCAACACGGAACCTCCGTGCTTAAGCGTGTTTGGCCTCATTGACCTTTCGAGGCAGTCTTCGTCCTACTTACTGCCAAGCTCACTAACCCTAGTACTTGTGGGCTTGCTTAGAAATTTCTATTGCAAGGATTACACTTCTTATGTCACTCCCAAATATTGTGAAATATGATATATCAGACTGTAAATTGGATGGATTATCTATCCTTCTGTTAGCTAATGTGCACTGTCGAACAGAATACAGTCAGAGGCTCTGATTTTATAGAATATACTAGAGGCCTGGTGCACGAAATTCGTGCACTTGGGCGGTGGGGGGGGGGTCCTTCAGCCCAGATTGCAAGAGCATGCAGGCCAGGCTAGGGACTCCACTGGTGCATGATTGGGGTCACAGAGGGACGAGGGAGGTTGGCCAGTGGGGAAGGACCACGGAAGAGCTCAGGGTGTGTCTGGCCCATCTTGCTCAATCCCGATTGGCTGGACCGCAGTAGCAAGCTCACCTACCGGTTGGAACGTCTGCCCCCTGGTGGTCAGTGCACATTGTAGTGACTGGTCGACCGGTCGACTGTCTGTCCCCTGGTGGTCAGTGCATGTCATAGCGAGCAGTTGAGCGGCCTTAGCATATCATTAGCATATTGCTCTTTGATTGGTTGAATAGCAAACCAGATGACTGACCACTTAGCATATTAGGCTTTTATTATATAGGATAACGAATCTAGATATTTAATTTCCCATTGCTAAAAATGTTTACATCGTGCTAATGTGGACTGCATTGGACATTGTATCTCCATTACCCACAGGCCATTGTTTTTCTGAGTGGAGTAGTTAGTCCTCTTGTCTTTGCTAATGTAACCCCTGTTTCGGTATGATTTGCACTAAGTCCCAATTACCCAATGAGTTTAGACGCTAATTGGTAATTTACAAGAAAGGTGGGCACCATTTTTTTTTCCCTCAAGGGAAAAGTAATAACGTAAGTAATAAATGACACAAGAGTAATAATTTAAAACGGCATCATTTTGCTGTAAGAATTAGTTAAGTATAATTGGATTTTTAAAATAATGTTTGTAGAGTGTTTACAATTTCCAGGCTGTTTTTATATGTTTCAGCTCACTCAGCATTAAAAATAAACCATTAAATTAGCTACTTCCCCCATCCACCAATGAACAAACCCCGATTGAGAGAAATGAACTTGAGCTTGGTCAGCGTGGTTGAGCATCGACCTAGGAGGTCACAGTTCTATCCCCAGTCAGGGCCCGGACCCAGGTTGCGGGCTCCATCCCAGTTGGGGGGGCGTGCAGGAGGCAGCCGATCCCTGATTCTCTCTCATCATTGATGTTTCTCTCTCTCTCCCTCTCCATTCCCCTCTGAAATCAATAAAAACAAGACATTTTAGGATTTCTTATTGCACTGTTTGGTCACACACACATTTTTTCTCCCACCCGCCTCACTCCCCATTTATTTACTCAAATAAAGTGAAAGGGCTCAGTCCGAGCCCCTGCGCAGGGTGTGGTCGGCCGCAGGAGGTCAGTGGCAGGAAGCCCTCAGGCCTGCCCTGTGTCGCAGGCCTGGCCCCTGTCAACGGGCTGAGGGGGACTCCTGATGAAACCGTGAGCCCGAAGCACACGCTGGGACTGCCGGTCAGCGTGGCAGCGCGGGGTGCAGGGAGCAGACGGGGAGAGCCCTTTAAACCACTCGGGAATTATATCGACTCCAAACCCAAACAGTCTGTGTTTTCTTCCTTCCCAAAGCAAATGCACTACTGGGGGGGATGGCTCTCCGCAAAGAGCAATGGTTTTCTTTCCCTCGTGGAGACGTGCGTGTGCGTGTGTGTGTGTCTGTCTGTCTGTGTGGGTCTCTGTGTGTGTGTCTGTGTGGGTCTGTGTGTGTGTCTCTGTATGTGTGTGTGCATCTGTGTCTGTTGTATGTGTGTGTCTGTGTGTCTCTGTGTGTGTGCACGCGCACGTCTGTGTGTGTGTCTGTCTCTGTGTGTGTCTGTGTATCTGTGTGTGTGTGTATCTGTGTGTGTGTCTGTATCTGTGTGTGTCTGTGTGTGTGTGTCTGTGTGTGTCTGTATCTATGTGTGTGTGTGTCTGTATGTGTGTGTGCACACGTCTGTGTGTGTGTGTCTGTATCTGTGTGTGTGTCTGTGTATCTGTATGTGTGTGTCTGTATCTGTGTGTGTGTCTGTGTATCTGTATGTGTGTGTCTGTATCTGTGTGTGTGTCTGTGTATCTGTATGTGTGTGTGTGTATCTGTGTGTGTGTCTGTATCTGTGTGTGTCTGTGTCTCTGTGTGTGTCTGTATCTATGTGTGTGTGTGTCTGTATGTGTGTGTGTCTGTCTGTGTGTGTGTGTGTCTGTATCTGTGTGTGTGTCTGTATCTGTGTGTGTGTGTGTGTGTGTGTGTATCTGTGTGTGTGTGTCTGTATCTGTGTGTATCTGTGTGTGTGTGTCTGTATGTGTGTGTGTCTGTCTGTGTGTATGTGTCTGTATCTGTGTGTGTGTGTGTGTATCTGTGTGTGTGTCTGTATCTGTGTGTGTCTGTGTGTGTGTCTCTGTGTGTGTCTGTATCTATGTGTGTGTGTGTCTGTATGTGTGTGTGTCTGTCTGTGTGTGTGTGTGTCTGTATCTGTGTGTGTGTCTGTATCTGTGTGTGTGTGTGTGTGTGTATCTGTGTGTGTGTGTCTGTATCTGTGTGTATCTGTGTGTGTGTGTCTGTATGTGTGTGTGTCTGTCTGTGTGTATGTGTCTGTATCTGTGTGTGTGTGTGTGTCTGTATCTGTGTGTGTGTGTGTGTGTGTATCTGTGTGTGTGTGTGTGTGTGTGTGTGTGTGTGTGTGTCTGTATCTGTGTGTGTGTGTGTGTGTGTGTGTGTCCATGCACTCGCACCGCATCTCACGGGCAGACCCTGAAGACAGTTCCCAGTGCAGTCAGCCAGGCTCCCCGGACCCGTTTTTAATCCTGTGTATCAGAAATACTGCTCCTCGTCCTTTGTTCTGACAGATGTGGAGAGGGGTTTGTTTGGTTCGGTTTTGTGTGTGTTTTCCATGCTGGATGCCACTCGATCTATTTCTGGTGTTGCTCATGTTTGCGCGTTTTCACACGGCGGGCTTTTCCTATTCAGGGGGAGGAAACACACCGAACATCCCCCCCTCTGCAGCCTCACGTTCTGCTTCTGCCTCTTGCGATGGATGGCGGAAACCAACAGGGAGATCTCGAGCTGGAAATGTGGCACGGATGGCTTTGGGACAGATGCCACTCAGTGTCTCAGCATGTCACAAAGACTTGTCCTGCTGTGGTTAACTTCCAGGACTCCGTCTCTGGTTTTGCTTAGGTCAGTGGTCGGCAAACTCATTCGTCCACAGAGCCAAATAACAACAGGACAGTGATTGAAATTTCATTGGAGAGCCACGTTTTTTAAACTTAAACGTCTTCTAACGCCACTTCTTCAGCATAGACTCGCCCGGGCCGTGGTGTTTTGTGGATGAGCCGCACTCAAGGGGCCAAACAGCATGTGGCTCGAGAGCCGCGGTTTGCCGACCACTGGCTTAGGTAATTAAAGAGACAGGTGAGCCGGGCCGGGGTTGGTCAGGGCTTGAGTGACAACCCATGAACCAGGAGGTTATGGTTCGATTCCGGGTCGGGGCACAGGCCCGGGTTGCGGCTCCATCCCCAGTGCGGGGTGTGCAGGAGGCAGCCGATCCATAATTCTCTCTCATCATTGATGTTTCTCTCTCTCTCTCTCTCCCTTCCTCCCTGAAACCAACAAAAATGTATTTCAAAAAAGAGAGAAAAGCGTCTTCCTAAATCAGAACCGGTAGGCAATATTTAAAGTCACACACCAATGATGTAATTAATTGTGAGTTGTAAGTTCATTGTGATGGTTTAAATTCTCTCCCACAATCCTCTAGTCGTTGGAGGCATGGCAAAGGCAATGGGGCCTTGAAGAAGGAACTGATTGCTTCTTGATTTATTTCATTTTTGTTCTTGGGGAAAAAAACCCACAAAAACATTACCACTCCGTTACCCATGGGTACACTGTTCATAGTTCAGCTGCTTGCAAACCTTAGCCTAAATACTCCGGGTTTTCTGCGTGTGTGTGTGTGTGTATGTTTTTTTCTCTTTAACATTTTAAAGACAATGAAAGAAAATGGTGATCTTGCCTTAATTAATTAACTAACTAATTTATTATTAAAAATTTTTTTTTGCAGTATAACTTAGATAAAATAGTGGTACATATGTTTTCCTTTTTTCCCCCTTATTACCCTCCCCCCCATTTTAATGTAACCTACAGTATATGTTTAGGGTATAGAGCTGGCATTTTTATTATTTTTTTTTCTTAGGACAAAATGCCACTATTCCTTTATACAGAGCAGAGGAGCATGATGAAATGTGAATTCCGGATCTTGAAAAGTTCCCTGCTCTTTGTCGCTCCCGTCACGTCGTGGTACTGGCGTGGCTCGTAAAGGAGGCCCTAACCCATGTGACATTACTCATGCCTCTGTGTGTGCTTTTTTTCTTAAATATATTTTATTGATATTTTACAGAGAGGAAGGCAGAGGGATAGAGAGCTAGAAACATCGATGAGAGAGAAACATCGATCAGCAGCCTCCTGCACATCCCCTACTGGGGATCGGCCCGCAGCCAAGGTCCATGCCCTTGACCGGAATCGAACCCGGGACCCTTGAGTCCGCAGGCCGACGCTCTATCCACTGAGCCACACCGGTCAGGGCACCTCTGTGTGTTTTCAAATTCATAAGAAGTAAAATCCACTCTTCCTCGAAATCTAAAAAAAAAAATACGTTGTCCGCCGCTGTGACACCGACTGCTTGTGGAACGGCCCGAGTGGCCATCACCGTTTTTATTCCTCATTTCCCCGGAATAATTGGGAGCCTCTCACGCTCAGGGAGACATCGGCGCGGGCGGCAGCGGGCCTGTCTCTCGGAGCGAATGACTGCGGCGTCTCCTGGGGACGCGGTGGCGGCCGCAGATGTAAGGTGGTGCTCGCTAAACGGTGTTACCACCACATTCCCCGGTTCCATGGGAAACGTGTAAATAAAGCCAGCATGGAGCGGATGGAGCTGCCAGATCCGCTCAGACAGCGCAGGGCAACATGAGCAGGCTTGTCCTGGAAGTTCATCGCTCTTGAAACTTCCATCAACCCCGGGATGGTTTTGACTAGCCCAAAAGTTGCTTATTCGGCCTTCTGTCCCTTTGCATCCTTTTTTTTTTTAATGTTTTCTTTATCTGTTTCATTGATTTCAGAGAGGGGGAGAGAGAAACATCCATGATGAGAGAGAATCATTGACTGGCTGCCTCCTGCACGCCCCCTGCTGGGGATGGAGCCTACTACTCCAGGCGTGTGCCCTGACCAGAATCCAACCGGGACCTCCTGGTTCATAAGGTTGAGGCTCAACCGCTGAGCCACACCCACCCGGCTCTCTGCACTCTTGGAGGGGAGGACTTTCCTGTGTGAGGTGCCTAGCGTGTACCAAGTGCCGATGTGATGTATACTTCTCCAGAGACCCCCTATGATCTCCCTTTTCTCAATCACACATTTGCAACTCAGAAAGGGGGTCGGGAACTTGCCTCTATCGCAGCACGAGGAGACCACAAGACCAGCGTTAATCAATAGAAATAATTTTAAAAAATGCAGCAGGGTTTGACTAAGAGGCCACAGTGCTAGGGAACCATAGTGTCTACACTCCATGTTGTTACCTGCTGGGAACATGTCTGAAGCCCTGTGATAATGGGTGGGGTGGGCGAGGGTGAGCTGGCAGATAGCCTGGTGAAGACAAAGGAGAAACCAGGATCGGCCACATGGAATCTCAGAGTTCCCTGGCAAACACATCCACCCCCAGAAGGAGACGAAGGCCTTGTCTCCATGGGGCTTCTGTTCATCGTGGGAGCAGGGGAAGCTTGCTCACCAACAGCGATTGCATCCAATGAATGGGCAGGACATTCAGTGGAGTCAGTCAATAGTCAGGGCCCGGCCGGCGTGGCTCTGGGGTTGAGCGTCGACCTATGAACCAGGAGGTCACGGTTTGATTCCCGGTCAGCGCACATGCCCAGTTGCAGACTTGATCCCAAGTGTGGGGGACGTGCAGGAGACAGCGATCAATGGTTCTCTCTTATCACTGATGTTTCTATCTCTCTCTCTTCCTCTCCCTTCCCCTCCGAAATCATTCATAAAAAATATATATACGTAAATAAATCAGTATTTATGTTGCGAGAAATGTGGCATCTTTTAGAGCCCCTCTGTGGATGATAACCGTGCTGTTATATACACAGCACACCCCTTTCTAGGCTGGAACAGTAACTAGAGCTAACTGAGTCCAGTCTTGCCTCTGTGTTTCTTAGGAATCTGAGAAAAAGGGCATCATCGAGAGAATCTACATGGTGCAAGATATCGTGTCCACGGTTCAGAACATCTTGGAGGAGGTGGCTTCCTTTGGGGAAAGAATTAAAAAGTAAGTCCTACCCCTGCATCCTGGAGTTTGAATTAGGAGCCGCCGTCCACAAGGGCGAGTGGGGGTGGGGAGCACGAGGTCTCAAAGTGCCGAACCCTGAAACTGAAGCTGTGGTGCTCGGCAAGCCCTGTTAACTCTGGCTGGTTTGCTGTTTGGGCTTGTCGGTCTCACAGTCGGGCAGTTCCTCAGAACGGGGGGTGACACTACGAATAGTGTCACGGTCACTTTAAAAAAAACCCTAGATTGGGTGATAAACTACATTAAAAAAAATAGATATTGTACCTACACCACTGAAAGTAAGATGCAAATTGACCGTACCTTCGTGACGACCACCAACCAATCAGGAGTGAGTATTCAAACAAACCCAACGGAGATGGCAGATTAATTTGCATACGCAGGCACAGGTCACCCGGGGACGGAGCGGGATACTGACATCATCGCCATGGTGATGATGCAGGAGTTCTGCGCTGCTTCGGACCTCTGGGCAGTGTGGGAAGGCGGAAAGGCGGCTTCGGGCCGGAGCGAAGGCAGTGACAGCAGCCAGGGGAAAGGAAGGCCCATTCTTGCACAAATCTTCATGCCCCGGGCCTCTAGTTCACAAACAAAAAGGGACGCGGATAGGTTTAAAGGGGGTCTTTTTTTGTCTGAACTACATGATGTTAGGGGAGAGATCAGCCCAGCCCAGAAAGAGATGTACGAGAGAAACAGACAGAGGGCAGTTCTGCCACCGCCGCCGCCGCTGCTGCCAATTGTCAGCTTTTGTGAGAATGAGAAAAGACGGGCAGCTGGGCAGAGAGACCTTGACTGGGGGCTTCAGTAGGCGCAAACCGCTGTGCCAAGGCTCGGAGCCCAGGACCGTGCTAGGTGCAGGGACGTGTGGGTGAATTAGCATGTCTGTGCCAGTGGCCATGGTCCTGCTGTGTGTGGCGGTGAGGCAGCTCTTTCGGGGACTTGAGTGGCTTGCAAAAGTCAATGAAAAAAAAAAAATTGAGCCCCGGCTAGTGACGCTCAGTGGATAGAGTGTCAGCCTGCAGACTGAAGGGTCCCAGGTTTGATTCTCATCCAGGGCACATACTCAGGTGGTGGCGTCCACCCCAGGTAGGGGGCGTGCAGGAGGCAGCTGATCCGTGATTCTCTCTCCTCATTGATGTTTCCATCTCTTCCTCCCTCTCCCTTCCTTTCTGAAATCAATAAAAAAATGTATTTTAAAGAGGAATTGAGTGAGGACGAGAGCAGGGGCCAAGCCCCGGGAGGGAAGGCGGCTTCTTGGGTATAAGTGTCCCCGCGCCGGAAGGTCTCATAGACAGACGTGGCTGTTGTGTGGTCGATAATGACCACGGAAACGTGTCTGAGGGGCGGAGAGGGCAGAGCGATTGGAACAGGCCCCCGCACCCCCCCAGAGCTTCCTCGGGCCGGCTTTCCGGCACAGCTGTGTGGCCACGTCGAGGGCATATTTTCAGCCATGAACAGGGCACTGTTGTGCCCAGCTGCAGCACAGGAAGGCTCGCTCCTATTAATTGCCATTCATGAGCACAGTGACCTTCAGGGCTGTCCTCTGGAACTCTGTTGGAATTCCATTGTCATTCGGCGCTAAGGATCACGGAAAACTCTCACCCAACTGTTGGCAACCTGCAAATAAAAGACTTCCGTAAAACCCCCGGGAGTGAGGCTCCTCCAGTGGGATTGCATTTACATAAAGTAGTCTGTATTTTCTTTTTTAAATATATCTTCACTAGAGGCCTGATACACGGAATGTGTGCATGGGTAGGGTCCTGAGGCCTGGCTGGCATTCAGGGCTGATCATCAGGGCACCCAGTGGGGTGATGCGGGGGAGGAACCCCTGCTGGCACCTGCCTTGGCTGGCCTGGACCTGCGAGCTGGGGGAAGCTCCTCCATTGAACATCTGCCCCCTGTGGTCAATGCACATCATAGCGACCAGTCATTCCACTATTTGGTCAATTTGCATATTAGGCTTTTATTATATAGGATTGATTTCAGAGAGGAAGGGAAAAGGGGAGAGAGAGAGGGAAAAAAGACGTCAGTGATGGGAAAGAATCATGGATCGGCTGCCTCCTGCACGCCCCACACTGGGGATGGAGCCCACAACCCAGGCCTGTGCCCCGACCGGGAATCGAACCGGGACCTCCTGGTTTATAGATCAGTGTTCACTGAGTCACACCAGCCAGGCAGTACTGCGTCTTCTTTCATTGCGTTGGAGAGCCAAGCCTTCTCTTTGGAATGGTCGGGTCCAGGAAGCTCCGTGGCCGTTGGTCTGCTGACCGTCTGCCGAGGAATGTTTTCCTGGTTTTCCAAGAAGCTTTCCCAATGGGCCGTCTCCACTCGTGTGAGCAATTGCCCCGATGGGGCTGGCCCAGCCTGGGAGAACGTGACGTTTCTGTGGTTTCCCTGCAGCACGTTCAACTGGACCGTCCCCTTCCTTTCCGTCCTGGCCTGCTTCATCCTGGCGGTCGCCGCCATCACCTTGTACTTCATCCCACTCCGCTACATCGTTTTAATTTGGGGTAAGTGTGGCGTGGTCCTTTGGCCAGCAGTCCATTCCAGGTAAGAACCAGGGACTCATTTTTTTAAAAATATATATTTTATTGATTTTTACAGGGAGGAAGGGAGAGGGATAGAAAGTCAGAAACATCGATGAGAGAGAGACATCGATCAGCTGCCTCTTGCACACCCCCCACTGGGGATGTGCCCGCAGCCACGGTACACGCCCTTGACCGGAATCGAACCTGGGACCCTTCAGTCCACAAGCCGACGCGCTATCCACTGAGCCGAACCAGCTAGAACCAATTCTTCTTCATTTTTTAAAAAAATATACACTTTATTTATTTTTTAGAGAGGAAGGCAGAGGGATAGGGTTAGAAACACCCATCAGCTGCCTCCTGCACACCTTTTCCTGGGGGTGTGCCCGCAACCAAGCTACATGCCCTTGACCAGAATCGAACCTGGGACCCTTCAGTGCGCAGGCCGACGCTCTATCCGCTGAGCCACACCGGCCAGGGCCAATTCTTCAATCTTAAAGTGTAACTATGAACTTTCCGCGCGCTCCTGCCGGGGGTGAAACACAAGCTCGAAGAATGCATAGGGGCAACCAGGAACCCGGGACCTCCCCGCAAGGGCCCAATTGTGCCATAGCTGTGATCAAATAAAACCGGGATCGGATCGTGCGTGTGGTTTCCCTTCAGCCATCGCAGCCATAACCCCCCCGGGGTAATACATTGCTGTGGTCCGGGAGCCTTCCGCTTGCACTGTTATTCAGGCCGTGGGTGCACACCTGCACCTTGCCCTGCGCAGTTTGTGAAAATAAGTCAGTTTGCTCCTCACACTCCATCTTCTCCTCGAGGAAAAAATAACCCAACCCAGTACTTAAACCCAGAAGCAGAGAGGGTAACTGGTAAGGGGGCAGGGGGCCCTCGGTGATGACCTACTCAGCGCCAGAAAAGAGAGGAAGCTGTAATTTACCAGAGGAAATGGTGCACCCCTATACAGTTCAGCGGCTTTTAAAAAAAGCAGAAACAGAAATGGCATCACTAGTGGGATCTTCAGACGTTAAGATGCTCAGCCAGGTCCGGCCGGCGTGGCTCAGGGGTTGAGCTTTGACCTAGGAACCAGGGGGTCACGGTTCGATTCCCGGTCGGGGCACAGGCCCGGCTTGCGGGCTCGATCCCCAGCGTGGGGCGTGCGGGAGGCAGCCAATCTGTGATTCTCTCTCATCGCTGATGTTTCCAGTTCTCCCTTCTTCTCCCTTCCTCTGTGACATCAATAAAAACATATTTAAAGGAGAGAGAAAAGAGGATCGAATTGTGGATGATCCCCTGTGGACACAGCGTCTCACACAGTAGGTTTTATGGTAGAATTACGGCCATTGGAGCCTGTGAGGCCTTTAAAAACAGGGTGTGGTCCAGCCAGCACGGCCCAGGGGTTGAGCATCAACCTATGAACCGCATGCGGCTCTCGAGCCGCGGTTTGCCGCTCTGTTGACTAATGAGTTTGCCGACCACTGGGCTAGGTGAAGCGTTTCAGTGTAGTTGGAAGCTGTGAGGATTAGGCAGTTGTGTGTGCAAAGAGGTAAAGGGCAGTATAGGACAGTGGTTGGCAAACTCATTCGTCAACAGAGTGGAAACCCCAGCTCGCAAGGTGCCTGTGGCTCTCGAGCCTCGGTTTGCTGACCACTGAACCCGGGATTCAGGATTCAATTCCTGTCAAGGGCACAGGCCCGGGTTGTGGGCTTGATCCCCAGTAGGGGGCCTGCAAGAGGTAGCCAATCAATGATTCTCTCTCATCACTCATGTTTCTCTCTCTCTCTCTCTCTCTCTCTCTCTCTCTCTCCCTCCCTCTCCCTTTCTCCCTGAAATCAACGGAAAACACATATGTTTTTAAAAAGCTTATAACTTCTGAGTGCTTTATACCTTTTTATTCCAGCTACGTTTTTCCCCCAACTGTCTCAGTGCATTGTGGGTACCCCTGCCCCCCTCTGTTGCATCGGGGCTGCTGTGCAGGTTTCTTATCTTCTCCGTAACTAAGACTGTGGTGTTTTGATCGGCTGGGATATTATCTCTGCCTGGCTGTTCATTGTCAAGACTCCAGATGCGCACACTATATATAATTAACAATGGAAGATATATCCTTTCTCCGCGCGCCTTTGTCTGCCTGCGTCGTTTTGCCAAAGAGCCCGTGCGACAATTAATGCTTTTAGAAGAATACAGCGAGTGTATTTTAGTTTAAAGGCACGCGGGGAGGGGGGCACGGGGGAGGGTGAGGCGTTAGAAACATAAAGCTTGCTGTTGGGGGTAGAGGGGAGAAAGACAGCCCGGCTCTGACTTGGCGGGGGGGGGAAGGGATCATTTGCAAGAAGCCTTCTTCACCAGCCCAATCGCCACCCCGCTTCCATTTGCCCGTGAACAGTGGCCTGGCCGCCGTTTGCAAAGCAGATGCACACCTGACCCTCCAGAAGGGTTGCCATCCTGTCAAGTTCAGGGTCATCCAGGAAGCCCTGCCTTTAGATGAAAGGCAAGTCCCGGCTAAGGAAATGAGAGAAACATCCAACCGAGGATGTGTTAGGGGTCGTTCCACAGTTAAATGTGCCCGGCTGGTGTGGCTCAGTTGTGAGCACCAGGAGGGCCCGGTTCCATTCTCAGTCAGGGCACAGGCCCGGGTCAGGCTCCATCCCTAGTGGGGGGGGGGGCGCATGCAGGAGGCAGCCGATCAAATGATTCTCTCTCATCACTGATGTTTCTCTCTCTCTCTCTGCCCCCCCTCCCTTCCTCTCTGACATCAATTAAAAAAGTAAAAACAAACAAAAACCAAAACAAAAACACACAATGAAATGTCACCTGGGCTGGGGAATAGGGGCCACTCAAGGTTTGCGTCTCAGGCGAGGAGTCACTCCTATTGTCACATGAGCTCTCTGCTGGCCGAACTCCAGGCCACCTTGGTTTGTCACCCCCTAAAACTCGTCGCGAGAAGAGGGTTGACATTTGCCGAAAAGAATATAGTTCATTGCCAAGACCAGTTTGGCTCCGTGGATGGGACATCGGCCTGCGGATTGAAGGTCCCGGGTTCGATTCCGGTCAAGGGCATGTACCTTGGCTGCAGGCACATCCCCTGTGGGGGGTGTGCAGGAGGCAGCTGATCCATGTTTCTCATCGATGTTTCTGACTTTCTATGCCTCTCCCTTCCTCTCTGTGAAAGATCAATAAAGCATATTTAAAAATAAAAAGAATATAGCTCATGGGTAGTGGATCCAGGCGAGGAGCGTTGTGGGAGACAGAAGGGGGCGGGAGGAGCCCCCCCCGGAAGAGGAGACCAGTCGGCACGGAACCCCCACTGAGATGAGCTGGGACTCCATTGCCCGGACCGGCCCACACCCACCCCCGGGGCTGGCTGCCGCCCGTAGATTCCCTCCGCGAACCCCGGGAAGATAATTTCCCCAATAATAACTTTTCACAGTTCCCTGCCGCCTCGAAGCACAGTCGACATGTCGAGTTCTGTTCTGCGGGGAGCGAGGCGAAACCTGTGAAAATGAGCTGGAGGAGGGGGCGATAGATTTCCGCAGCTTCTTCTTAACAACACCAAAAAAATTAAAAAAAAAATAAATAAAATAAATAAATAAAGGAAAAACACACACAACACAACCCGGGCCCTTCACTGCCCACGGCCGCCCGGCCCGCGGCCCCCCAGCTGCTGCGACTCGTCTGGGCTGATGAAGGCCTGTGCCCCCCCGGGGCCACCTGTTTCCCCGGCACAGGAGGCTGCTGATCAGTGTCGCCCCGAAACGCCCATGAGCTCCCCGGTTTTCGGGGGCGTCCCCGCCGCCCCGCTGCTGGGATTGTAATGGATTTTCGCAGTCATCCCTCCTTCCTTCCTGCCTGCAGGAAAAGGCCCTGGTGACAGCCGTGTGGGCGAGGCTGGGGGGCCGGTCTTTGTTTTCGCACTAATTTCTTAACCTGTGAATGCCCTGCCCCCCCCCCCCCCCCCCCAAACCGGGCGAGTGGTAAAGACAGACAGACAGACAGACAGATGCCGAGCTCTCCCTGTGTTTCCTTCTGTTTCTCAGGCATCAACAGGTTCACCAAGAAGTTCCGAAATCCCTATGCCATCGACAACAACGAGCTCCTGGACTTCCTCTCCAGGGTGCCGTCTGATGTGCAAAAGGTACGTAATGCACCAAGGGTCGCCGCCAGCAGGGGGCGCCCTTAGCCTCCCCTTGGCCCCCTGCGCAGGAGCCTGGCCAGCCCAGAAGCCCCGGGGAGCCGAGGCTGTGCCGGTGTGTGTGAGGAACTGAGGCCTCGCATCCGAAAAACCCTTCCAGAGGCCTGGTTTGCGGGGAGGCGGCCGGGAGACCTGTGTCCCCAAAGCGTGAGATGATGGGGGGACATTATCCTGAAAAAGAGCCACTTAGGGATGGTCTGGAACGGTGTTGGTCCCTGTTGGGATCGCTCGCCTCCCCCAAAGAGGATCAGAGGGGCCAGTGGAGGTGCAGAAATGGCTGGCAGGCGATTTATAGAGCGTGGTGCATAGGAGGATTATTCTCTTTATCCCTGATGATCTTCTAACCTCCCCCCCGCCCCCCGCTGGTTTCTTGTCCCCTCTAAAGATTTAGGGCTGTTCCGAGGGCAGAGCCCCCACTGCATGCCCCCAGAGGCAGAGGCAGTGGGAAGGTCTGAGATCAATCAGGAGGGTTACTCGCAGGGGACGGCCACTCCGTCCAGGGGCAAGGCAACTACATGAGCAAGTCCCCTTGGGCGGCCCCGTCGGGGCCCCCACCGACCGGGGGGCCGGCAGCAGCCTCCACAGTGGAGAATTAGGGGTCCTAGAAGCTGTAGAGGGGAGGCCGTGGTGTGAAATGGCATCACGGGGACCAAAGACACAGAGCGTGTCAGCTGAGAGTCCCAAGCCGGGTATGGATTCCCACCTCTGGGCCGCTGTGCCTTCAGGGAGCGTGGCGCGCTGGGTGGCTGGCTGAAAAGCCCTAGAGTTTCTTTCCCCTTCATTCCAAATTCTAGAGATTAAAACAGACCCCGTGATCTTATATCCCTTCAGTGTTCATGTTGATGTAGTTCTCGGTTCAGATGTGTTCCACAGCCCAGCCTGCTGGGGCTCAGCTGCTGAGTGTCAGCCCAGGAACCGAAAGGTCACTGGTTCAAGTCCCAGCCAGGGCACATGCCCAGGTGGTGGGTTCGATTCCCAGTCCGGGGTGTGCAGGAGGCGGTTGGTCAATGGCTCTCTCTCATCACTGATGTTTTCCATCTCTCTCTCCCCCTCTCTCTTGCTCTCGAAAACCAATAAAAATACATTTAAAGAAATGTATTCTACAAAATATGAATTTATGCTTTGACATTTGCATTGCATGATTATAAAATAAGTCACCTGGGCCCTAACCGGTGTGGCTCAGTGGATAGATCCTCAGCCTGAGGACTGAAGGGTCCCAGGTTTGATTCGGGCCAACGGCATGCACCTTGTCTGCAGGCACATCCCCAGTGGGGGGTGTGCAGAAGGCAGCTGATTGATGTTTCTCTCTCATCCATGTTTCTAACTCTCTATCCCTCTCCCTTCCTCTCTGTAAAAAAATCAATAAAAATAAAAATAAAATAGTCACCTGGCCCTTGCTTGATCTGCAGGGAAGATCACAGGCATGTTATCCCCTGCCCCTCAGGCACCGTCACTAAGCTTCACAAATGCCACGGGGTTTTCCTGGCATTTCATGGGTCTGCTCTTGACCACCTGCAGCTCAGCTTATGCGATGGGTCCTGTTGCCCTAGGAGACTTCGGCACAGATGCTCCCAGTGGCGGGCACAGGTGTGCGCCATGCAATCCTCTAGACCAGCGGTTCTCAGTCTTCCTCATGCCACGGCCCTTTAATACAGGCCCCTCATGTGGGGGTGACCCCCACCCATGAAATTATTTCCGTTGCTACTTCCTAGCTGTCATTTTGCTACTGCATTATGAATCGTAATGCAAATATCTGTGTTTCTCGATGGTCTTAGGCTCTGCAGCGGCGGCTCTCATACAGTGATGAAGTAGCCATGAAGATAATTTTATGGTTGGGGGTCACCACAACACGAGGAGCTGTATTCAAGGGCTGCGGCATTAGGAAGGTTGAGAACCGCCGCTTTACATAAAGCCATTCCGCCGTCAGCCTGCAAGAGCTCACGCGGAAGCAGTGGGGTTGCAGCGAACGGGCGCCAGAGTGCCAATGGGAGGGCTTGGCCGCAGCCTGAATGCCAGTTGCCGTTGAGCCTGGTCAGGAGTTATCTGCGCCCACAGCAGCCCTCGGAGCCCACCTCCGGTCCGGTTGGCATTGGCAGGAATTACACAGGCACACAACGAGGTCATCCCCGGAAAACAGAGTTCGCCACTAAGATACTTTTGTGTATCATCACCAAGAGCACTTTTTAAAAAAATACATATATTTTATTGATTTTTTACAGAGAGGAAGGGAGAGGGACAGAGAGTTAGAAACATCGATGAGAGAGAAACATCCATCAGCTGCCTCCTGCACACCCCCCACTGGGGATGTGCCCCCCAACCGAGGTACGTGCCCTCGAACCTGGGGACCTTTCAGTCCGCAGGCCGACGCTCTATCCACTGAGCCAAACCGGTTTCGGCAAGAGCACTTTCTAATAACACAACAGACAGTTTGCCACTGGGGACTCCCCACCCCACCCTCACCCGCCCTGTTCATAGTTATCACAGATGTTTTAGCCATTCCATTGGAAATGAAATTCATTTTAAAGAGAAATCTATAGAAGTCTGGGGCCAGTATCAATTTCCACATTATTTCCCTCTCTGGCAAAATAGATGGCGTATCACTTACAGAGATTTCTCCTCTCTTCCCTCCCCCAAGTTTTTAGAACTTCTTAAATGAATAACTCCTAATAAGTTGCTGTGTCATATACTAAGACAGACTTTCCCAAAGGGCTACTACGAAGCTTGCTTACGGTGCAAAAGGGTCGAACACACACACACACACACACACACACACACACACACACACACACAACCAAGATCCCCCAGCAGTGCCCGGGGCAGGGCACGTAGAAGAACCCCAGGCATCTCATTAGAGGACCAAAAAAAAAAAAAAAAAAATCTGCTTTTAATATTTTGGTTTCCAGAAATGATGCATGGCTCCTCCAATCCTTCCTGTAATTAATCCCCCCATGTTCCTGTGTTTAGAAAATGATTCATTACCTTTGAACCTTCCTTCCTTCGCCTCGGCGGGTCCCCCCGGGGAGCCATTAGCACGCGGGGCGGCGAGCTAGGGTTACCGAGCCCCCAGCCCCCCTGTCTGTGTTTTCACAGGTGCAGTACGCGGAGCTGCGGCCCGCCGGCCAGAGCCCCCTTCGCAAGAAGCGCAGCTCGCCCTAGACACGCCGCCCGGCCCCGGCCCCGGCCCCCGGACTGGGTTTGGGCGATCGGGCCCACGGGAGGGTCCAGACACAGGTGTGTTGTGTGGCACCCTGTCGTCCCCCCCCCGCCCCCGTTTTCCAGGCACACAGATGCACACGGGAACATGCACACGCACGGATGTCCCAGTGGCGCAGCAGAAGGAGGCGATTTGGGGAGGACCAGACGGACCTCTTGCATTCGAGGGGGGCTTTGAACTTGTGTCCACACCTCCGGCAGCCGGTTCTCCTGAAGATGCCCTTGTTTCCACGCCCCGCCCCACGCCCCTTTCTGATGACGCCTCCTGAGAGTCCTCGGTGGTGGTGGTTCTGCCCCCCCGAGCTAGCAAGTGGTGGACAGATACCCTCCACGCGCGGAAAGCGTCTCGGCACCCGATGTTTCAGGAATGACCAGGGTGAGCCCCAATCGTTGGGGAGACAGACATTCAGCGTGGCTCCTGAAGATCTGTATGTGGAATCCCGGTCACCTCCTCCTGCGTCCGGCCTGTCGCTGGCAGTGGGTGCCAGCAGGTACCCGAGGGGACACACCTCCCAAAGTGAAGGGCTCGTGGGAGTATCGGGGTGTCGTAAAGCACCATTTCTTCCGATTGTACTTTGTGCTTCTTTCCAAAACTGAAATGTCCATGTGGCAGCTTTAGGGATGGGGAGGGAATGAAGGAATGAAGGAATGAATGAACTCTGAGACGTAGGTCAGGGCCGGGAGCCAGGGATGAACACACGCGGCTGTTTATCCAGTGATCATCCTCACCCCATTTGCCTGCATTTTTAGCAGAAAATGAAGATATTTTAGCAGCCCCTGTTGATCTCGTGCTCCTCCTATGGGTACCATAAGCTATCCAGGGGTCGGCAAACCGCGGCTCGCAAGCCTTGGTCTGCTACTCTTTTGACTTATGAGTTTGCCAACCACTGATGTTATCCGTAACGACAACGTGTCTCTCAGCCCTTTTCCTAGAAAAGTACCATTTCCTTCAAGAGTGTCCAATCCCTGCAGGCCCACCCATTTCACAGGAACCCTCCCTCCCCCCGCCCAAGTTAAAATTCCAATTTTGTGCGCATATATGAAAGTTTCTTTTCAAGTGACGTGTTAAGTTGTAAAGACTGTATTTGGTCGACACATACTTTGTGCAGTTATATGTATATGTATATGTAATATATGTACTGTAACGGAAATTTGAGGGGAAAAGACCTGATTTAATAGTGAGTTTTACCATGGTGTCTTTTTTCCCCTCCGGGCTGCGATTTAATAATCTTCAAACCAAACGTTTATGAAACATGCCAAAGATTCTAAACCTTATCAGCACCCCCGTGTCTGTTTCTCTTCGGATTCCGTCTTCCCCGGGTTTGCTGTCAGGGGGTGGGGGGAGCCAGATTTCTGCATGATGTGATTTACTTCGAGTTAATGACGCTGGTTGGGAAGGACTCCAGCAGAAATTATAAAAGCCACAGTAAATCTCCCCCTTGTACATACAATAGATACCGAAGACCGTCTTTCGTGAAACCGTGAAACCGTTACTCAGTCTTCTGTGTAAACAATGCCTCATTGTCTGGCTTCCCAACTATCATCTTGTCTATCATTGAGCGCGGGCCCAAGGCAGGCCTTTGTAAACAGAGTGTGTGATGGGATCAGTCACTGGAAGGAAAGTGGCAAAGCCACCCCGTCTTTATTTAAAGGCGGAACCCATGCTGTGTTGCGCTCTTTCTATAGGATTTCAAAATGAAATAACTGCCTGACACGAAGGCATGTCAGCTGGACCTACTTCCTCTCAGCCCCAGACCGAAAGTCAGCATCGAGTGTAGCCCGCAGTCGGCCCCCGGGGATGCTGGGCCGAATCAACCCCTAATAACCCGCCTGTGGAAAACAGTGGTTAATTGATTAGGCAGACACTGGGCACAAAAAACGGAATGTGAGTTGTAAGTGCAGTGTGAAGGTTTATACAAGTCACCAGGAATTTGTAGGGGTCAGGGTTCGATTCCCAGTCAGGGCACATGCCCAGGTTGCAAGCTCGAGTCCCCAGTGTGGGGCGTGCAGGAACCCACTCCCAAGTGAAAATTCCAATTTTGTGCATAAATATGATATGAAGCTGCCGAAACCGGTTTGGCTCAGTGGATAGAACGTCAGCCTGCGGACTGAAAGGTCCCAGGTTCGATTCCGGTCAAGGGCATGTACCATGGTTGCAGGCATATCCCCAGTGGGGAGTGTGCAGGAGTGTGGTTGATGTTTCTCTCTCATCAATGTTTCTGACTTTCTATCCCTCTCCCTTACTCTCTGTAAAAAAAAATCAATAAAATATATTTTAAAAAATATGATATGAAGCTAACACAACACAAATATTTCAGGTAATTTTAAATGAAAATTATCTACCTATCTATACAATATTATTCTGATAAGGGGCTTTTTTTTCTCTAATCAGAGTCCTATGCTAGGTAACAATTAGCATATAGGAGGCAGCTGATCAATGATTCTCTCTCATCATCGATGTCTATCTCTCACCCTCTCCCTCTCTTTCAAATCAATAAAAACATTAAAAAAATCACAACAGGAAAGGGACCAATTAAAATGAACACTTGAAAAATTGTGTAAGAACTGGGAGTAATTTTCAACAAGAAAATTTCAAACCCAAAAGAGACAGGTCCCACATCCCACGCCATCTTACTTATGTGAAATTCAGTTTAATCCATCGTCAGCTTTTAGAGATTTTTTTTTTTTAAATCAGGAGCACTAACTGATCACCTACTAAGCATTAAAAAGGCTTCTACTCTGTCTTCACAGGAGAAGAATAGCACATAAAACAGAAAGACAAATGGCTTCTTAGAAAGGGAAGGCAGTCCCAATGACAGGTGGGAACACATGCGACTTGGGGAAAACAGGTGTGTCCTTAGGCGACTGGAGATGATGGTCACGTGGCAGTATCTCTTCAGGTGTAGTGTCTTCTTGTCTCAGGTGATGACAGATGATCTTCCCAGGTTGTTCTTGGAGAGATAATTTTAAACCATTGAGCTCTTCTGGGATGCCCTGCTTTTATTCAGATAAAGGAATACAGGGGGAAAAAAAATTCCTCTATCTGTTGATTCTCAAATGCTTCTGGCTCAAAATAATTTCAAGCCACAGTGGCATAGTCCACTCCTTCAATAAACTACGTATCTAGACACACATACATTTTTGTAAAATTACATAACATCTCTGCAAATTGGTCCGTAGACGCCAACAAAAAAAACCTGTGAGTTCAGGCAAAACATCCCTCGTTACCTCTTGCTGTATTTGCAACCTCGGAGTGAAGAAAGAATCTTTTTCTGAAGCCCAATGTCAGTAGCCTTCTCCCTGCCAGAATTCAACTCATGTATTATTTAATCCAGCTTTTCCCTGGGAAATATTTTGTTAGGCCAGTCTTTCTAGCTGAGAAACCCTGAGATGACAATTTGTTTCCCCGTCCCTTTAATTCATTATGATAACATATACAAGCCCCTCAGCTGCATGTATTTTCCTTACTGGATGAAAACAATGGTTGGGAAAAGTAAAAACACATGAGATCATTTGTTGAACTGCATAACAAATAGCTAGCATGACTGATTTCATTTGCGTCCCCCAGATTTCGATCAGGTGGTGGCAATTTTGACCTACTGATGGTTAGGGCTTGCCTTGGATTTGTTTTTATTTTTGTTCTAGAGCCCTGGTGTATGCATTCCCTCAACCGGGCCTGCGGGTACCGGGTTGAAACTGGCTCTCTGACATCCCCTGAGGAGCCCCGGATTGCAAGAGGGCAGTTCTCGGGTGATGCACCCCCAGAATTGGGCTCCCTTCTCTCTGGTTCTGGGGGCATCACCCAAGAACCACAGCTGCCAAGTCGCTGTAGATCGGCAGCTCCTGTGTTGAGCGATTGCCCCCTGATGGTCATTGTGAGTCATAGCTACTGGTCAGAGTGTCTGCCTCTGGGGGTCACTTCGTGTCATAGCTACCTGTCAGACAGTCCAATGGTCAGACAGTCGATTAGGCTATATACAGATTTTTACTCCCAAAAAAGGTAACGGATAAGCAGAAGTTTTCCTTGACATTTCCTTGAGAGCAGGTTGATTTAAGTGTCACCTAGCATAGGACTCTGATGAGAGGGGGAAAAAGCTCCTTATCATGTTAGAATAATATTGCATAGATAGGTAGATGATTTCATTTAAAATTCCCTGAAACATTCGTGCGGCGTTAGCTTCTCTTCCAAATCATTAATAAAGAAACTAAAACCGGACAGCAGGGGACCTTGATTCCTTCTGCCCACAAAGCAGACACACCTGTCTGGAGCTAGACCCAGTAGTAGCTATCGTTATCACTGCCTTCAAAAATAGAAGTGGTTTGCCACTTACTGTTTTTGGTTTTTCTCCAGCAAAATTCACATCGGAGCTTGGTGAGATCCTGCTAAATCTCGTTCTACAAATTATATTTAAACAGCAAACAGACCGTACGGTTATTTCTAGAAACAGCAGCCTCCACTTAACTATTCTCAAGTGTAAGCTTCATCATTTGTAGTAGCAAATCCTATATAATAAAAGACTAATATTCAAATTATCCCCTCAACCTAAGTTCGACCAGGGGTTGGGGCCAGCCAGCCAACCGCCCTCGGCCCCTCTCCCTGGCCAATCCAGCGAGATCAGCCCTGATTGGGGATGGCCAGCCAGACCCCACCCATGCACAAATTTGTGCACTGGGCCTCTAGTTTGCTTATAAAGACTGTGGGGCCAGAGGCAATCATACCATTAGGTACCATTTACTGATGGTCATTTATATTCAAGGCACTTTGGGAAATCACAACTTGAGTCCATGACAAAGATATTTTTGCTTAATGAACAGGGTCTGTTTGGGCCGAAGGTTTTGATCCGTGCTCCAATTCTTGATTTTTACATGAACCCCTTCAAAAAGAGTCACAGTTTGGGGGGCCTGGGTGTGGGGGCAAATACTCTGGGGCCTCAGCAAGTTTAGGACTATTGACCTTTAAATGATGAGTCCTTTCCCTTGCTTCCTATACATGGTTACTTGGTCAAGCAGCCCATTTCCACTGAGTATTCATACTGGCTGTTCTGTGAATGGTTTCCCAATGAAGCACCTCCTTCATTTTAGTAATGAATGCCCTCTTTTCTCCCAACCTTGGTTTTTCAGCCTCCATTTTGATTATTCATAGTCCCCAGGGAGTATGCGGGCTTGCACTTCCCATGTGGCCCTAACTCTTCCCAGTACATTGTACACCTGGGAGTTTCCAACTTCTCCCCCAATATCCGGATCCTCTATCTGCCTTTTACCCACTTTCTCTCTTTTATTGATATCCATTTTCTAATTCGAAGGCAACAAAAACATGATAGGTCCTAACTAGGCCTTATTTGAAAGGGGAGAAAGAAACCTCGGAGGACTGGTGGACCCCAAGCCCAATATTTGTACTATGATCCAATCCCCTGTATGTCTTTGGTCAACACACTTCTCTTCCTGGAGCCTCAGTTTCTTTACTTGTAGAATAGGAATAATGGAACTCCAGCTAAAACCGGTGTGGCTCAGTGGATAGAGCTTTGGCCTTCGGACTGAAAGGCCCCAGGTTCAATTCCTGTCAAGGGCATGTACCTTGGTTGTGGGCACATCCCCAGCTGATGTTTCTCTCTTATCAATGTTTCTAACTATCTCTCTCCCTTCCTCTCTGTAAAAAAATCAATAAAAATATATTTTTAAAAAAGAAATAATGGAACCCCAGAGGAGGAGATTCTGCATGCATTTTTCTCTCCATAGTCTGGTTGTCTTTTTGCTTTTTATGCTGTGGCTATGGTATCTTCAAACAGAAAGAAGTTTTCGATTGAATGCACTTTGTGTATCTTGCCTAAGAAACTTTTGTCTAAGGTCAGGAAGATGTTCTGTGTTTCGTTTCAAAGCTTTACTGTGGATGCCCCACATGCAATTTGCCTTCTCCGACCTCAGTTACCAGCCATCAATGGAGGTCTGGAAATATTAAATGGAAAATTTGCAGAAACAGCCCTAGCGGGAGGTTACACAGACAAGCCCCCTCTTCTCCTAGGTCCGCGGTCCGCAAACTGCGGCTCGAGAGCCACACGCGGCTCTCTGGCCCCTGGAGTGTGGCTCTTCCACAAAACACCACAGCCTGGGCGAGTCTGTGTTGAAGAAGTGGCATCAGAAGAAGTTTAAGTTTAAAAAATGTGGCTCTCGAAAGAAATGTCAATCGTTGTGCTGTTGATATTTGGCTCTGTGGACGAATGAGTTTGCCGATCACTGGGCTAACCTGTGTGGCTCAGGAGATAGAGCTACATGTGGCCCGAAGGGTCCTGGGTTTGATTCTGGTCAAGGGCATGTACCTCGGTTGCAGGCTCCTCCCCCGCCCCCTCGGGTCGGGGCTCATGCAGGAGGCAACCCCTGGATGTGTTCCTCTCACATCGATCTTTCTCTCTGTCTTTCCCCTCTCTCTTCCACTCTCTCTAAAAATCAATGGAAAAATATCCTCGGGTGAGAATTTAACCGCAACAACAAAATTGCAGAAATAACCGATCCCATAAACAACGCGCAGGTGTTAATATTCACGCGGCGCCCGTAGGGAGCGGGATGAAATCCGGGCGGGGAGAGATCCCGTGACAAAATCTCGCGTGACGGATCGGCTGAGCAAAAGTCTCACGTGAGGACGTGCTGCGTCCTCCCCTCAGCATGAGCGCTTAGTGTGCCCGGGCCTCGGCAGGCTGCGTCTCCTGAGGGGCCGTGCAGGTGGTTATCGGGGGGACTGGCACCGTATCGGTGCTTGTGTTCAAGTGACCCTTAGTTTCCTTAAAAAAAAGAAAAAATGGCCCGAAAAATGGCACAAGGTAGTGACGCCAACAATCCCGTGAGGCCTTGGAAGGTGGGGAAGCCAGCCGCTGCGTCTGCCGCCTGCTTTCTCCTCGTCCCCGAGGCCTTCCCACAGGTGAGCGCAGAAAAAGAAGATGTTTTATAAAATAGCTCGTTCGCGTAACTTGTGTGGCCGTGGAGCATTACCATTCTGTTTTATTATTATTATTTTTATTATTAGTATTATTGTTGTTGTTGCTCGTTCTCCCTGCGACGAATTGACAAACTTCCTCAGAGGGATGTCCCTGTGGGAAAATAGAGTCTATATCGTGTTCAGTCTTGTCTGTCTGTGGTTTCTGGCGTGACCTGGGGGGAGAGGGGTGTCTTAGAATGTGTCCCCCGAGGATACGGGTAGGGAAACCATTGGGAGGTATGGGATTCACGTGTGGGTCTAAAACACCTAGAACCGGGTTTGCTGCGCTTTATGAATCGGCTTATCCCAGGGGGTCGGCAAACTCATTCGTCCGCAGAGCCGAATATCAACAGGACGACGATTGACATTTCCTTGGAGAGCCGCGTTTTTTTAAACTTAAACTTCTTGTCGCGCCACTTCTTCAACAGAGACTCACCCAGGCCTTGGTGTTTTGTGGAAGAGCCACACTCCAGGGGCCCAAGAGCCGCGTGTGGCTCTCGAGCCGAGGTTTGCCGACCACTGGGCCTTATCCAATGGACAATTTGTTCTTCGTTTTTACGTGACGTTATTTCTTTCCTGGAGTTTTAGCGTGGAGACCTGGGTCCGGGTAAGCCTCCGGCGGTTGTCATTGCAATGATTTAAAAACGTGGCTTTGATTTCTTATCCTCACCCCTTCTCTCTTCTCTGTACCCCCTTCCCCCCCCCCCCCCCACACCCCCGCAAGCATTCTGGGCCAGCTGCTCCCAATGTAGGACCCTAATTTCCCTTCTCTGACCAGGTGAGTTCTGACACAGCCTGAAGTCACTGAGCATCTTAATGAGCATACTTAAATTGTAACCATCAAGTTGCATTACCTTCTCTCTTTTTTTGGGGGGGGGGTGCGGGGGGGAGACAGTCAGAACTAGAAACCGTAGAGCTAGAAACCGTGTCATCATAGAAATGCCACTTTCGCTGGGAGCTGCAGCTTTGCAATCTTAGCTGGAAGCGGAGGTCCTTGCTGAGTCTGTTTCTGCTCCCCTCCCCGTCCTAGGCCCAGAGCTCCGTCTGCGGAGGAGGAGATGGGGGTGTGTGTGTGTGTGTGTGTGTGTGTGTGCGCTGTTTGGGGGAGCGCATATGCTTTTCAGCAAACAGACAACGGGTCAGGCCTCGGCAGAAGCGGTCCCCCGAGGGACCGGTCCCGTCGTGATGGGTTTGACATGTTGACGTGCAGGGCTGTGTTCGTCATGGCTTGCCCCGGGGGTGAGCCCCATGCAGCGCGTACGCCAGCTTTGCATTTTCATAGGTGATGAGTGAACGTTCCACGGGCATCTACTCCCTCCACCACCTGCTAAGTTAAGGACTCGTATAGCGGGGGGGGGGGGGGGGGGGCTATCAGATGTGGCTCAGTGGACAGAGCCTCGGCCTGCGGACTGACGGGTCCCGGGGGGTCCCGGGTTGGATTCTATTCAAGGGCACAAGCCCGGGTTTCGGACTTGATCCCCAGTAGCGGGTGTGCAGGAGGCTGATTTTTTTTACAGAGTGGAAGAGAGAGGGATAGAAAGTCAGAAACATCGATGAGAGAAAAACATCGATCAGCCGCCTCTTGCACGCCCCCACCTGGGGATGTGCCCGCAGCCAAGGTCCATGCCCTTGACCGGAATCGAACCCGGGACCCTTCAGTCCACAGTCCAACGCTCTATCCACTGAGCCACACCGGTCTCGGCTCATCATTGACTTTCAATCTCTCTCTCTCCCTCTCCCTTCCTCTCTCTGAAATCAATAAAATTATATTTAGAGAGAGGAAAGAAGGAAAAGAAAGGAGAGAGAGGGGGGTGGGAGAGGGAGAGAGAAAGCTGGGTTCTATTTAGTAGAGAAGTGTAAACTGCTTGGTGAAGAGAGAAGCTCATTTCCTAGCTGTGTGAGCTTTGCGGTAACCTTACTCTGCCTTGGTTTTCTGATTTGTCCGATGGGGATTTTATGTGTGGGCCAAAATCCAGCAGCTGAAACGTAATGAGAGAATGAGAACGAGAGAGAGAGAGAGAGAGAGAGAGAGAGAGAGAGAGAGAGAGAGAGAATGAGGGGGCAGAGGAGGAAGAGACCAAATGTTTGAGCACTTTGCAAAAAGTGGAAGTTATCATGATTGGAAGTGATATGTTTTTGTCCTAAGCCAGGATAACCGAACAGTGGTCGGCAAACCCATCAGTCAGCAGAGCCAAATATCCGCAGGACGACGACTGAAATCTCTTTGGAGAGCCACGTTTTTTAAACTTAAACTCCTTCTAACGCCCCTTCTTCAAAACAGACTCGCCCCAGGCCGAAAACCAACTCCTGTGTATGGGTCACGAAGTTTCCATCGCGCTGCACGTGCGTGCCCATATGCGGTGTTTTATGGAAGAGCCACACTCAAGGAGCCAAAGAGCCGCATGTGGCTCAAGAGCCGCAGTTTGCTGACCACTGACCTAACATATAGATTTCTATGTCGTGGGATAATCCCAGGTTATATAAAATGTTCCTCTTTCTTTCCTCCTTTAAACCACCTGATTCAAAGTTACCCAGATCTATGTCCTCCTTTCTCGCCTGTTCACTTCAGCATGTCAGCTCCTCTGTATCTAAGGTCAGGACACCCCTATCCTGCTGGCCCTGACCCGCTCACCCGCTCCCTCCACCCCCTCATCCTGGGAGGATCCAGTCTTGGCCAGATCTCTCTGTTCCTGGGCCACATGTCCCCTCTTGGTTGGGTTTCTCTCGGATTACGCTGCAGGACTTGGAGAAACACCTTTCTGAGAAGGAGAAGTGGCAGGAGAGCCATGGCAGCTCTGTCCTGTCTGGAAACGTGTTCATTCAGCCCTCACGGGTGCCCCGAGTTCAGAGGTGACCGTTCCAACGCTGGTTCCCCCAGTTAACCCTGGGAATGCGGATCGCGTTGCGTCTGGCGGCGGACACGTGGTTGGTTGTCCATCCGATTGTGCTTCGTCGGCAACTTCTCTTTCCTTTTCATGACTGTCCCGAAAGCCTTCTCTGCCTTTTCTCGACATTTCCTGAGAGTTTATCAGATCTACGAGATTTTTCCCGTTCATTCCTGTTGGCACTGATGCTGACATCAACTCTTTCAAACCAAACCCGTTGTTCAGCTCAGGCCTACAAAATCGTTGTCCATAATTTATGCAGTAATTTTTTTTCTCCCGTTTTTTTTTTCTTTTCTTTCACAGAGTATAGACAGAAGTAAGGTATCTTTGAATGACCTTTTCTCTCCATTTTCTTTTATTTTCAGAGTTTCTCTTTTGCTCTGTACTCCGGGAAACCTTTCTGCTTTTCTCCTTCAGTTTTTTACTTAAATCTGTAATTTTGGCCACTGATGTTCTTTAGTTTCTTAGTTATTTTTCCACTCGAGGCCTGTTGCATGAAGATGCATGCAATAGGCTTTCCTCCCCCTGGCTGCCAGGACCGATTTTCCTCTGGAACCCGGGACCCAGGCCTTCCCTCTGGCTGTTGTCTTCCGTTTTTGCTTTGGCTGGAGGCTTCACTCCAGCCAGAGCCTCAGTCTTCTCCGCTCTGGCCTGGCCGGAGTGCCATGCTGCCTCCACTGCCTCATCTCCAAGCTTGGGGGGCCAGGCACTTGCCGCCGCTTGGCCCTGCCCCCCGCTCCTGATTGGCTGGTAGCAGAGCCAATCAGGAGCCAAGGTACGGTCACATTTGCATGTTAGTTACTCTTTTATTAGATAGGAAGGATAGCAGTCTGTTCTTCTCCATAGGTTTCAGATATGACGGCAGTAGAGCGTTTTCTGTCTTTCTTCCCTTTTCTAATCCGTCTCCCTGAACATTTGACACATGAGGAGCCCGAGGCGGGGACGGCTGAGGAAATGGTTCAGGGTCCCCCCCCGGCAAGAATCAGAGCCGAGCTTGGAATCCAGCCAGGCCTTCGTCTGCCTTCACTCTCTGCAGAAAGTTCATGCAATATGGTGACTGGAGAAGATAGGACTTTGGGTGGTGGGCACACAGCTCTCGTAACAGAAACCCACGCCTGAAGCCTATCCTGTATAATAAGAGAGGCACTGAAGCCGGTGTGGCTCAGTGGATAGAGCATCGACCTGTGGACTGAAGGGTCCCGGGTTCGATTCCAGTCAAGGGCATGTACCTTGGTTGTGGACACATCCCCGGTGGGGGGTGTGCAGGAGGCAGCTGATAGATGTTTCTCCCTCATTGATGTTTCTCACTCTCCCTCTCTCTCTATAAAAAAAAAAAATCTATAAAAGAGAGGAATATACGAATTATCCATGATGCCATGAGGTGTAAAGACCGGCCACATAATGACCAGACCATGGATCTGCAGGAGGGTGGACAGGGAATTACAAGTGGGCAGCAGAGAGCTACAGCAGGGGCAGGGCAGCAAGCTATGAGGGGGTTAGGGGTGGTGCAGCTGGTAGCGAGCTAGGGGAGGGTGGCAGCGACTAGTGGCACACGGATTTGTGCACAGGGCTACTTGTATGATCATATTAACCTATGTCGTCCCAATACATTTAATTTTAAGGAAGGAAAGTTCATTGATCTTCTCCATAGAGACGTGACCAGTCGCATGCCTCTATAACCTGCCTGCACATCTCCTCTTCCCAGGCCCTCTGTTCAATCAAACCCTTTTAGACCCCGTCAGTGTGGAGCTTTGGAGCTTGCCGAGGACAACGTGTACCCCACGCGTGTGGCTGGCTCCACAGGGGCCTCTCCTAATTCGGGATCAGCTCCCCCTGACGCCATCCGTTCCGTTTGTCCGTCCACACACCCCTCCATCGCTCTTGTCTGGGCTGGCTGCTCCGCCACTCTCTTCACTCTTGTGGGCTTACCCTCTTGGTGTGCTGTGCTTCCACTGTATTAGATTGGCCTCTCATTCCAGGAGAGCCATTCTGCCATCGGCATTCCGTTAGCCAGGTTTTACGGCACCCACTTAAGCACAACATGGGTTCTTACGTACATACTTACCTGCTCAGGTGTTTTAAAACAACTGTGGCAATGAACCCTGGGACATGACCTTTCTAACCCAGTAAATAGCTTTGGTTCAGCCGGCTTAGTCCAGTGGTAAAGAGAGTGTACTTTATTGTTTTCAATATGCCCAGACTTAAAATGTGGGCTTTGCCATCTATAAACGCCTGCGTATAATAAAGTGCCTGAAGACTCTTGACATTTTATTCTGAAAGGGTCTTATTATGAAAAGATACTCAGTTTCCACTCGTTCCTTTAGATGATTTTTAAACCCTGACTCTGGGCTGTCAATGTAGAAAAACACTCAGAACTGTAAAGAATTTTAGTGAGTTTATTGGCGCCAAACCGTGGACCATTGCGGGGAAGCAGAACCTCAATGTGCTGGGATAAGGCTCCCGAGAACGGAGGTTTTGCTCCTTGTTTTAGACGTGACGGGAAAAGGTGGAGCTGTAAGCGGGTTACCTGAAATCCATTGGCTGTACATTAGGGAGGTGGGAGGAAGCCGAGCAGGGGAAACTGGGATTGGATGGAAGTTAAAATGATAGACTCATCTTTTCCTTAGGCGGGCAGTTCACAGTCAACCGTGAACATGATAACAACAGTGAGGGAATTTGTGGTGTCTGCCCTGGTGCCCAGGCATAGTTGCTTGTGCCCCGAGGGGTCCGGAAAAAGGGAAGCTACAAGAGACCCTGACATTTCATATGCAGAAAGACAGTAGGTTCATTTCAGGCAAAGGTTGGCCTTTGTCAGGGAAGATACCGGCCTCGGATGTGACTGCCCATCATAACTGCTTTTAGTTAACATTTAATTCCAGACCATCCTTTGCGGTGGCTTTAGGTCTTTGAGTTTGCGAGACCATCATGCGGGTAGCATGGGGCCCCCTTTAGGTCCACAGGACTTTAAGCATTGAGTGAGTCTTGAGGATTTGAGACGAGATAAATTCTCTGCCTGTGAAAGCTTCCTGATTTTGTGGAAAAAGCCTGATCCCAGGACTGTTTCTCAGGTTTGGGAAACAGGTTCTACGAATATAATACAAATTACTAGTTGACAGTTTAATCTTTCTTCATGAAGTCCTTTCTTAGGCATGTCAAGTTACTGATTATTATTGTTATTATTATTATTATTACTACTACTACTACTACTACTACTACTAGAGGCCCGGTGAACAAAATTCATGCATGGAGGTGGGGGGGATGTCCCTTAGCCCAGCCTGCACCCTATCCAATCTGGGACCCCTTGAAGTATGTCCGACTGCCCGTCTAGGCCCAATCCTGGTAGGATCAGGCCTAAATGGGCAATTGGACATTCTTCTCACAATCCAGGACTGCTGGCTCCAAACTGCTTACCTGCCTGCCTCCCTGATTGTCCCCTAACCGCTTCTGCCTGTCAGCCTGATCACCCCCTAACCAATACCCTGCCAGTCTAATTGATGTCTAACTGCTCCCCTGCCAGCCTATTTGCCCTCAACTTCGCTCCTCTGCCAGCCTGGTCACCCCTAACTGTTCTCCCCTGCAGGCTTGATTGCCCCCAACTGCCCTCCCTTGCAGGCCTAGTCCCTCCCAACTGCCCTCCCCTGCAGGCTTGATTGACCCCCAACTGTACTCCCTTGCAGGCCTGGAACCTCCAACGGCCCCTCCCCTGCTGTCCATCTTGTGGTGGCCATCTTGGGTCCACATGGGGGCAGGCTCTTTGACCACACAGAGGCAGCCCTCTTGTGTATCGGAGTGATGGTCCATCTGCAAATGACTCTTTTATTAGATAGGATTATTATTGTTTATCCTGGGAGAAAAGTATTCATGGGATTTCAGCCAGAAACTTCAGGGGAAGTGCATGCCACCTCCCTGCATTTATCACTGCCAGTGGACTCGGCGCACTGCTGTTGGTCTCGCCACGCATTGTTAGCGGTGATTGTCACGTAATTAAATCGCTGCTCATCACAAGCGTCTGTTTTTATGCTGAGATAAGCATCAGAAGCGGCTGCAGGGCCCCCGGATCAATAACGACGTTCCCAGTAGGATTACAAAGAGGCTGGGGTTGAGCAGGGCACCAGAATTAATTAGGAATGATTTCTCTTTTTCTTTCTACTTTCGATATAGTTTTAATTGTTTTTCCATTTTCAATGGGCCCGCTCTCTCTCTCTCTCTCTCTCTCTCTCTCTCTCTCTCTCTCTCTCTCTCTCTTTAATTCTACACGGATGCTCAGACACTTCTGTCGAGAGATTTGTAAAAACGGAGCTTTTAATCTCTTCCGTCTTCCAGCCCTATCCCCAAGCCGCGACGTAGTTGAGTCCTAGCGATCGTAGAGTCTCTTCATTTTTTTATTTGAAGGGACTTCGGAGCCAGCAGTGGCTATCCAGTTTCACAAAGTCCTTTGAAAAGTTAAACCCCAGCTTTGAACCGTGGGCACATTTCCTCTTGTAGCTGGCCTTCTTTTGATTAAAAAAAAAAATGCATATACCCCGTACGGCAGGTCCTCGGGTTACGTCAGAGATCCGTTCCTATGGCGCAACGTAATGCGATTTTTGCCGTAAGTAGGAACCCGCCTGCAGAAGCACCTATATGGCTCACATGGAGCACAGACACAGCCGTAATGAAGGGAAACAGTAAAAAAGATTTAAAAGAAAATAGCAATTCCTGACCTTTACTTGTGGTAAACAAATAATCCTATATAATAAAAGCCTAATATGCTAAGTACCCGGTCCTCCGGTAGGCTGTTCAACCAATCAAAGCATAACATGCTTATGATATGCTAAGGCTGCTCACCTGCTCCCTGTGACATGCACTGACCACCAGGGGGCGGACGCTCTGACCGGTAGGTTAGCTTGTTACTGGGATCCAGCCCATCAGGACTGAGCGAGATGGGCCAGACATGGAGTCACTCTTTGCCCTCCTGCAGTCCCTCCCTGGCTGGCCAACCTCCTGCCTCCCTCCCTGGCCCTGATAATGCACTGGTGGGGGTCCCTCGGCCTGGCCTGCACCCTCTCGCAATCCAGGACCCCTTGGGGGGGGATGTCAGAGAGCCAGTTTTGGCCGATCCCACAGGCCAGGCCGAAGGACTCCACTGGTGCACGAATTTGTGCACTGAGGCTCTAGTAAAAAACAAAGCACACATGTACAGACGTTGAAACGACAGATTTTTTTTTTACAATTAAATGGGAGATGACGACGTAACCACGAAACGATGTCCATTGAGTCCGACGTAAATCTGAGGACTGCTGGTATTTGGGAGTGTCGGCGCATCCCCAAAACGAAACAGCAACCCAGTCAAACGTGTGTGACATCCTTCGGGTGAGGGACACCCACACAGGGCCGGAGCCTGCACCCGTGAGGCCTGACTGTCCCAATTACTCCCCAGTTAATTATCTGCCTGGACTCGGGGAGACACACGCAGGTGACCGGGAGTTGGCAATGCGCGCCTTGCCCCCCGGGGCTTCAATGTCTAGACAGCCAATGTCTAAACAAAACGGACGGCATGAGCACAGGAGACAGAATTAGGATGCCGTCACGCAGGGCTTATTCACCTGTTCCTATGGGTCCGAGGCTGCAGCAAAGGCCACCTGCGATGCACAGAGACAGATGGACGGGGAAGACAGAGACAGAGCGGCAGCCGCAGTGGGCTCGGGTTCGACCAGCAGAGCAGTCGGTCAGGGACTCATCTCACGGGATGAGGGGAGCCCTCCTCTGTCGGGCAGGCGACCGACGTGGACCGGAGAAGGTCTGGTGCCTCTGCACCCCGTAGTCAACAACCTGTGTCTTATCGGCGGTGCCTTATGCTAGGAGCGGGCCGTTCACATCAGATAACGGGAGCAGCTCCATGGTCTAGGGCCGTGGTCTGCAAACTCACACCCATTTGGAAGCGACAGAGTGTCGGGGGTCTCCACACAGCCAACATTCGGCACAGTAATTGTGTCACACAGTAGAGGGGTTTCCTGATGGCCGTAACGTTGTCATAACCTGCGGCAGGAAGGGACAGAGCCGCGTGCCCCCTCTCTGTAAACAGGGGCATCGGAGAGAAAGAGCGGCGGAGGGTCTCAGGAGCTCCTCCCTGGGAAGGTGTGATGATGGAGACACGGGGAGGTGAGGAGTGTGACTCTCCCGTAGCCGTCGACGTGGCAGTCTAGGGCCGTGGTTGGCAAACTGCGGCTCAAGAGCCACATGAGGCTCTTTGGCCCTCGGAGTGTGGCTCTTCCACAGAACACCCCGTGCGGGCGTGCACGTACAGTGCGGTTGAAACTTCACGGCCCGTGCGCAGAAGCCGGTTTTCGGCCCGGGCGAGTCTGATTTGGAGAAGCGGCGTTAGGAGAAGTTGGGGTGTGGGTCGCGTGTGGCCCCCGCAAGCCACGGTTTGTTGACCACTGGTCTAGGGCAAGGGGGGCCTTCTTCTTAGGAGCAACTCCACGGACTAGGGCAGTGGTCTGCAAACTCATCAGTCAACAGGGCCAAACATCAACAGTGCAACGATTGACATGTCTTTTGAGAGCCAAAGTTTCGAAACGTAAACTTCTTCCAACGCCACTTCTTCAAAATAGACTCACCCGGGCTGTGGTATTTTGTGTAAGAGCCACACTCAAGGGGCCAAAGAGCCGCCTATGGCTCGTGAGCCGCAGTTTGCCCACCCCTGGACTCGGGCAGAGACGTAGAGATACCTGCCGCTAGCGTTCAGCATTCAGTTCTAGGTATGAAGGGAGCCCCAAGTCCAGGACAAACCAGTGGAGAGAGGATGGTCCCCGGGCTCCTCCCCTTTTAGGATTGACAGGCTCTTACCCACACCTCTTCCTGTGGGGGCCCTCAGACGCCCCCATCAGGAGGAGGGCTTCAGGACACGGGGCCTAAACTCCTGCAACTCCTCCGCAGCCTGCAGCAGCCTCACCTCCTGGCAGAGCTCGGGGCCACTGCCTGCAGAAAGCCTGCATCTCTGGCCAGCGGCCGGTCTGCTCTCACTGGAATTCGGGTGTCCACGGGCACCCCGGAGTCACGATTCGCTCCCTGCACGTCTTCCCGCCACCCCTTCCTGGGCTCCGTTTTCTCTGCACTTTGAGTTTTCTGTACAACGATACATTCCCCCCCTCCTCCGCCCCCATCAAAGTCGGGGCTCCTGGTGACCTGCCTGCCGTGGGCTGCCTCCCTCGCTGAATTAAACTTCCGAGGCCTGTGGAGACGGGGTTTCGAAAGGACGCAGGCCTCCAACCTGCCGACCTGTCACCGTCGTGGGGAGAAGGAAACAAAACAAAAACGTAGCGTGCCTCTCACACGCTCCTGGCGGCTAGTCACCCCCAGATGGGCCAGTTACGTCTCCCCTTTGCACCTTTCAGGTTGTGCTGGGGTTCTGTCGCAAATACATAGCAGCTACGTCCCCCCCCAAGTTGTCATGTGTCTTGACTTGGATAGGTTTTCTTGGCAAACAAATGTGTTTTTTTTTTTTTATTACGTTCTGCCTTTGACATTCTGTCTCATCAACACAGCCCTCCCTAACTTAAGATTACTTTTTTTTTACAATGCAGCATACAAAATATAATTTAAAATGTAATATAGCATTTTAAATTTGCCAAAACCGGTTTGGCTCAGTGGATGGAGCGTCGCCTTGCGGACTGAAAGGTCCCGGGTTCGATTCCAGTTGAGGCCATGTACCTTGGTTGTGGGCACATCCCCAGTGGGGGGTGTGCAAGAGGCAGCCGATCGATGTCTCTCTCTCATTGATGTTTCTGACTTTCCCTCTCCCGTCCTCTCTGTAAAAAATCAATAAGATATATTTTTTAAAAATGAAATAGCATTTTCTATGCTGGGAATAACAGCTCTGAAACACACACCAAACACGCACACGGTGTGTGGGTACGGACTCCATCCCCGGTAAGGGGCATGCAGGAGGTCGCCTATTGATGATTCCGTAGCCGACAGTAGCAGCCCCCTCCTCCCCCCCCGGTTTACTGGATACACGAGGAGCCCTTCAGAAAATCCCTACCTTTAGCACAGACCACCTCGTTGGCTAAGCAGTCCACCCCTGCAGAGTTTACGTCCACCGGCCCTCCCTCCTCCCCAGCGTAGACCGTTTTCAGTTCTTGCCTTTGCCCCTCAAGATGGAATTGCTGCTTCTCTTTCTGCAAGCGACTCCTCTCTCCGAGGACCACACGATACAAGGTCTGAGGCAGGCTGCCCCAGCCCACACGTGCCTGCTGGTGGCTGGGGAGGTGACTCCCTGTAATGAGGTCTCGCTGCCACGGGGGCCCGACAGGAAATAATGAAATAGGGCCGGGCCCTGGCCACGTCCCCACTCCGTAGCCGACTCTCTCCACAAGTCCATCCGCTTATTGGTGTTTGTTTGCAATGGTTTGGTGGCTTTTAAATGCCGGTGCATTGAAAAAGGCCCTCCTGCGTTCCTTCCTCTGCCTGGGGGAGTCTTCCTCTCCATCGGGGCACGGGCAAATGGCCCCCAAAGATCGGAGTCTTCCCGAGGGGTCATAGGCAGGCACGGGAGAGAGCTGTCCGAACTTCCCTCCGTCTGCCAGGCTGGAGGGAGCGACCGGCCGCTCTGTCCTCTGCCACTCGGACGAAAACAGACTAGAACTCCCAAGGAGATAACCAGCACCTTGGAGACCTGAGCTCCGGGGATCCGCCTGGGACTGAAGCGAGCACCGTCCCCAGATCGCCCAGTTAAGTTTCCCTTTTGCATCTTTTAGGTTGTGTTGGGATTCTGTCACTAAGAGTTAAATTTCTTTTCTTTTTTTTAAAAAATATATATTTTATTGATTTTTTTTTTTTTTTACAGAGAGGAAGGGAGAGGGATAGAGTCAGAAACATCGACGAGAGGGAAACATCCATCAGCTGCCTCTCCTGCACACCCCCCACTGGGGATGTGCCCGCAACCAAGGTACATGCCCTTGACCGGAATCGAACCTGGGACCCTTCCGTCTGCAGGCCGACGCTCTACCTACTGAGCCAAACTGGTTAGGGCAAGACTTAAATTTCGACTAATGCATAAGATAATCAAAAATGCTTTCTCCTGCTAATTTGCAGGCCTTGGGTTACATATAGGACTGAGCGTTAATTTATGTTTGCTGGATATTTCTATTTCCACTCTAATTGTGTGGTTTTTTTTTTTTTCATGCTCTTTGCCCATATTTGACAATTTTCTTTCTGTTTCATGTACATAGAGTATTCATTTCTTTCCTGTCATATATGTAGCAAATATTTCCCCCAAAGTTGTCATGTTTCTTGACTTTGATAGGTTTTCTTGGCAAACAAATGTTTTTATTTTGTTCTGCCTTTGACATTATGTTTAATTAACAAAAGCTCTTCCTAATTTAAGACTACTTTTTTACAATGCAGCATACAAAATAAAATTTAAAGTTTCGCCGTGTTTTCTATACTGGGAATAACAACTCTGAAACACACACACACACACACACACACACCCCAAAAACAAAGTCAGATACTATTTTCAAAAACAGCAAAGGTGCCTGGCTGGTGAGGGCTAGGGGTTGAGCATCAACCCATGAACCAAGAGGTCATGGTTCAATTCCCGGTTGGGGCACATGCCTGGGTGTGGGCTCCATCCCCAGTAGGGGATGTGCAGGAGGCAGCCTATTGATGATTCTCCTCATTGATGTTTCTGTCTCCCTCTTCCTACCTCTCTGTAATCAATAATGTGTGTGTGTGTGTGTGTGTGTGTGTGTATCTCCTATCTAATAAAAGAGTAATATGCAAATTGACTGTACCTTTGCTATACCCACAAGCCAATCAGAGCGAGTATGCAAATTAACCCAACCAAGATGGTGGTTAATTTGCATATCAACACATAGAAGCCAGGCCCTGCAGAAGGGAGCAAAGCTGCGGAGAAGTAAGCAAGCAGGGCGAGGGAGAAGGGAGGGAGCGAGGCAGAGGAGACAGGAGAGAGTGAGGTAGTGGAGAAGAGAGGGAGCTTTGCTCAGGAAGCTCTATTCTTGCAGGAATCTTCCTGCAATGGGTCTCTAGTATATTTAAGAAGATTATAAATGTAAAAAGCAGCAAAAGCTATAAAGTGGCTAGGGTTTAACCTGACCAAGAATGAATAAGCATGTCTGGAAACAATCTGGAAGGATAAAAGGACATGAAAATTATTTGGTTAAACGAAGAGATAGACTCTAGACTCTGGTGGAACAATGAAATAGCAAACTTAATATGAACTATTTCTCATTGGGAGGGGGGGTGTCACAAAATGGTAGGTATTTTCTAAAGGGCTCCTCGTGTATTAGCATTTCAACCTCCCACAAACCCCAAGCAGTATCTTATCACTATGACCAATTGTGAGGATTAAGATTTGGGAAAAACAGTTGTGGGGATCAGGGATGGGGGTTCCCTTAGGGTGTGGGGCAGCCTGGGCGAGGGGCCTGTGGTGGTTTGCAGGTTGGCCATGCCCCCCAGCAACCCAAGCAGAGGCCCTGGGATCTGGGATTAATTTATGTTCTACAATTGAAGCTTTGTAGCCTTGAGCAGACCCAAGCCTTCTGCTCCCTTTGTGGCCCCAGCCATTTTTGTTGCGACTCATGTATCTTTAATAATTGAAACTTTGTAGCCTTAAGCGGAGGCCTAGGCCGGCCAGGGTTGCAGCAGCTTGGCTTCCTCCATCACCGGGGCAACCTCAGCCTCTGCTCTCTACAGCTCCATGGCTGCTGCCATTTCTGTTGGGATTATGTGTTTTCTACAATTGAAACTTTGTAGCATTGAGTGGATGCCTAGGGAGTGTAAGGACAGGTGGAAATCTTGGCTTCCTTTATTGCCGGGGAAACCGAAGCCTTCCTCCTGCTCTCAGTGGCTGCAGCCATCTTGTTTGGGGTTTATTTGCATATTTGCTCCTGATTGGCTGGTGGGTGTGGTGTGTGGGCATAGCCGAGATACAGTCAATTTGCATATTACTCTTTTATGAGATAGGATGGGCGATGGCGACGTAACCACAAAACGACATACATGGAGTCCGACTTAACCTGAGGCCTGCCCGTACATGGGTTTGCCTTTTCAGCATGCAACACTCCTGCCAAAGGCACCACAGGTCAGGCATGTTGATGAAAATGCAAATCCTCAGCATGTATAGGGTTTTCAACCATGGGATCGGATGAAAGAGAACGAGAAGGTAACAGGGACACTCCCAGGATGGAGGGAGGTTTGGCAGGGAGAACAGAGCCAGCCAAAGAGAGTGAGGCGGAGTGGCCATGGATGAGGGAGGATGGCACAATGTGTATGTTTGAGGACGACATGGCTTTAAATATTTTGAATTTCATGGTGTTTCACAAAGAGAACCATGCCTCCTTCTGCCGGTCTGCCATGCAAACAAATGGGGGGGAAATCCTAGTGGGAAACTCTGTGCTCCAAATCAAATACCTATTGTTTTCTGCTTCATAGAAGGGAGAGAACGGTGAAGGCATAGGATAACTCATTCATTCATTCATTCATTCATTCAGTAAGAGTTTATTCAGAAAAACATATGTAAGTAGTACTAATTTATGTACTGAGATTACACATTTAACTAAGGAAGGTTTTGATAAACCAATGGGACCTGAACTCAGTTTTTGATTTTAATGGGGATACAGCAGAAGACAGAGAAATGCCTGAGAATCCGATTTGGGTTTTAGTTATATGATTTGAGTCAGATATTTTTTTTTTTAAACATCTTATCAAAGGATGTAAAGATGCTGTTCGAATGTGAATTTGGTGTAGGATTAAGTGTGTGTTGGGGGAGGATGACCAGATTGGCTAACTCCTGAGATACGCTGAAACATTATCATTTCTCCAAGAATTGAGACTTTTTATCACCATTTTGCACTTCCCCCAGTGA
>CM050530.1:5336062-5463562 GCA_027563665.1 Antrozous pallidus
CTGGTGACTTTCCAAAGGTATATTTTAGGAGTCATTCAAAAATGAGGTACATCCTTTGGTACATCCATCCAAGAACATCCTTGGGCAATGTCCCTATAAAACCCTTTAGCTTGCTTCAACCATATGACAGACTTGTTGTTAAGGAAATTAGAGTGCGTTTGCTTTTACCCTTGTGATCAAACCAATAGACACATTTAGCTTTAACAGTATGGAGGGGCTCCAGGTGGAGAAAACCTTCGTCATCAGTCACGTCAGGAATATAGTCGAGGATGGGAGAAGCCTCGTCTGTCCTCCTCTCGCGGAGCCTCTATTTAGATCAGGAAGACAAACATGGTGGAAGAACTTGTTATTTTCTGGGGATGGTGCTACTCCGGAGACGCGCTATACGGATGAAAATTCCGAACGGCAGTCTGAGACACTTGCCGAGCCCCGTGTGTGGGGCCGGCTCACACATACCGCCTCCCGATTGCTTTCACTCCCTGCCTCTGGAATCACAGGGCATTTCTGCCGCCTGTCTTCTAAGGCCTTTGAATGTCTTCTTGATAAGAAACCAATTATTATTCTTTCCCCTTCTAATACCAAAGCAGGGGAAAGTCATTAAGCGGTCGTGGAAGCAGGAGAAGGACGCGGAAGTCCGTGCTGCTTAAAGGTCATTTCCCCAGTCCACCCTCGCGCCTGCCAATCGTGTGATGGGTTGAGGCTGGGCTTGCTGTACCCACCAAACAGAATGCCGCCCAGCGGATTCCGGCCCAGGGTAATCCTCGATTCTAATTAAGGTGCTTTGCAAGCCCACTTATTGGACAGAAGCACGCAGCACACGATACCGCACTCTGAAATGAGAGCTTTGTTTTAAAACCCAGCCTCTTGCCCTCTCCCCAGTTTCTGGAGCACAGAAAGGCCCAGGCCGTCCTGTCTCTGGCTCCAGCACATGCTACAGGGGCACCTGCTCACATTGCTCCTCCTCAGTCTATTCCGCTGAACGGCAGAAGGGAAAGCCACTCCAGTGAGGGGCCCGTTCAGCTGTGATTATGTCGACATCACCACATTGGCCCAGATTAAGAGCATTTTTATGTTTGCCGTCACCCAGCAGTCAATTGACATGTGGTTATTTGTCATAAACACACAAACAAGCACATTTTAAACATTGCAATTTGAAAATATTCCGACTTTACTACAATTTTCCATCTAGAGTGGTAGATCTCTTCGAGGAGAAGGGGCTTATGGAATGAATACACACACACACACACACACACACACACACACACACACACACACACTAGAGGCCCAGTATATGAAATTCATGCACGGCAAGTGTGTGTCTCTCAGCCCAGCCTGCACCCTCTCCAATCTGGGACCCCTTAAGCTATGTCCGACTGCCCATTTAGGCCTGTTCCTACTAGGATCAGGCCTAAACGGAAAGTTGGGCATCCCTCTCACAATCCAGGCCTCCTGGCTCCCAATTGCTTGCCTGCCTGCCTTCCTGATTGCCTCAACCACTTCTGCCTATCAGTCTGATCGCCCCCTAACCACTCCCCTGCTAGACGGATTGATGCCTAACTGCTTCCCAGCCAGCCTGTTTGCCCCTAACTGCCCTCCCCTGCAGACCTGGTCACCCCTAATGGCCCTCCCCTACCGACCTGGGTTCCCCCCAACTGCCTTTCTCTGCAGGCCCAGTCACGCTCAACTTCCCTCCTCTGCCAACCTGGTCACCCCAAACTGCCCTCCCTTGCAGGTTTGATCACCCCCAACTACCCTCGCAGGCCTGGTACCTCCAAACTGCCCTCCTCTGCTGGCCATCTTGTGGTGGCCATCTTGTGTCCACATGGGGGCAGGATCTTTGACCACATGGGAACAGCCGTCTTGTGTGTTGTAGTGATGGTCAATTAGCATATTATTCTTTTATTTTATATATATATATATATACACACACACACAAATATTTATACATATATGTATATGTATATGGCTTTCTTTTAAAACTATAAACATATGATGACATGGGATTAAGGTGAATGGCTTAAAAGCAGAGAGTTTCAGTGACGGAAAGTTTTGAGGGTTATGTAGTTCCACACCAAGTTTTCTGAAGAAAATATTAAGGGACAGAAAGGACTGGTGACTTGCTCAAGGTCATATAGACAGTAAGGGCTTATTCGAGACAAGGCCTGCAGACCCGTTTCATCCTGACACGGAAGGACTCTGAAGTAGCATTGACTTTAAAAAGCAAAACGACGAAACAAAAACACAGCCTTTAAGTTGTAAAGTAAACGTGGCTGTGCCCTCACGCATACCATTTCGACAGGTAACGAGATGTAGTAAACACGAAATGTAAAGGGGTTCAACTTTTAGGGGGAAATTAGGAAGCTTGCTGAACCTCATAAAAAATAATCATCATCTATAAAGAATCTCAACCTTCCCTGTCTGGTTCGCTCAATGGTTAGAGATCCAGCCCATGGACCAAAGGGTCCCGGGTTCAATTCCCGCTCAAGGGCACGTATCTCGGCTGCTAGTTTGATCTCCAGCCCTGGCCAGTATGTATGGAGGAAGGAGCCAATCCATGTGACTCTCTCACTTCTCTCTCTCTCTCTCTCTCTCTCTCTCTCTCTCTCTCTTTCTTTCTCGTTCCCTCCCCCTCCTTCCTCCCTTCCACTCTCTCTAAGAATAAAAAGAATCAATGGAAAAAATATGCTCAGGAGAGGACGAAAAAAAATCTCAACCCCAAAGAGCTCGTGCTATCTGACCACCAGACGAAAGGGGTGACTAGCTAGTGGGAAGGGATCTGGTCAAGTTCCCATTTCATGGTGTGCGAGCTGGCGACGGGGCTGTGTTCACCGGTGAAAACGATTCAGACTGTTCACTTGGGGGAAAAAACTCAAATGAATAAATTTCCCTATGTCCCAATGAAACGTTTTACTTCCGTTTCCCCCCCCCCCCCAACTTAGGACTTTGGCCTTCCATCAATTTCAAAAGTAATGTGGCCAAGGCTTGACCTATAGTTTTTAAACTTTAGGGATAAGTAATGGCTGCGATCTGGATGTCTCCAGCTCTTATCACTCACCACTAGCAACTCTTGCTGTTTTTACCTGTAGAGGGGATAGGATAAAACTCGCATCTCCTTGAAGACTTGAGACCGTGCATGAGGGCTGTCTATGAAGTCTTCCTGCCAACATGGGTGTTGGAGCAGTCGCAATAGATATGACCTCCTTAGAGCAGTGGCCGGCAAACTCATTAGGCAACAGAGCCAAGTATCAACAGGACAACGATTGAAATTTATTTCGAGAGCCACATTTTTAAAAACTTAAACTTCTTCTAAGGCCTCTTCTTCAACATAGACTCGCCCAGGCCAAAGGTACCAAAGTCGTAGGTAGCTGTGGGGGCACTAATACAAACTCGCCCGTTCTCTGTGCTCACCCAGCCTGCAGCTTGTGTTGGAGGCAGATGTAAACACCTTCAGCCACCACACACCATCCAGTCTTTGGTTCAGCTGTTTCCAAGGTTAATCGTTATTCTGGCTTTCTCTGGAGCATTTTTGTGAAAGCCACGTATTCCAAGGAGAGGCTAGCTTTTGCTTAACGGCTCTGGGGGTGTGAATGCATGATCGTAAACTTCATGGGCACTTCCTCCTGTGGAGAAGTTGTGACTCTTTAAAAAAAAAATATATATATATATTATTGACTTTTTTACAGAGAGAAAGGGAGAAGGATAGAGAGTTAGAAACATCGATGAGAGAGAAACATCGATCAGCTGCCCCCTGCACACCCCCTACTGGGGATGTGCCCGCAACCAAGGTACCATGCCCTTGACCAGAATCGAGCCCAGGACCTCTGAGCCAGCAGGCCGACACTCTATCCACTTCGCCAAACCAGTCAGGGCAGAAGTTGTGACTCTTGTCCCATTGTTTAGGTTAGACCAGTGGTCGACAAACTCATTCGTCAACAGAGCCACATTATCAGCGGTACAATGATTGAAATTTCTCTTGAGGGCCACATTTTTTAAAACTATATAGGTAGGTATATTGTTATTAACTTGATTAGGGTATGTCGTATTCTGTGGAAGAGCCACACTCAAGGGGCCAAAGAGAGCTGCATGTGGCTCGCAAGACGCCGTTTGCCGACCGCTGGGTTAGACCCACGGAGTGCTGTGTGTGCGGAGACAGAGTCAGCAGCAGTGGTGAAGTGTTGGGGTGAGAGTTCTGAGCTGCGATCTCTGAGAGACTAACTATCCCGAGATGGCCGGGCTGTGTGGAGGCCACCCCGTAAGGAACACAGAGCCGCTTCCATCTGTGAGTCATTCCAGCCCGACACCAGATGTGGGAGTGAAGGAGGAAACCTTCAGAGGACTCCAGCCCTAGCCATTAAGTCATCCCTCCTCCCCGCCCCCCAGACTTCAAAATCCCAGTGAAAGCCCTAGGCCGGTGGTCGGTAAACTGCAGCTCTCGAGCCATATCCGGCTCTTTAGCCCCTCGAGTGTGGCTCTTCCACAAACTACCACAGCCTGGGCGAGTCTATTTTGTTGAAGAAGTTTAACTTTAAAAATTTGGCTCTCCAAAGAAATGTAAAGTGTTGTCCTGTTGATATTTGGCTCTGTGGACTGATGAGTTTGCTGACCACTGCCGTAGGCATTAAGGGACAGGGCATCCCCAGTGTGCCCTCACTCAATTTCGGCTCCACAGAATCCCTGAGCGTAAGAACATTATTGCTTTAAGCCTCTTAAGTTTTGGGGTAGTTCATTAGGCAACAACGGCAGCCAGAAGAAGAAGCTAAACGTTTAGTTAATTTTAGCCAGTGGATCTGTTGGAGAGCATGGCTCTCCTTGGATGTGCAAGAATGCGTCATGGCTGCTGTGTGAAATGAGAGGCATTGAGGGGGTCCGTATTAGAGAGACGGGGGCGCAGACCCCAAACATGCTGTTGACGGTGCTCTTTAGTTGAGCCATTTGTCAGGAGAGGAACTTGAGTGTCTTCCCTAGCATAGCCCCAGAGTTGTTCTGGGGATCATGACGGTACCTATGAAAGAGTCATCTTCCTAAGCTACAAACCACGAGAGAAGGTAAAGGAGGTTACCGGAGAGTTGCTTTCTCCTCGGCGAAGGTTATTCCGTGCTGGTCCCTTTGACCTCTGCTTCTCTTCCAGCTCCGTCAATGTTGTGAGAAACCACAGGCAAGTCTGGATTGACCGGACCATTACAAAGAGCCGCCATGTTGCTCATCGGGAACACTGGGCATTACCCAGGGTCCATTTTCAGTCCGTTCTCCGACAGTGAGCACAGGTTCTAGTTAAAGAAGTCGCCGGCTGCCTGTTAGAATAATGCAATCTGTTTGTGATCCTTCACTTTATTTTTTCACTGTAAAGGGAAATGTGCTTTGTAGAATACTAGATAGACAGATGGTTTTTCACAATTATTAGATCCCCTATCTTTGGTCACCAACTTTTAAAAACCTGTGCCTTTGAGCTATTTGAGGTGAAAAAGAGAATTCTCCCTCATTGAAAGGGAAAGGCATCCTTAAACTCTCCTATCTGCTGAAGACTTTATCTGAACACCCAGTATCCTATATTATAAAAGCCTAATATGCTAAGTGTCCAATTGTCTGGTCTGTCATTTAACCAATCAAAGCGTAATATGCTAATGATATGCTAAGGCCACTCAATTACTCGCTATGACATGCACTGACCACCAGAGGGCAGTTGACTGGTCAACCAGTCACTATGACATGCACTGACCACCAGGGTACCATTAGGTTAGCTTGCTGCTGGGGTCCAGCCCATTGCGAATGAGCAAGACGGTCTGGACACGCCCTGGAACACTCCTGCGGTCCCTCCCCAGCTGGCCAACCTCCTGTGTCCCTCCCTGGCCCCAATTGTGCACCGGTGGGGTGTCGAAGCCTGGCCTGTGACCTCTCACAATCTGGGCTGTGGGACCCCCCACCCCCGAGTGCACGAATTTTGTGCACCAGGCCCCTAATATTATTATAAACATTAATCTAGGTGTCTCTACCTTATTTGGCTCTGCTATAAAATGGGAATAACATTCCTCAGTAGGAAAACTTTTCATTACTATAAGTGTTAGGAGTTCACAGGGCAAAGACAGCATCAGGTGATTGCCCTTATTCTGTGGAAGCTTCTAGGGTGGGTGCTAACCTCAATAATGTATAAAGGGAACTGATTCTGAATTTCAGATGAAATTTGTTCCTGTACTTTCCTGTGATCCCTCCCCCCGCCTCCTCCCCATCCAGACTGCACTGCATTTCGTACATCGTGTGGAAGTCTCTTCCCTGTGTGAACGCCGGGCTACCTCCCCCGCCCTGTATCTCTTAACAAGCTCCTTGGTGCCGCTGGAATTAATGCTTCCTGTCGTCTTAAATAATGTGACATTGAAATACAATTTTTTAATGCGCTGGCATTTAACATGCCACAATATTTCAGTTATTTTACATTCATTTGGGTGCTCTTGTGTTATTACAGCTGTTATGAAATTCTGACAAAGAGATGCATTTCGTTCCTCTGTTCCACCATAATTGCTTTTTTGCTGCATCTCTGAACCGTAACCATGGCGATCTGCAACATTCATCAGAGGACCTCTTGTTATTTCCCTCGTGTGAGTGAAAAAACGAAGTGGTATAAATACTCAGAAGTTTTAAAAAGGTTCTTTCTTTCTTCCTTTCTTTCTTTCTTTCTTTCTTTCTTTCTTTCTTTCTTTCCTTCCTTCCTTCCTTCCTTCCTTCCTTCCTTCCTTCCTTCCTTCCTTCCTCTCTATTGTATTTCTAACTTCTTTGTTTTATGTTCTCCTTCTTTCTTTGTTTTTAATTACTTTATTTTCTTCCTTTTTAAAATTTTCCTATGTGGTCTACCGAGGGGAAATTCAGTTGCATGGCTAGAAATTTTTCATTTATTATTTTTATTTCTTAATGAGAAATCATACAGGGCCTTTCTGTGGGAAACACGGAGAGAAAATGCGAAATTAAGTCGGTGCCTTCAGGAAGCAGGAGCTGCTGTCATCACGAATCAAGAGGGAAATGAAAGGTTTAGTCTTTTCTAAATCTGACTGGTTACAAACGAGTTCTTGTTCGCGCTGCTTCCTGCGGAGTACCATTACCATATCGGAACAAGGCTGTGCGTGTGTGGACTTCTCGTCCTTTTTTTGGTGGGAGGATGAGATGACCGTGCCTCGGTAGCACTGTAAATCGCCGTCTTTCTGGCAATTTAGGAGGAAGTGAGAGGTCAGCCCCGTCTCATTTATCTGTAGGCTCCCTATCTCTTCTCTATCGCGTAATGTGATCACGGGCATGCCATCCGCGCCTTTCACCACTATCCACTCCATTTGGTTAGAAGCAAGGAACCTTTGCTCACCCTCCGTGAAGTCGATCATTCAAGGCTGTGATCCGTTGGGACAGAGTCCGCCACTATCCCGGTTCCTCTCCCATCGAATGATGTCTGCCCAGACTTCTCGTTCCCATCTGTGGATGGCTTCTAGGAGACCAGGCCTAGCAGTGTCTTGGACAGGCTGAGGTATGCCTCACTCCTTCATCCCCACATCCGCGCTATTAGCAAGGACTTGTATTTTTATTTTTTAAATATATGTTTATGGATTTCAGAGAAGAAGGGAGAGGGAGAGAGAGAGAGAGAGATAAAATCATCAATGATGGGAGAGAATCATTGACCAGGCTGCCTTCTGCACGCCCTGCACTGGGGATCAAGCCCGCAATGTGGGCAAATGCCCTGACTGGAAATCGAACCAGTGACTTCTTGGTTCCTGGGTCAGTGCTCAACCGCTGAGCTACACCCAGCTGGGCAGCAAGGACTTTTAAATGCACCTTCAAAATGCATCCAGTTCCCACCATTTGTCAACATCTCCACCTCAGCCTCCCCTTACTCGAAGGACTATCAGTTCTGTCTGCATCACCGCCATGCTGCCTGGTCCCCATCATTCCAACTCTCCAGTAGCCCATTGCAAACCCATCAGTGCCGACCCAGTGATCCTTTGGAAAATCATTAATTACATTATGCTGTTCTCATATCCTAAACTCTCCAGGGACTTCCCCCACTGTGCTGGAAAGCCCAACTTCACACCACCCTCAACAGGTTCTACTTGCTTAGACCTTTGTCCCTCACACTGACCATCTGGTCTCCTCCTGCAGAAGTGCACAAACGCTGGAACTTTCTCTTATTCTCTGTTGAGTCCCTAGGGCCTAGAGCAGCCCCCGGGAGATTTCAGAAATCCTTCAATCTTGTGGGTACTTCTCAGGCTTCCGTTGAGAATCTGTTTTATCAGAAAAGGAGAAATGGCCCGAACCGGGTTGGTTCAGTGGATAGAGCGTCAGTCTGCAGACTGAAAGGTCTTAGGTTTGATTCCAGTCAAGGACACGTACCTTGGTTGCGGGCACATCCCCAGTGGGGGGCGTGCAGGAGGCAGCTGATCGATGTTTCTCTCTCATCGATGTTTCTGACTTTCTATCCCTCTCCCTTCCTCTCTGTAAAAAAAATCAATAAATATAGTTTTGAAAAAGGAGAAATGAAGGTTCTAGGTTCACAGAAGAACAACAACATTGTAAGAATTAGCTCCTTCTAGAGTGAGACCTGGGTTGAGAGAGCAAGCTGATGACTGATGCCCGTAGGGCCCGGTAACCACCTGTGAACACACTGCTCCTCTGACAGCCTCTGAGAGAAGTCGTCCGTTAGTTTTTAGTTCATGAGATGGTCCAGCGTAGCCACTTGCCTTCTCCCAACAGCCCTGGCTCCCGTCCCTATGAGTCAAGGATGGAAGTCAGTGGCTTCAGAGTAAGACCCTAATCTCCTTGGACTCACAAGTATGTATGCATGGGATTTTCCAGGTGGGTTTTCTAGCTTCTAATACTAGCCAAGAAGCCAGAACTTCAGGGTCTCAGACTTTGCCTCTCATGCTGACATCCTCGGACTAAAAGCCTAATGGGAGTTTCCACCTTCCCTGTGTGGCACCGAATTTAGGAATAACTCCTTCTAGATGGAGACTCTGCACCACCTCCCTGCCCCTGATGGACACGGATATTAAGTCAAGGTACATTTTTACCCCCAGATAATCTCCAACGCCACTTCTTAAGCCGTGTCAACTATGTCTCAGGTTGCCCTCGATGGGTTGGTATTTGGGAACAGGACTCCTCACCACAAAAGGATAAACCCTGTCCTTATTTCATATTCGACGGAAAGGTGGTTAGATCTCTTCTTTACAATATTAAGTCCTTAGGGTGAGCTTGCTTTCTCAGTCAAATGAACCCTCTAGAGCAGTGGTTCCCAACCTCTCTTTGGCCATGCCCCACCTAAGCATCTCTAACATCCCGATCGGCCCTCCCCTCCACCTCCATGACATAACACTCTTATTACTCAAAACGTGAGCTCCTACCCTGTTTCCCCAAAAATAAGACAGTGTCTTATATTAATTTTTGCTCCCAAAGATGCACTAGATCTTATTTTTTTGGGGGGGATGCCTTATATTACAGCGAGTAGGTCTTATTTTCAGGGGATGTCTTACTTTCGGGGAAACAGGGTATTGATGTGGAGGAAGCCTCAAAGGCCGTCAACTTGGTCTAAACAAGCTTTCAAAGAACATGGCCTCCAGGAGAGTGAAAGATAAAAGAGCGAAAGGACAGTGGAAGGACTGAGGAAGAAATCACTGAGAATTTGTTAAAATAATAACATGAGGTGATATGACATAAAATAGCAAATAAAGTTTCAAAACAGAGAGAACTGAAATGCATATATATATATGTCACAATATATATTTAGAGGCAGTGACATATATAAGTGCATATATATGTCACAATATATATTTCTTATTTCATAAGAAATACAAAATATTCACGGTTAATAGCTCATCCTTGAATTGCTCCCCTTAAAAATCAAATGCCCCCCTCCTCCCCGTGGGGCGCATGCCCCACTTTGGGAACCACTGGTCTAGACAAAAAATGGCTGGCGCCTTCCAGCTAATTTGCAAACTCTGATCCGCTCTTCGTGGCCACCGGAGTGTCGTCTTGAGAGTACTCATGCCATGTTTGGGCTCAGGGGAAACGTGTATTTCGGTCAAGCATGAAAGCTACTTGTGAATTTCACACACCCTTTGTTCTTTTCTTCAAACAACCTTTCTTGGCGTGCGGTTGGCAGCCCCCTGCCTCACAGTTCCCTGGGCTCCCGGCCCACGATCTCTCCGAGCTGACTGACTCGCGGTTTCTCAGAAGCAGAAGGGACAGCCTGTAAAGCGCACTTCTGCCAATGGCAGGCACACCGGCTCATTTCCTGGCTCCGTCAACCGTGTGAAACCCCTACAGGACACCTCTTGTTTTATTGTAATGTCCCCCTCCTTGGTTTCTGGCAACACGGAGCAGAAGACCAGGGGGCACGGAGGGAATCGCAGGCCACCGAGAGCAGCTCTGGCTTTCCCTGCACGGCACAGGGAGGCGCCATGTGGCGTGAGGCGAGCATGTGTAGGGTACAGAGTCTGTAAAACTGCACCCTAAAAATTTAAAAAATTAGAAGGCAGCATCTGTGAACCTTTTGCTGGAAGCCACTTTTTTTTTTTGGTTTTCCTCCTGACAAATGATCCCAGCTCTGTGGCCTCTGATCCTCCTCCCACCATGTCAGAGATTGCAATACCAGCCTCTCCTCCCTTTGGGGTTCTGCTGGAACAGGGAGATGGACCTGTCTCTGCTTAGTATTTTTAAAATACAGTTTATTAATTGTTTTTACAGAGAGGAAGGGAGATGGATAGAGAGGTAGAAACATCCATGAGAGAGAAACATCCATCAGCTGCCTCCCGCACAACCCCTACTGGGGATGTGCCTGCAATTAAGGTACAGGCCCTTGAGCAGAATCGAACCTGGGACCCTTCAGTCCGCAGGCTGACAGTCTATCCACTGGGCCAAATTGGTCAGGGCTCTGCTTAGCATTTAACAAGCTACTCATGCCGGTTTCAGTGCATGGAAAGTTACTGAATGTAGAGCCACTACTTTCTCCGTAGATTCTCTCGGCTGCCCTGCTTTCCTCTCAATCCCTTCTTCCCAGAAACGGTGCATCGAAGCTGGATATGGGCTTCTGAAAAGGCATTGCTTCCTCGCCCCTTCCTGTCCCACCCTCTGCTTGGAAAACACCGTCCCCTCCAGCAGCCAGTTCGGGGAGCCCCGGGTGAAAAGAACTTCATTTCAAGTGGGAGCTGTTTTATCAGGCACAAAAGTAAAGTAGACTTTCTGGAAAATGATGGTTTCACCTTTTCATTTTTCTGAGCTGGTTGGGCAGACCAGCTGAAGAAGACAAGATGTGAGGCAATACGGCCGCCAGCGGTGCCATTCAGCCAGCGGTGTCTGGGGCTCGTGGGGGGGGTCTGAGCCATCAGCAGTCATGGGCTAGAGGGTAGTTGAAGATGGAGGGCTACTTAGTCCAGGCGGGCTGTCGGGGGTCCGGACCCAGTCGGTGGTGTGTTGAAGCAAAAAGAGAAGCAGGTGGGGATGCACTGGAGAGGATGATCAGCTGGGTCTGGGTCCATGAAATGAACACAGAGGGACAAAAGAGAGCGGCATTGACCTTGCTGTTTGGAGAACCAAGAATCGAGTTTGGTAGCCAGCAAAGACGAAGGCACAGAAGAGACCTAGGAGTTGCTTGGGGAGTGAGGTGTAGAAGGTATAGATTAGAAAGGCAGGGTCTCAGGGCTTTGGGGACCTGACTGAGAAGGGGGGTTGCGGCTGTGTCCTCCCCAAAAGGTGCTGAAGCTCTAACACTCAGCACCGGTGAGTTGGATCTCATTGGGACACAGGGTCCTTGCAGACGACCAAGTGAAGATGCAGTCATTGGTGTAGACCCTCATTCAAGATGACCATCTTCTCCGGCCCTAACCGGTTTGGCTCAGTGGATGGAGCGTTGGCCTGCGGACTCAAGGGTCCCGGGTTCAATTCCGGTCAGGGGCATGTGCCTTGGTTGTGGGCACATCCCCAACAGGAGGTGTGCAGGAGGCAGCTGATTGATGTTTCTCTCTCGTTGACGCTTCTAACTCTCTATCCCTCTCCCTTCCTCTACATAAAAAGTCAATAAAGTATATATTTTACCCCGTGTCCTTATACAAAGGTGAAATTTGGACACAGAGAAAGCCATGTGAAGCAGCACACCGCCAGAAACTAGACGAGAAACACGGAAGACATGCCCTTTTAGAGCTCTGAGAAGGAACCAGGCATTGTGATAATTTTCATAGCCTTCCAGCCTGCTGAGCTGTGAGACAATCAATGTCTTGTTTGATCCATCCAGTTTGAGGACCTTTGTTACAGCATCCGTAGCAAACTAATAGAGTAGGTATCACACCCGTGAAGGAGAGATGACGAGTTTCCCAATATCTAGTTTTCATTTTTTTTTCCTTAGGCGAGGAAGTTTGACTTTGAGCTAGTTACAGTACCATCTGAAATAACGTCTGCGTTTCCTGGCCTTTATTGCTGGTGGTTCCACTTAAATGTACTGTGATGGGCTGTGGGGAACTTCAGAAAAGTTTCTTAAAGGAAAAGAAGGCCCTGACCGGTTTGGCTCAGTGGATATAGAGTGTTGGCCTGGGGACTAAAGGGTCTGGGGTTCGATTCTGGCCAAGGGCACATACTTTGGTTGTGGGCTCGATCCCCACTAGTTGCCTGTTAAGATTGAGACCCTCCCCAGTTCATCCTCAGGTGCAGGGACCAAGCTTTGAGGCTCCAGCTGCTTGTCTGGACTCCCCTCTCCTCCTCCCCGTTTCAACATTCACTCCTCCTGCTCCCTCCTCGGTAATCGCTGACGACTTCAGAGACTGGTGTACAGCCCTCCCCCCTTTGATCTCACCTCCTTCCCATGAACCAGGGAAAATCCTGGCCTCTCATCCTTGACCTTAACTTTCTCCCATTGATGTCCTCGTCCTCCGCACCTCAGCCACCCAAGTCCACGCTCACACCATGCCCCTTGTTAGCGCAGCCTTCTGACATCACCAATCCAGACCACTGACTCTCCTAAACTGGCCCTCCAGATTCTGAGCAACGCTGCTCGAGTACATCTACTGCAGCATTTTGTCACACCTGGGTCCTCCCCCATGCTCTGCATCCATGAGCCTCTCTTGGATTCAGTGTGTTTGCCCCTTGCTCCATGGAGGCAAGCATTCTTTTGCAAACACGCTTATCTCCTTGTCTCCTGGCCCATCCAGCCGGAGCAGAACATCCCAGTCCAGAGAGAGCCCCAGTCACTTGCTTTCTCCATCTCACATCCATCCCCCAAATTAAGCCCGACTAGGGGATGAAAATCACACAATTAGGCAGATTAGAATCATTATGAATTCATAATCTTTTAATCACCTGCCTCAGCTGGGTGCTCATTAAAGTCTAGCAAACATTCCATTTCTCTCCTCAGCTCCTACCTCACTGTCGTATCAAAGAAAGACCCATCTGCTCAAGCTCCGGCTGCCAGAGAGAGCGCTACCTTGATATTCCCTTCCTACCTAATATCTTAATGGTCTCCCCCACTTTCGCACCTTCCCCTTAGCATATAAGCTGGTGTGATCCTCTCTCATCTTTGAGAACCAACTCCCATGGAAACCAGACTTCTTCTTTGGGTCCACATCCCCCCAGTTACCACCCTTTCACTTGACCTTCATGGGCACGTTTCTCAAGAGCTCGTTACACACGTGCTACCTCCATATCACCCCCCCACCCCCACCCCACCACCGCCATCACTTGCCATCCGCTGAAGTCTGTTCCTACCCCTGCCACTGCCCCGAAGTCATCGGTACTCCCCCCCATTCTTGGACCCAAACCTGAGAGAATGTTACCGTCTTCATGTGGTGGCGGCTATGGGTGTTGGGCCTCTGTTTTGTGTCTCATTCCAGGGGGCATGCTGCTAGACAGCCCCTCTCTCTGGGACAGAACATTCTCCTGGCAGAAGGAAAAATGCAAGAGCCCATTGAACAAAGGCTCTCACGTCTTCTGGTGGGACATGGCCTAGAGCAGTGGTTGGCAAACCGCGGCTCTCAAGCCACCTGCGGCTCTTTGGCCCCTTGAGTGTCCTCCTGATGCCTCTTCTTCAACATAGACTCGTCCAGGTTGAAAACCGACTTCAGTGCACGGACCAGGAAGTTTCAATCGCACTGCGTGTGCGCGTCCGATGTGGTGTTTTGTGGAAGAGCCACACTCAATAGGCCAAAAAACTGCATGTGGCTCGCAAGCCACAGTTTGCCGACCACCGGCCTAGAGGTTGAATCCATTTCCTTCACATTGGCCAAAGCAAGTCACATGCGTAGCCAGGTCCAACATCAATGGAGTGGGGGCAGGTCATACTCCGCTAGACATATAGTCATGGGCAAGAATGTATAATTCTCTTACAGGGAAAGGGAGGGCAAGCCCATCGGCCGCAATGATGTGAATTGCTTGAGTTTCCCTTATTTCCTTTTCCCATCATGGATGTTGTTGCTGTCACTCAACTCCGTACCATCTTGGACGTCGTGTAAAGGCTTTCAAACACTTGGCTATGTGCCATCTCCATCATGTAGGCGCTCATCCTTGGTTAACCTCCTCTGCATTGTTTTTCTAATCTTACGATGGTTGTGATTGATGAATGAAGGGGAGGCAAACAATAATATTGTTGACTGAGTGGCATTAGAAGAAGTTTCAGTTTTAAAAATGTGGCTCTCCAAAGAAATTTCAACCGTTGTTCTGTTGGTATTTGGCTCTGTTGACTAATGAATTTGCCGACCACTATGTGGCTCTACTTGCAGTAGTCTTGCTTCCACGTTTTATGGAGGTCATAGTGCCTATGTGCTTGATCCATCACGATTACCTCCGCCTTTCTCTGTTTTCATTCCAGGGGATGAAATTGTTTTTGGATAGAGGAAGATATTTCAAGCTTTGTGATTTGAGTTCGCAGTTCTTGGCTATCTCTGAATCTCCAAAGGCACCCCCCTCTTATCCTATCCTTCATTCTTTGTAGCACAAGAAGTGTTTTTCTCTCTGGACATATCCACGTCTCATTCCTTTGTGCTCCCTTGTGACATTATAATCTTATTGCGTCCCCCCCTTTTTTTTGCAGTATAACTTATATTTAATAGTAGTACATATGTTTTCCTTTTCCCCCCCATTATCCTCCCCCCAGCTTCCCCTACCCCCCAGCACCTGTCCCCACCTGCCCCCCTCCCCGCCCCAGTGTCTTTCATTCATTGGTTATGCTCATATGCGTGCATATAAGTCCTTTGGTTGATCTCCCCCAGCATCAGCCCCCCACCCTTCCCAGCCTTCCCCCTGTAGCTTGACAGCCTGTTCAATGCCTCCCTGTTTCTATATCAATCACTCTCCCCTGTTTCTTTTCTTCAAAAACATTTGCCTCTGCATACTAGAAATAAATGTATGAGAACAAAAAATGTTTGAGTCTCAGTTTCAATGTCCAACTGTTCTGAGTCCCAGTTTCAGTGTCAAATAGTTCTTCATGTGTCCATGTCAGCAATGGTATCCAGATGGTGGACACATCGTGGCAATGCAAGATCCATCCTCTCTGGTTTGGTCCTGGGCCGCCTGCAGCCACGCACAGCTGCCAACTGCTAGCATGGCAAGGTGTCGTCAGTGTCCCCCATCTCTGGACCATCCTCGTGACCGGAACAGGCCCGTCAGTTCCTCACTGTCGCAGGATGTTGTGTCCCTCTTCATGCTGTTTTCTGAGAATGCCTTAATGCGTGGCATATGGACCGATGCAGATAAATAATGTGACTTTATTTTCCCACAGACAATCATGTTGTGTCCAATCGAATATAATAGATGGGGATTTACTCCTCCGTTAGCTTTTTAGGCTTGCTTATCTTTCAGAGTAATTTAAATCGAAATGAAAGACAAATCCTTATTTGATTGTTAGGCGATCCGGTGCTGTTTGTTTTGTGTAAGTTGGTGTGGGGTATAAGTGCACTGTTGTTAAAAGGCTATTTAATGTCAGGCAGAGGGGCCTATTAATTTTTTTTTTTGATAAATTGCCAGTGTGTCTAGCCAGTGGCATGCATTTAATAGGAGAGAGTCCATTCTAAAAGTCTGTTTCCCAGACATTGTGGTCATGGGGGCTGTAGTTTATGGACCGGCCCTGCCTTTGTTACTGGAAGTCTGGAGATAAATCTCCAACACCGGGTTCTGTTAGAAGGGCTGAGTCAAAAGAATGGTGTGGGTTGTGTAGCACAGACTCTGGTTAGTAGGCAGACTATGGTGGGAATTATTATTATTTTTTTAGATCTCTAGATGATTTGCTTTGTATTAATAACGAAAAGTGAAATCGCGGATGCTGCGTTTCAACATCATGTCGGTAAGGAAGCATCTGGATTACTTCTTGAAGCCCGACCTTATTACGAATATTTCTTCTGTACTTGACCTGACAGGCCAGCGCTCACTTATCACCTTGGTTTCCTGTTCTGGCCGCTCATTGTCATGCAATCGCTAGCAGATACAAGCTTCTTCCTGGGATGTAGGAAGGGCCTGTTGAGGAGAGAGATGAGAGGGAGGTCAGGGGCAAGATCATCATACATTTCAAATGAAACCCTGCATTTCCCAGTGACGAGTTTTCTTTTTTAGATGTTATTGACAGACAGTGAAAGGGAGAAAATGGCGTCTTAACACTCCCAAGAGTTTTACCCGTTTCAAAGCCTAGCACGATGCTTAGAGCATGGGAGAGTCAACAAGGACTCGTTGGATGACGGAATAAATGCATGAATGGATAAAGGTCTGATAAAGAAATACAAATGGCACCTGTTGGGGGTATTGGCCACAAGAATTAAAGCAGGTTAACTTTTTGATAAAGTACCTTGCATTGAAATAATGACAACAACAATAATAAACTTGAGTAGAGCTGTGGTCTTTTTTCTTTTTTTAAAAACTATATTTTTATTGATTTCTTACAGACAGGAAGGGAGAGGGACAGAAAGTTAGAAACGTCAATGAGAGAGAAACATCAATCAGCTGCTTCTTGCACAGCCCCTACTGGGGATATGCCCTCAACCAAGGTACATGCCCTTGACCGGAATCAAACCCGGGACCCTTCAGTCCGCAGGCCGATGCTCTATCCACTGAGCCAAACCGGTTTTGGCTGTGGTCTTTAATTTTTTTAAGTAAAGCATATCAAGAAGGAATAGAGGTATTTAGGGAAGATGAGAAAGGCCACAGGGAACAGGGAAGGCACTCAGCTGGCAAACCCTGGGGGTAGCATGAAGAAAAGAAAAAGAAAAATAAAAAGGAAGAAAATTATCACAGAAATGGAGGCCACACTGCCAAAAACATACGGGGAAAGAGGCCTTGCTGAATATACATCAAGAAAGATGAGTACAGATTAAAATAAATAATTAGTATTAAGGAAAGATGAATGAAGAGTTAAAAGGAGGAGAGAGAAAAGAGGAATGAAGGAGAAATACAAGAAGGAGATCCAGTCCATGTACTGGTGTTCCTAAAAAAGGAAGCTGAATTAATGGAACAAATGAAAATTGTTGAAAGAGAACCCTAACTTGTTTGGCTCAGTGGATGGAGCGTCGGCCTGGAGACTGAAGGGTCCCAGGTTCGATTCCGGTCAAGGGCATGTACCTTGGTTGTGGGCACATCCCCAGTAGGAGGTGTGCAGGAGGCAGCTGATCCATGTTTCTCTCTCATGGATGTTTCTGCCTTTCTATCCTCTCCCTTCCTCTCTGTAAAAAACCAATAAAGTATATTTTAAAAAATTCTTGAAAGAGATAAATTATTACAAATCCCACGAGTGAAATAAGCTCGAATCTGTAGATTTAAGAAGCACTCGGTGCCTAGAAACCTTATTAATATAGAACAACCCAGTAACTAGACATGCACTGATAAAGTTACTGCAAAGAGAAACAAATGTTCTTTGGAAATCCAGGTAAAACCGATCCAGTCCCTAAAAAAGAGATACTGTCACACTGGCCTAAAGGTTCTTTTTTTTTTTTTAATATATTTTATTGACTTTTCACAGAGAGGAAGAGAGAGGGATAGAAAGTCAGAAACATCGATGAGGGAGAAACATCGATCAGCTGCCTCTTGCACACCCCCTACTGGGAATGTGCCCGCAACCAAGGTATATGCCCTTGACCGGAATCGAACCTGGGACCCTTCAGTCCGCAGGCCGACGCTCTATCCACTGAGCCAAACCGGCTTCGGCTGGCCTAAAGGTTCTTATTCTCTTTCTCTGCCTCTCTCATCTCACAAATACCCATCTCCCATCCCTGTATATGCTCCCAAACATCTGTACTCTATGTAATCGTGGTCAGGGATGGACCACATATGCAATGGTAATTCCCTAGATTATAAGGGAGCTGAAAACTCCTATCCTCCAGTGCCATCATGGCCTTCATAGCACAACACATTGCTTGCGTGTTTGTGGGGATGCTGAGGTAAGAAAAACCCTACGGGGCTGCCAGTCCCATGAAAGTTCAGGTACACGAATACTTGACCCGCTGTGCTTCGTGACAGTCAACCAACCCTGTTCTGGAACCTGCTGAAAACGACGCTCTCGTCCTGCTAAGCGAGTGGCTACGTGTGCTTCCAGGACTCTTCCCACCTGCCTCTGGTCACGAGAAGAAAGCATCCGCCCGGGGAAAGAGGAAGAACAGAGCACCATGAGCATCAAAGCTGAGAGATGAAGAAGCTCTGACATTGTATAGGGAGCCTGTGGGCCGGCTGTGTTCGGACTTACGCATTCACGGTTCATGAGGCTACAACCTTCCTTTGAACCAACCAGCTGGACTGTGGCTTCTGACACTTGTATCTCCATGGCTGTTGGCCACGACCAAATGTCCCCGTGCTCCAGCTCCTGCCCCCACCGCCTTTACCCCCGTTTTCATTTACATTATATGGAACCCCCCAACTACAGCAGTAAGAATTGTCTTTTCCCTTCCCTTTGAGGTAAGAGACACATGGAGACTTGAAGTGAAAGACCCAGGGTCCCGAGGTTGGTCAGGGGCTGTATGACACCAAAGCACAGTCACGTCCCTTGCATCCCAATCATGGTTGGTGTTCCAATCAATAAGACATGGCCTAGACCAGTGGTCTGCAAACTCATTAGTCAACAGAGCCAAATACCAACAGGACAGCGGTTGAAATTTCTTTGGAGAGCCACATTTTAAAAACGGAAACTTCTTCTAACGCCACTTCTTCAAAACAGACTCCCCCAGGCCATGGTATTTTGTGCAAGAGCCACACACTCAAGGGAACAAAGAGCCGCAGATGGCTTGCGAGCCGCAGTTTGCCGACCTCAGGCCTAAACTCTTAGGCCAAAGCAGCTAGCTGTGCACGTGAACCAGGAGCCCAGGGGTGGGTGTAATGCAGGGAGAGAAGAGCTTTGTGGCATGCTACTAATTTTTTAAAGAGAGAAAAAAAAAGTGAATTTGTTTGGAATGGTGTCAATCATATATTAGCAAGACCTTGTATCTGTACTAGAGGCCTGGTGCGTGAAATTCATGCACTTGGGGTGAGGGTGTTTTCTCAGCCTGGCCTGTGCCCTCTCGTGGTCTGGGAGCCCTCAGGGGACGTCCACTTAGGACCACGCCCCAAGGCAAGCGGGCCTAAGCCCTCAGTCGGACATTTTTAGCACTGCCACGAAGGCTGGAGAGCCCCCCCCACCACCACTGTGCTTACCAGCCGTGAGCCTGGCTGCTGGCTGAGCGGAGCTCCCCCTGTGGGAACGCACTGATCACCAGGGGGCAGCTCCTGCGTTGAGCGTTTGCCCCCTGGTGGTCAGTGCGCATCATAGCAACCGGTCGTTCTGCCATTCAGTCGATTTGCATATTAGCCTTTGATTATATAGGATGGCTATATTGTGCAAAGCACTAGGATATACACTGTCCTTCTCCACAAATCATTTAAGCGAGTCTGATACATCTATTAGAATCCCTGTGACTGCACAGAGGGCCTCGTAAAGCCTCAGAGGGCATCGTCCGTCCCTCGCTTCATGGTTAGAAAGTGATTAAGAAGCGAGACTTGAATCCGTAGCCTATGACTCCAATTCACAATTTCCCCATTAACAGGAAAAATATGGCATTTCTAATGCAGTGAGCATTTTGAAGATTATTTTACGTGTGACGTTTTAAACTCTGCGAGGCAATATGCGCAGACAAGGCTTTTTATGTGTCTACCCTTCGCTTCCTCTCTCTGAATCCCTCACCCCACGTGGCCATAGACCTGAGTGATAAGTCCAGTCACTATGCATGGATTAATATGCTGATTTCTCTGTGGACCTTAAGTGAAACCGCTGTCCCATCGTTGAACTAGTGCTATCACATTTATATCACTTTTTTAAATAAAGCCCTCATGCAATCTTTATCACGGGAGGCCCTCCTTTTATTTATTTATTCATTCATTATCATTCTTTTTTAAAAAATAAATATTTCATTGATTTTTTTTTACAGAGAGGAAGGGAAAGGGATAGAAAGTTAGAAACATTGATGAAAGAGAAACGTAGAGCAGCTGCCTCTTGCACACTCCCTACTGGGGATGTGCCCGCAACCAAGGTACATGCCCTTGACCGGAATTGAACCTGGGACCTTTCAGCTCACAGGCCGACGCCCTATCCACTGAGCCACACCGGTTTCGGCCATTATCATTCTTTATTGTTGCAAGTATTACATATGTCCCCCTTTTTCCTCCATTGGCCCCTTACAGCTCCTTTCCCTCTTCCTCCACCCCCAGCCCCCAACCCCAGGCCCTCACCAGCCTATTGTCCATGGCCATGGGCCACGCATTTATGCTTACAAGGTCTTTGGTTGATGTCTCCCACCCACCCACCCACCCTCCCTCGCCTTCCCTCTGAGATCCCGCCCTCTGTCTCATGCTCCAGTCTCTGGATCCACTCCGTTCATCAGTTTATTTTGTTACTTAGATTCCACATATGAGTGCGATCATGGGATACTTGTCTTTCTCTGACCGGCTTATTTCACTTAGCACGATGCCCTCCAGGTCCCTCCATGTTGTCCCCAAGGGTAAGAGATTCTCCTCCTCCTCCTCCTCCTCTCCTCCTCTTCCTCCTCCTCCTCCTCCTCCTCCTCCTCCTCCTCCTTCTTCTTCTTCTTCTTCTTCTTCCTCTTCCTCCTCCTCCTCCTTCCCTCCTCCTTCTTCTTCCTCTTCCTCCTCCTCCTCCTCCTCCTTCCCTCCTCCTTCTTCTTCCCTCCTCCTCCTCCTCCTCCTCCTCCTCCTCCTCCTCCTCCTTCTTCTTCTTCTTCTCCTTCTCCTCCTCCTCCTCCTCCTCCTCCTCCTCCTCCTTCTTCTTCTTCTTCTTCTTCTTCTTCTTCTTCTTCTTCTTCTTCTTCTTCTTCTTCCTCCTCCTCCTCCTCCTCCTCCTCCTCCTCCTCCTCCTTTTTTTTTTTTACTGCTGCATAATAGTCCATGGTGTGGATGTGCTACCGTTTTTTTTTTTTTTATCCAGTCATCTACTGATGGGCACTTGGGCTGCTTCCAGATCTCAGCTGCTGTAAAAATTGTGCTGCTATGACCATAGGGGTGCACACCTTCTTTCTGATTGGTGCTTCTGGCTTCTTAGGGTTTATTCCTATTAGTGGGGTCACCGGGCCAAACGGCAGTTCCATATTTAGTTTTTTTTTTTTTTTTTTTTGAGGACACTATGGGAGTGCCTCCTTTTAACAAATTCCCACTCTGCTGTGCGGCATAGTCCACCCCTCAGCCAGTTCACACCTGAGGCTGAGCGAGGATGGGGATCCAGTGCAGGAAGGGCTCTTGTGAGTGACCCAGCTACACTGGGGTTTGTGTTTTCGGAGATGCACGGCCAGGCCGGCCGCAGAGGGAGACGGAAGCAGCGCCTGACCTTTCCAGCAGGCGAAGGACCGTGGGCTAAAGCGTCAACATGGCTGACGGTGAGGCTGGGAGTGCTGGCAGAGGGAGGAGGAGGACAGGAGAGCAGCCTGAGCATGCACGCCATAGTTCCTGGACAAGCAGCCCAGGGCTTTTGTAGGGTCCCAACATGGTTTCCATATCTCACTTGGTTTGTAAGCTCAAGGAGAAAAGAAAGAGGGGAGCCCTCGCCCATTTGGCTCAGTGGGTAGAGCGTCGGCCTGCAGATTGGAAGGTCCCAGGTTCAGTTCCGGTCAAGGGCACATGTCCGGGTTGCGGGCTGACTCCCTAGTAGGGGGTGTGCAGGAGGCAGCTGATTCATGATTCTCATCATCATTGATAATTCTCTGTCTCTCTCTCTTCCCTCCTCCTTGCTCTCTGAAATCAATAGAAAAAATATAATTTTAAATTTATTGATTAAGGTATTGCATATGTGTCCTCATTCCTCCATTAACCCCCCAAACCCTCCCGCACTCATGCCCTCACCCCCCTGGTGTCTGTGTCCATTGGTCAGGCTTATATTTATGCAGACAAGTCCTTTGGTTGATCTCCTCCTTTCCCCCTCCCTCCCCTGCCTCCCCTCTGATGCTTGGCAGTCTGCTCGATGTTTCTCTGTCTCTGGATCTGCCCCTGTTCATCAGTTTACGTTGTTCATTATATTCCACAAATGAGTGAGATCGTGTGGTGTTTTTCTTTCATTGACTGGCTTATTTCCCTTAGCGTAATGCTCTCCAGACCCATCCATGCTAATTGCAAATGGTAGGAACTCCTGTGCTGACGGGCACTTAGGCTGTTTCCAAATCTTAGCTATGGTGAATTGCGCTGCTGTGAACATAGGGGTGCAAACATCTTTTGAAAAGAAAGAAGGACCCTAACCAGTTTGGCTCAGTGGATAGATTGTCAGCCTGTGGGCTCAAGGGTCCCAAGTTGGATTCGGTCAAGGCAGGGGTCGGCAAACTGCGGCTCACGAGCCACAGTTGGCTCTTTGGCCCCTTGAGCGTGGCTCTTCCACAAAATACCATGGCCTGGGTGAGGCTATTTTGAAGAAGTGGCGTTAGAAGAAGTTGAAGTTTAAAAAAATATGGCTCTCCAAAGAAATTTCTGTCATTGTACTGTTGATATTTGGCTCTGTTGACTAATGAGTTTGCCGACAACTGGGTCAAGGGCATGTACCTTGGTTGCGGGCACATCTCCAGTAGGGGGTGTGCAGGAGGCAGCTGATTGATGTTTCTCACTCTCCCTCTTCTTTCCTTTCTGTAAAATATCCATAAAATACATTTTTTTTAAAAAAGGAAGAAGGGCGATGGTCTTACACAGATGAATCGCATGCTATGAAAGATGTGACTTTGCTTTAAAAATATCTACGAGAAAGAAAACGTTTTAAAAATGGGCTTATCCAATAACCCCACAATTAATATTGGTGGGGAAAATGGCACTGTGCAAATAGGCCGACTTTTAGCATTAATGAAATTAAATGGGAATTTGATTATGCTGAGTTACAGCTACACATCATGTTCTCAAGCATAACTTCTGCAAATCTGTTAATTCCACTGGTGATTAGATATGTGCATTTCAACACATCTTGCTGCCCTTTGAAATCTAGTACAATCAAGATGTTAGGTTGTAAGCTATTTTCTGGTTATTAAGATGCGTTTCAATCCTCGTCTTTATCAACTGCAGCATCGCAACATGGGCTTGATAGGCACACTGGTGTGTGTGTGTGAGCATGTGTGTGTGAGGGCACGTGTGTGCGTGTGCGCGCACGTGTGTGTGTGCGCACGTGCGTGTGTGCATGTGTGTGCGTGTATGTGAGTGTGTGTGTGAGTGTGTGTGTGTGAGTGTGTGTGTGTGTCTCTCTCTGTGTGTGAGTGTGTGTGTGTGAGTGTGTGTGTCTCTGTGTGTGTGTGTGAGTGTGTGTGTGTGTGTGAGTGTGTGTGTGTGTGTGAATGTGTGTGTGAATGTGTGTGTGTCTCTGTGTGTGTGTGTGAGTGTGTGTGTGTGAATGTGTGTGTGTCTCTGTGTGTGTGTGTGTGTGTGTGTGAGTGTGTGTGTGTGTGTGAATGTGTGTGTGTCTCTGTGTGTGTGTGTGAGTGTGTGTGTGTGAGTGTGTGTGTGTGTGAATGTGTGTGTGTCTCTGTGTGTGTGTGTGTGTGAGTGTGTGTGTGTGAGTGTGTGTGTGTGTGAATGTGTGTGTGTCTCTGTGTGTGTGTGTGAGTGTGTGTGTGTGTGTCTCTGTGTGTGTGTGTGAGTGTGTGTGTGTGTGTGAGTGTGTGTGTGAATGTGTGTGTGTCTCTGTGTGTGTGTGTGAGTGTGTGTGAGTGTGTGTGTGAGTGTGTGTGTGTGAGTGTGTGTGTGTGAATGTGTGTGTGTCTCTGTGTGTGTGTGTGAGTGTGTGTGTTTGAGTGTGTGTGTGTGTGTGAATGTGTGTGTGTCTCTGTGTGTGTGAGTGTGTGTGTGTGAGTGTGTGTGAGTGTGTGTGTTTGAGTGTGTGTGTGTGTGTGAATGTGTGTGTGTCTCTGTGTGTGTGTGTGTGTTTGTGTGTGTGTGAGTGGCACACCCCAGATTGATGTGCTGTCCCTCTCGGCTCCTGGGTCTCGGGACATCCCCTCTGGTATAGGTGATTCATGAGGAGTCTGTGCTGAGTTTCATTCACTCAGAAAATGGGGAGTGGGTTTGACATGGCTCTTGCCACCTCCGGGTTCTGGCCGGGCGCCCCGGGGGTTGGCCCTCCCGTCAGCGTCTGTCCTGGAAGGCGGAGCTCAGCCAGACGGAGGGGACCAGCCGTCGGTAGATAACGCCCGGCTGGCTGCCCTCTGACCCTTTGGGTTACCCTGCTGTCTGGTCTGCTCCGTCTGGGGCCCAGTTCCAGGGAGGGAGAGCTGCCAGTTAGCTGTCAGCGCGCCAGGGCCTGGACTTCATCCACAGGCGGACAAAGACAGCATCCTCCTAATGGCTCCTCTCTCAGGCCCCCCTCTGCCGCGGCCCGAGGCCACGCCAGCCGGTGTGCACCGTTCAGGGGGTTTCCCAGTTACCCGGCCTCCCAGGGAAAGTCTCCGAGCTCACTTGTTTACCGAGCACCCTCTCTCAGGCCTTCATGGGGGGATCGGAGTTGAGAGGAGGCTGCTGCGCACCCCCAAAGTGCGGCCGTCGCCATGAGAACGCTGCAACCCCATCCTCCCAATGCGTGGGTGTGGAACACCTTCACCGGGGAGCTTACTCGGGGGTGGGGGCGGGACGCACAGTGGGATTGTGTGTCCAGTGCCCCGAGGCTGGACCTAAAGGGAAAGCCGATTGGCAGAGAGGAACAGGGACGGGGAGAGGCACAAAGAGAAGACAGACAGATAAAGAGCTGAAAGACAGGCAGGCAGAGACAGAGACAAAGAGAGGAAAACAGAGAGAGAGAGAGACAGAGAGAGAGAGAGAGAGAGAGAGAGAGAGAGAGAGAGAGAGAGAGAGAAATGCATGTTCACAAACAGCTACTCAATTTGAGACAGACACAGAGACAAAGGTAAACGCAGAGAGTTAGAGAGACACACAAAAGCAAGAAAGACAGAGAGGGATGGAGAGATGGAGAGAAGAGGCAGACACTGAGGCAGGATAAGACAAAAGTCCGGGGGGGGGCGGAGGGAGGGAGGGAGGGAGAGAGAGAGAGAGAGAGAGAGAGAGAGAGAGAGAAAGAGAGAGAAAGAGAGGAAAGCACATGCAGAGTGAAAGAGAGGGGGGAGGCAAAGAAACAAGGAGACAGGAAAGCAGGGGAAGAGATGGGAAGACAGTGGGGAGCCAGGAGCTGGCGATGGGAAAGAGCCTTTGGGGGATGAGGTGAAGGGAGCTCATGGTGGTCTGGAGAGCAGGGCCTGAGCCACTGGGTGGGTGGTTTGGAGGGAATGCACCCTGCTCCGCTGGAACGTCCCCTAGGGAAGGAGACTCAGCACAGGATTGGGGAAGGGCCCCAGCATGGCCGGGCATGAGGAGATGTAAGGAGGACAAGTCCTCCCGGTGGAGCTGAGGACCCCTGTGCTGGCCTTTTCCTCTCCCATCAGCTCCTCACCCCTTCTCCTCAGAGGCCTGCCTCCCCCTCCTCCCCGTTCTCCTCCCCTCCACCCCTCTGGTCTGCTCTTTTCCTGGACCTTCCTTCCGTCAAGGCGCTCCATTCCTCATTCTAACAGTATCTGTGGAGAACCTGCTCTATGCTGAGCCTTTCTCTAGACCGGTGATTCTTCACCTTCCTACTGCTGTGTCCCTTCCATACAGCTCCTCATGTGGTGGTGACCCCCAGCCGTAAAATTATTGGCGTGGCTACTTCATAACTGTGATTCTACGGCTGTTAATGAATCGTAATGTACATATCTGTGTTTTCTGTTGGTCTTAGGTGACCCTGTTAGTGGTTCTCAACCTGCGGGTCGTGAGCCTAAGACCATCGGAAAACACAGATATTTACATTCATAACCGTTATGAAGTAGCAAGGAAAATAATGTTATGGTTGGGGGTCACCACAACACCAGGGACTGTATCCAAGGGCCACGGCATGAGGAAGGTTGAGAACCCCGGCTCTACACCCTGGGAATAAATCAGTGAAATCAACCCGTTGGGATTCGTAGACTGCCAGTGGGATTCGCCCACCCGTGTCCCAGGCGTTTACGAAGCCCGTTACGACACACCGGGATCTGGTCCAGATGCTGTCGGTGATTCATGAGTGGAACCTCGAGTTGGGGGTGCCCCCAACTCTTTTCCTCAGCGAAGGATGTGCAGATGCCAATGAGAGGCCCAGGCCACTGGGTCAACATCCAAGGTGGGTTGCTTGTGAGCCACGGAGGGGAGGAGTCCAAGGCTCTGATGGTCTTTTCCTTCTGTCCAAGGTCCTCGCCGGCTGTTGGAAGCTGTCGTCAAAAAGCTACCCAACGCAGAAAAGACTCTGGCCTCCACCATGGTCCGCCCTCCTCGCTGAAGCGCAGCCGAATCTTGCGGCAGGCAAGGCCCGGAGAACGCCAGTGTGCCCCCTAGAGGCGGCTGAGATCAGAGCACCGGGCCTCCGGCCTCCCAGAGCCACGCAGCAGCCACCCCCCCGCGAGGGCCAATGGTGATTGGCTGAGCAGAGGATGGAGGTCAAGGTAAGCAGAAGAACCTCCTGTTTGCTGAGTCATTGCCTTTTGTCATCAGGCAGCTCTCCCGGGAGCTGTGCTTGCGCTTGGGGCTCAGTGCCGTGGGGTGGCCCTGACTCACATTGGGGCTCCTTCTGGGATATGGAACCCCACGGGTCAGTAGGTGGTGCTGTTTGCCTTCCAGTCCACCTCAGACGGGATCCTGGCTTTGAACCAGGGCAGCCTTGGGGTGGGGGAGGTCCCTTGTTACCGGTACAGGAAGGGAAACTCTAAATGTCACCGTGACATAAAAGAACATGTGCTGTTTCATGAATAAGGTCTGTTAGGCACAAACTCGGCCGAATAGGACCATTTTGCATGCTCTTCTAGAACTGTTTACCTGTAGCCCACAGGCCTTTATTTATGCATCCGTTTATGCATTCATTCAGTCCTGCCGTAAATATATATTGAGTTGCTCTTCTGTGCAAGGGGGTATGTGGGAGGATTTCTGAAGACGAACAAAGACAATGTATAAAATATGATCCCTACTACCTGAAGCCTTTAAACTGGTATTAATAAAATAGTTGAGTATTTACCATATGTTGGATACTAAGTGATAGTATCCAACGATCTTTTATAATCTTTTAAACATTTTGTTTTATTTCCCAGCTGTGCAAATGCGTATTTTGAAATAAGAAAGAACTTGCCCAGAGTTGCACAGCTGGCCAATGGCTAAAAGGGAGTTTGAGGCCAAGTCTATGACCTTGAACTCCATCTTCTGTCCTCTGCAATAAGATTGTGGTGCAAGGACTCATGTGGACAGATGCCTGGTGCACTCGCTGTCCCCCCCCCCCCCCCCCCCCCCCCCCGATAAGGCGAAGGCAGAGATTAGGTGGCACATGTCAATGAAAGAGGGGAGACCTTCGGGTCTTCTTTGTTGGCTTGAATTTCAGGGTCACCTTTAAGTAGCTGTGCAACCTTCGGCAAATGACTTGCTCTCACTGTATCTCGGTTTACTCCTCTGCCAAATGGGGATCGTACCAATTCAAGGCTCTCCGTGGGGACCGACGGGATGATGCAAAGGGCTTACAGTAGGGATTCACCCGGAAGTAAACATTCGATATGTCTGCTCATGTAATGAAGTGGTTACTTTGAAAGGCTGTCTGTGAGAAATCTCCTCTGGAGGTGCCATGTTGAGGCAGCCCGTTTGCAGGGGAAAGAAATGGCGTCCAACGAGAGTTCCTTGGAGGTTGGGTTCGAACTGTGTGTTGACGCGACGGAAGGATTTTGACGAAGGCGAGCGATATGTGTGTCGCAACAAGAACCTTGCTTTGTTTCGTCTTTATGCCATGTGAGCTGCTAAATTCTTTGTTTTCATCTTCTCCTGTCATCTGTCTTGTGAGGGAGATGCACTGACCACAGAGCTCCTTCTCAATTATCACGGTCCCCTGGCCGATAAGGGGTGGAACCGAGTTTCAATCCAGGTTTTTTTCTGATCCCACAGTTCATGCTCTGCACCTTGGGAAGCATCGAGGGGTAGGGCATGGCTGAGGGCAGGTCCCCCAGAGGCCGAGGCCCTGGATCTGCTGGGAGCAGGAGAAATCCACATGATCTCAGGCAGCCTGGGAAAGTACATAAGAGAACAACAACCCAAGAGCTGGGATGGGCCAGAACCTGACCTTGGAGGGTCTTGAAAGGCAGGCGGGAAAAGTCTGTCTATTACTTGGTACTGAATGGGGAAACCACTGGGATTTGGAGATTTGAAATAACAAGTGTATTTGCCAGGTGCATTTATATGATAATTGAGAAGGAGCACGAATGACCTACAGTTTCCTTAGACTTACACTTCAGAAAAGGACAATTTAGGATTAAATCCTCCTATCACCGTGTACCGTTGAAATGATAGGGTCATTTGTATCTATCTTAGAAGAGGCTTTTTGAAATTTTAGATGAGTTATAAAAAAAGAGAAGAAGAAAAAAAAAAACAGTGCTAGGAAAGGGAGGAATTTTAAAGGGCCAACCAGTTACATCGAATTGCCTGCGTGGGTCTTCATTTCCGCCTCTTGCATTAATTCAAACGCATGCACCCCCTGGGAGAGCCTTTTGAAGAGCAATCAGGCATTCTTCGGTGACAGCATGGGCTACGGCCGTGGACCCAATGGGGGGCACATGCCCCACAGGGTGCAATTTGATGTTCAATGGGGGCAGTTTGGGAATGAGTTATTAACAGTGATTTTTATGTGTGTGTGTGTGTGCCATATCTTACAGTTCTAGAGGCCTCATATTCAGACTATACATTTCAGTTCTCTATGATATGCTGGGTGAAACTTTATTTGCTCTTTTTTCATATCGCTTCATATTATTATTATTTTTTTTTAACAATTTCTTAGTGATTTCTTCCTCAGGCCTTCCGCTGTCCTTTCGTTCTTTTCCCTCTCACGGATACCCTGTTCTTTAGAAGCTTGTTAGACCAAATTCATGGCCTTGGATGCTTCCTCCATGGGAATAGGAGCTCACTTTTTGAATAAGAAGAATTCTGTGTTCCTGGGCGGGGGCGGGGGGGGGGGCATCAGGATGTTTGAGATGCTTGGGTGGGGCGAGGCCAGAGAGAGGTTGGGGACCACCAGGCTAGGACATTGCTATGAAAATTGTGCTCCAAACACAGCATTCAGCTCTCAACCAAGACCTCCATATTATCCAGAAAGACCCAATGGCCATGCTTTTTCTTAAAAACTTTAATACCCACACCCCTCTCTTCACCCTCATCCTGCCTGATGGGACTGGGTGCAAGGATTCCTGCACGCTGCTCTCTGAATTAATCTTGCCATCGAGTACAGGAGACAGGACCCAGCAAAGCAAGCTGGAAGGCAGGCCTCCTCCTCACAGTGGCTGCGGTTTATTTATGGTTTTAGGAGCCTCTGCTGTATAACCACAACACCATTATGGCCCGGCCTCACCACGAGGAGAGGAAATTCCAGGAACCCTCCTCCTCCTGGTCCTCCTCCTCCTCCCCTTTCTCTTCTTCCTCCTCCTCCTCCTCCTCACTTGCCTTTTCATGTTGCTGGAAGTCAGCGCTCCTTGACGGCTGGCTTCACAGGCTTCCGGAGTTCGCTGGGGTTTTGTTCTTATCAGTGATGCCCTCCTGTCTCCCATCCCTCCCTCTACCCCTTCCTTCTTCCTCCAGACTGTGCACCCCCAAGTATCAAGCCAAAAAAGATGAAGTGGGGGAAGGGGACAGAATGAATAACGTTTCTCTGACCTGAACCGTCGTGGGGGTAAAAAAAAAAAATGCCGGCCAGGAAAAGGCCGCCAGCTCCTGGAAGGACAGGGTCCCCCATTCTTGTCCTGCCTCTGTCCGCCTTAAATAGAAACTGGAGAGATGGATCCATTGCACGTGATTTCCCCCAGGAGGCCGCAATTATGAAGCAAGAGCCGAGGGCATCTGTGTGAATGGGGATGTGTGTCTGAATGGGGATGAGATGGTGGGATGGCCTGAGCTTTGGGGAAACACTGCTCTTGGATGGGGAGAGTCAGGTAGAGTGTGCCGAAATAGAGAAGAAGGATTCCGAGCGCCAGGACTTCCGTCGCCTTTAGTCACTTCTTGCGCAGCCTTCCTGAGCACCCCCATGGGAGCACAGTGCTGAGGCAGAAGGCTGCTCCTCCGGTCTGCTTATTCCTCGTTCTTCTCCATCTTCATCATCTTATTCTTGTTCATCTTCATTTCATCACTGTTCTTAAAAACATATATTCTTACTGATTTCGGAGAGGAAGGGAGGGGGAGGGAGAGATAAAAACATCACTGATGTGTCCTGACTGTGATAGCTAGACTCAGAGGGGGGAGGAGGATAGAAGAGAAGGACGTGGTTTGTCATGCTTAGACCAGACACAACCACCGAAACCCCCTTGAGCTGTTTATGACATTTACTCAGCCCTCCCTTGCCTGAGGACATCCTGTTGCCAGAACACCGCACGGCCAGATACCGGGTCAACAGGACCCACCAGCCTGGGAACAAAATTTGAAATTTCCCACTTCCCTGTGCTGTCACTGACTTTATGCTACCTTTCTTTGTGTCAAACCGGCCAATCACAAATTGCCAAATCTCCCTGCGTTGGAGATAAAAAGTGCTCGCTACCGAGGCTTGGGGCTTGCGTTGCTCACTGCTGTGACAGTTGAGATGTGGGCCCAGGCTCGAGTTCATTAAAAGGCTTCTTAAATTTTTGATCTGGCTCCTTGGTGGTTGTCACTCGTGGGTGGTCCATAACACTGACCGGTGTGGCTCAGTGGATAGAGCGGCCGCCTGCGGACTCAAGGGTCCCAGGTTTGATTCCAGTCAAGGGCATGTACCTTGGTTGCGGGCACATCCTCAGTAGGAGGTGTGCAGGAGGCAGCTGATCGATGTTTCTCTCTCACCGATGTTTCTAACTCTCTATCTCTCTCCCCTTCTCTCTGTAAAAAAAAAAAAAATCAATAAACGAACACACAAAAACAAACAAGCGTCACTGATGAGAGAGAATCACCCTATCAGCCGCAACCCGGGCATGTGCTCCCAGCTGGAGTCCAACCGTGACCTCCTAGTTCCTAGGGCAACGTTCGACCACTGTGCCACCCTGGTTAGGCTTTGTTAATTTTCTCATTACCACCTTTAAAAAAAAATATTTTCTATTCTGGGGTCTGTGGAGAATCAGAGTCAGTTTCTGAGTCCCGTCACGAGGAGGAATCAGCCAAATGTCTTCTTACTCGGTGTGATCGTATGCACGCACCCCGGATCGGAAGTGGCTTTTGGAAACCAGCTCCTAAGTTGCAGGGATACCCAGGGGCTTGGCAGTTGGAGCGTCTCCGGGGGCTAGAGGCTCCCTGTATCACGAATGGGGACGGGAGGCAGAAACACAGCAGGCCTGATGCTCTGACAGTTTCGAACTCCCTGGAGTTCGAACTCCCTTCTCTGGTCTCTGTCTGCACGCAGTGGCGGAGGTCTCAGAGCGGGGGAGGGCCGGACGTGCCTTTGCAATGCTGTGATTTAAATGCAGGCAGGAAGCAATACCGCGGGCCACAAGGGTAACCTTTGGTCTGTTTGCTGAAAGCTAGGATGGTTCAGAACGAATGCTATCCTAAGAAGTATGCCTTTAAATCCATTTGGGTCAGAAAAACTGATGGTACACCACGTATGTATCATTCGCTGGTAAAATAGTAGTCGTCGAGAGAGCATGTACCTTGGTTGCGGGCACATCCTCAGTAGGAGGTGTGCAGGAGGCAGCTGATCGAGAGAGTCATAACCCCCTTCGATGTATATGGTGGCTTCGTGATGGCCAGGTACCTTCTGATGCTTCTCTCAAACTTTCCCTTGCATCTAGGCCGGCTCTGGCACTGACTGTGCTGGCCACGGTCGATGTGCATCCGTGTATTAGTTCGCTGGGGCTGCTGTAACAAAGCACCACAGACAGTTTGCTTAGACAACAGGCGTGGGTTCCTTTATATTTCTGGAGGTCCGAAGTCCAAGGAAAGCCATTGATTGGGCTGGTTCCTTCTGAGCATTCTGGGAGACAATGCTTCTCACGGTTTACCAGCAAGCTATCCTTTGCACCTATGCAGTACTCCCATCTGCATCTTCACCAGGTGTTCCCCTAGTGTGTGCTCACACCGTCTTCTCCGGCTGCATGCCTGTGTCTGTGTCCAATTCCCCCCTTTTATAAGGACCTCAGTCATATTGGTTTGCAGCAGAGGTGGGGACTGTCTAGCCCACCGGCCATCTAAGGCCTGAGAAATCCTTTGGCCAAGGCATGAAGGGTGAGTGAGTTAATTAAATGTTTGACCAATTAGAGCAGCTAATTTTGTCTTAGTCTATATATATATTGATTTCAGGGAGGAAGGGACAGGGAGAAAGAGATAGAAACATCAATGACGATGAGAGAGAATTGTGGATCGCCTGCCTCCTGCACGCCTGCTCCTGGGGACAGAGCCTGCAACCCGGGCCGTGTGCCCTGGAGCAGAATCAAACCTGGGGACCCTTCAGTCCACAGGCTGATGCTCTATCCATTGAGCAAAACTGGCTAGGACTGCAGGCTCATTTCTAAGCCGATCACTTTGTATGGCCCGTGAAGGACGTTACAAATATCCAAACGGCCCCTGGGTTAGCGCCGGCTCTCCTGACCTCCTCTTGACTGTATTTGCACAGAGCCTCTTTCCAGACGAGGCCACAATCCGAGGAACCCGTTAGGGCTTTGCTGCTGCTGTTTAAATGGGACACAGTTCAACTCTTAACAGTCGACATTGAGCCCAGGTCTCGGCAGCTTCTGTCCTCTGTCTCTCAGAACACCGCTTTCGGGAACCAACCATCACGTGCCCAGGAGACCCGGGGGCCTTGGGAAGAGGCCCGCCCTGGGAGGAGGTGAGCCTCTTGGCCCTGAGCCCTGATTGGTTCCTCAGCACCAGCGCACAGGCTGTGGTCCTCTGGGAAGCTGGCCCTCCATCCCCTCCTCTCCGTGGGGCACTCATCACTGAGCAGACCCGTTGTCGCTGCTGATGGGCTCACCCCAAATTGTGTCGTGGTGAGCAAAAATAAGAGACTTTCTGTTTTAAGCCTTCAGCGGCATGGGGAGAACGAACCATGGCGACATCCTGGCAGGCAGAGTTTAAAACCAGTGGTTAGGTGTGCTCGGTGCCAGGAAAGGAGCAGCCCAGGCCCCCCAGGGGCGTGTCCACAAGACGGGGCTCACTGGTCTCGTCCCGTCTGCTGTGTTGCTAAGTGTCTGACCGGACCCACGGGAGGGGTTTTTACCAGGTTGGCATTCCCGGCGAAGGCATTTGCTGCCGCCTACCTGACTTTCTGAGGTGCCTTTGACTTGAAAACACCTCCCTTTCTCTGTATCCTTGTTTCCCTTTTGGGAAGTGGGGGAGCGTGGGGGCGCACATCAGTGGGGAGACGGCAGCGCCCGCCCGAAGTGAACTCCATTTACTTTCATCTCCTTCATCGTAGCACGGAAAATGGAGCGTAAAGAATACGCTGGAAGGTTAAGTGCTCTGTAGGAAATGCGGCGGGCACAGAGGAGGCGACGAAGCGAGGGTCAGCGTGGGCAGGGAGGGGTGAGTTCTGATGAGGGGTTTGGTTTTCCCTTTTCCCTTTGCTCCTGTTCCAGGGAAGCTGTGTGGTGCAGCCATCCCTATAGCCCGGGAGGCTGCTCAGGAGACAGGCAAGGATGAGTCCCTGTCAGGGCAGGTCGTGCGGAGAAGCATAGGGAAGTCAGCAGCTCTGAAGAAGGCCATCTTGTCTACCAAGGAGACCTGAGGCTGGGCTACCTGTGTTCTAGGTCTGGGGGTGAGGGGCGGGGACACTGGCACGGAGCCGGGTGCAGGCACCATGTTGCTCACTGTCACGGCGGGAGAGCTGTGTTGGGAGCCTGGAGCATATGTTCTTCAAGGAACCCGGGGATCCAAGCTTGGGATGACATGGGAACTTTTAGCATCATGTCCTTGGTTCCTTCCCTCAGTCTATAAAGTGCCTGATGAGCGTGAGGTGTTGGCGTAGGCATTGAGGATGTGGCAGAGAACTAGACCCATTTGTGCCACACAATATCCTAGCAAAGGAGGGGACACAATAGACTAGTAATAAGTGTGTGTGTGTGTGTGTGTGTGTGTGTGTGTGTGTGTGTGTGTGTTTTCAGCCTTAAGCGGCAGGGGGATAACTAACCATAAGAACATTCTGGCAAGTAGAGTTTAAACTAGTGGTTAAGTGTACTAAGTGCCAGGAAAGGATCAGCACAGGCCCCCAGGGGCGTGTCCAGAAGATGGGGCTCACTGGTCTCGTCCCGTGTCTGCTGTGTTGCTAAGTAAATTCTCGTGATTGGCTCTCGCGTGCGCACACACACACACACACACATGCACAATTTTTAATAAAAATACAGTGATGAGGTCCTGTCAATCTTTTTATTCAAAGACCTCATTCCTTCAGATGTTGACATTTCCTTATTGCAGAATCAAGTCCAAATGATTTCTTGTGGCACTTAAGACCCTGCGCAATCTGGTCCTTGTTCCATTTCCCAAATTATTATTATTATTATTCGTTTTCCTTCTGACCTCATTTCCCACGACACACCCACATGCTTTGGTCTTGTGAGGGAGTTCAGAGCACAATCTCGGGAGTCGGAATGCCCGGGTTCAAATCTCAGCCCTGGCGCGCGCTTACTAGCTGTGTGACCTCAGGCAAGTCACTCACCCTCTCTGAGCCTCAGCATCTCGCAAGGGTGGTTGTGAGACTCGGGTGGGAACAGGGCCTTGTAGTGAAGAAAGAATTGACTTGCTTACTGACATTAGTGACTACATTATGCATGTGTATGTGTGTAATCATTCTGTAAAACATCACCATGGCTCTGCTCTTAGCACATACCCATCTGACCGCCACCCAGTCAGACTGGGCCTGTGCCTGCTACTCTGTTCACGCACCGCGGATAGACACCGAATACAATGTACTCAGCTCTCCGGCGTGTCTGGCAGTGACCTTCAGCAGAAATGCTGTTCCCCGGGGCTCGGGATGGGTAATGAGGAGACTTGTCAGTAGGAAGCGGCACAGCCCTCCTCAGCCGTAAGATCTGAAGTTGGGGACCACATTATGGGAATCCCCGCTCGCCACGTGGCGACATTAGAATCCTGAGACCCTGGTCTTTACAGAGATTCCCTCCTCCGCTTGCCGCCGGGTGGGGAGGTGGCCTGAGCGGCTTCAGGAACAGTGGCCAGCCCTTTATCATCTCTGTCCCCCGTCCAGCAGGGTCAGGAAGAATAGGGACGTGACGCCGAAAATAAAAGTTAATTAAAAAATAAAATCCAGAGAAATGTCTCTCCCAGGCCACCGTGTGTTACAGAGACCACCTGTCAGGAAGCATTTTCCTGTCTGTAAACCCGAGACGGGCAGCCAATTGACTCCTCTCGTGCTTAATTTTTAATGCCTCCTGTGCGGTCTCTGAAGTCGCTGTAATAGGCAGAGGCTGTCGCATAGATGTGTTGCTCATGCAGAGAACACGTGAGCGTGCCCACTGCCAGAACTGCCGCCCTCTGGGAGGCACCTGCCGCAGAGTTAACCCTCACCCCACCCATCCCCATCCTACCCAACCCCGCCGGGGAATTCCCTCCCTCCCTCCCATCACTTTGGGGGGGGGATTAGTATGAAAAGAGAGGAAGGGAATGTCCTTGGGAGAAGGACGCTTCATGGTGGCTCCTCAGTAGCAGAGTACCATCCCCTCATTCAATTCTCTCCATCTTTCCGGGTCCTCAGGCCATGCGTTCAGTAGGAATTTCCGTGCATCTCCTATGTGCGGTGCATTGTGGTAGGGACGCAGGTGGGAGCCGTGAAGCCGTCAGGGGGAAAAAAAATCTCTATTCTCATGACCCAGCCATTGTACGGAAGGAAGGGAGAGGATACGTAAGGACTTAACCACATAAGGATGCTGGGTCGTTTGACTTAAACAGATAAGGATGCTGGGTCGTTTGAGATGATGGGAGTTCCTAGAGAATGACGAAAGCTGGGGATAGGGCGCCCCCGGGGCATGAAGGCTCCCCGAGGCGGTAACAAGGGAGCAGGGAGGTGTGTGGTGGGAAAGAGGCACTGATGCCCCAATCGCAGGGAACGGTGCTCTAAGCCGAGGGAACAGCAGATGGGGCTGGAGGCTTCTTCGAGAAGCCGAGGAAGGTCGCTATGCTAAGAGAAGGGGAGATAGGCAGGGGATGCATGACCAGGCCATTGAAAGGACCTGAGCTCACAGGGAATCTGGGGCTAGGGGAGTGGTTCCAAACCTTCCTCATGCCACGACCCTTTAATACGGCTCCTCGTGTTGTGGTGACCCCCATCCATAAAATCGTTTTTGTCACTACTTCAGAACTGTCATTTTGCTATTCTTATGAATCGTAATGTAAATATCTGTGTTTTCCGATGGTCTTAGGCGACCCTGCTAGCGGTTCTCAACCTGTGGGTTGTAGAGATCTTTGGAACACCTATGGGTTGAGAACCATGGCCCCCAGTTTGAGAACCGCTGCTGTAGAGCCTCAGACCATCGGAAAACACAGATACTTACATGACGATTCATTCACAGTAGCAAAATGACCCTTATGAAGTAGCAACGGCAATAATTTTATGGTGGGGAGTCACCACAACATGCGGAATGGTATTCAGGGCTCCAGGCATTTAGAAAGGTTGAGAACCACTGATAGAGGCTAATTTCAGTCCAAGCTGTTGTGACAATAAAAGCCTAAGGAGGTAGCAATCAGGGCTGTTTTGGTGCCTCCTGCCAAACAGCCCCTTAGCCTTCTCTTTCATAGAAACATGGGTCAGAGTGACCCATTCATCCATCGCTTAGGGTCTGCTGGCCAGCCCCAGCACCTGGCTACCTTCTGAGCTCTGGGATCCGGGGTTGTTTAAGGGTGGGGTGGGCAGGGATTACCTACGACTTATTGATCTTGTGCCTCCCCCCAATGCCTGTGATGCACAGCATGAGCTCACCCTGCTTTCAAGCTGATATTTTGAAGATCTTTGAAGTAATTTATGGGGGGTGGGTCGGGGGGGGGCACCTGCAGTACTTTTAGTAAGCAGCAAGATTACAACGAGTTCTACTGTAGCTTCTGTCGGGAGAGTCGTAAATAGCATTTAATGTTCATAAGCTCATTTTTGGACGACTTTAATTTTGTTGCTCCAGGGATGTTTATAAAGGAACAGGGGACTTCTGGCTGCAGAAGTGTGGGAGGGGAAGGTGTTTCGGGGGGACCTGGGAGACTTACCGCGCTCCCCGTTTGGGCCCTAATTAAGACATTTGTTACTGTGCTTTAATAGCTCCAAGGTATCTTATAGCAGAGGTCTCTGGGTTTATAAACAGCTTCCCGGCCACCCCTGCCCCCTCCCCGCAAAGGAGAGGGGAGACCTTCCTTTTCAGTTATAGGTTGTGCAGTCCTGAGGGCAGGGAGATGGCAGAGCTTCCTCATTTACTCTCCTTGGAGAGCCCAGGCCCTGCCCGCCCCTGCAGAGTCTGAAATGCTCAGCTCTAAGGGGACACAGCCTGCAGGCCATTGTCATGCCCGCCGAGGTGTGAGGACCACAGAGATAAAGGAGCCATTTTAATTGAGTCTTCATGGGAGAGGTAGTCGGCCAGGTCCTCAGCCCAGCAGCACGCAGGTCCCCCGAGAGCTTGTTAAGTGGCTCTCAGCACCCCCTGAGACCTGCGGAATTCTCCCAGCTACCCACAAGGCAGACATGACTATCGCCATGGAAATCTTTGCACTATATATATATTTTTCCCCTCTAAAATCGCTCCTTTGCTTTTCATGGTATTTTCTTCTTCAGTTTGGCTCTTTCCAGGAGCTCAGCAGCAATTTCCTCCTTCATGGTCAAGCTTCCGTTTAACCCCATGTATCCCACTGGCTGGGCACACTTCTACTGGCTCGACCTCTCTCTTTCCCTAAATACTCTCTGCCATTCTGCCTTCCATCACCAGATTCCCTACACTATTTATTAAGTGACTTATTCAATACCTCGGCTCCCATAGCGTGGGCGTTTACAGCTCTCTTTCTTCATTTTTATGGTCTCTGTGGTATGCAGCTTCTAAAACAGCTCTCAGGAATCCTGTCACTGTATAGAAACTCTATTTCTTTACCAGGACTCTTCCTCCCTTCTGTCTGTCCACTCCCTTTCGTCATCATTAAGCCCTTAGGACATCAGATTCTTGTCAGCATCCATGGTGCTGCCTTAAGAACAAAGCCTCATGTCTATTGGCCACAGAAACAGACTCTGAGTCAAGAGAAAGAGAACATCTTGAATCCAGTTGTGTTTCAACCCCAAACCCATGAAGGCTGAGTGACCCTATGCACCTCACCCTCACAAAACCCTACAGAACTACGCCATGGCTGCCACTAGGACCTGATACGATGATCACCTACTCCCTGCCTTGGCCCCAGCCAATCAGGGGAGCTCATGACCCCCAACTCCTTTAGCCACCATGATTAATGAGTCTTTTTGTCTCTCTGTAACCCACCCCCTGGAAGTCATCAGGGCAGGGAAATGGGGACAGGTCTTTGAGCATGAGCTTCCCTGTGACTCTGGGCTTGGGGCCATTTCCTCAACTAATAAATGCTTGTGTTCTTGCCTGAAAACTCCTCTTCCCATTTGGTTGGGCCCTGATGCTCACAGGCAAATGAACCCCTTTATTCTGGTAACAGTCCCCACCTGCTGGCATGCACACCCTTGAGTCATGTCCTCTCCTTGAATTTGGCTGGACCTAATGACTTGCTTTTCATGAATAGAGTATGGCACCTGTGATGGGATGTCCTTGGGAGACTAGGTTATAAATGACTGTGACTTGTTTACCCTTTTCTCCCAGGCCTTTCTTGGGTGGCTAATGCTGAGGGTAATTGGGGGCAACCAGGCTGGCAGGGAAGGGCAATTGGGGGCAAAATCAGGCCAGCAGGGGAGGGAAGTTAGTGGTGATCAGACAGGCAGGCAGGTGAGCTGTTAGGAGCCAGTGGTCCCAGGTTACAAGAGGGATGTCCAACTGCTGGTTTAGGTCCAATCCCACAGGGATCCCCGATTGGAGAGGATGCAGGCTCGGCTGAGGGAACCCCCACACTGTGCGCAGATCCTCCCAGCAGACACTGAGTGAACTTGGAAGCACTGCCACCCCTCTGATGAGCCTAGAGTTGACTTCAGCTCTGGCTGGCACCTTGATTACAGCCGGGGTTGACCTGAGCTATCAGGCCCATTTAAGTTGCACTTGGACCTGACCCTCAGGCACGGTGGAATAATAGCGCTGTTGCACAAAGCCACTCCATTTCGAGGTCAGTCAGTATGCAGCAATTGATAACTGAGATCACGTCCCTTCGCTGGAGGTTGTCCGGGTCCAGCATCTGGGATCGTTGGAGAAGTTCGCTGCTTGCTCTAAAACTACACAGCGAAGTCTAGTGGAGGGAAGACTGCAAGTCTGTTTTCACATTTGGTTTTCCTCCCTTTCCCGTGTTCAGTGTGCACCGCCTCTCCCGACCCACCCTGAGTCAAGATGGAGGGTGGGCCTGAGAAAAGGGGCCTGGGCATGAGGAATACCTATCTGGCAAAGACACCCACGGTGGCTCCTCAAACACCCCACTTTAGGAGCTCTCTTCACGCTCTTTGCTCGCTAGCTGGTTGGGTGCAGAGGACCCAGGAGAAGACTTGAAGGAGAGCTTAGAGGATAATGAGCTGAGGGAAGGACTCTGGTCACAAGTGGCTAGTTTGAGGTACATCTCCTAAGAAACTGCCAAGAAGGGGGCGTTCACATTGAATCTGTGGGACCCACTGAGACTGAATTTCCACCCTGTGTTTCGAAGAGAGATGAGAACATGGAATCACAGGTTACGACCAGAGAGATTATGGCCTAAACAGGTAATCGGACATCCCTCTCACAATCATTTGCCTGCCTCTGCCTGATTGCCCCTAACTGCTTCTGCCTGCCAGCCTGATCACCCCCTAACCACTCCCCTGCCAGCCTAATCGACGGCTAACTGCTCCCTGGCTGGCCCTATTGCCCCTAACTGCCCTTCCCTGCCAGCCTGGTCACCCATAACTCCCCTCTCCTGTCAGTGTGGTTGCCCCTAACTGTATTCCCTTCGGGCCTGGCTGCTCCCAACTGCCCTCCCTGTTTGCCTGATTGCTCAACACTGAGCAACGTTGGCTGAGCTGTCCCTCCCATTTTAATGGCATGTGTAGCAAGCACTACTCATGGTTGCAAACATTTCTAGAGCGCTCGAGGGTCACCTGGGATTAAGATAGGAGCAGCCTGAGTGGACGGTGGCGTGTTGCTCTCTTAATTATGACACAAGAGGGGAAGCCCCTGGAAAGAAGGGGAGGAAATCCCAGCCGCAGCCCAACAGCTGAATGGGCCTTCACTGTAGCCTGGGGAGCGGGATCCGGCTTCCCCGGGCCTGTGATCAACGAGGAGGCGAGAAGACGTGGGGCCCTCAGCTCCGTGGCCCTGTGATCTCCCCAACCCATTTCCTTCCACACTGAGCAGAGCTGTCTGGAAGAGGCAGACATTGGCATTGAGTTTGCACACCTGTACCTCCCTCTTACTCATTGTGCCCAGGAGGAAGCAGTGATGTGCTCAGGGGAGCGAGATGCTGTGTGAGGCGAGTGTCTCTGGGAGCACACAGAGCAGGTCGGTGTGTGGGGTTCACGGGCGCCCCGAGACGGCACACCCTCAGAAGGAGGCGGTGCTGCTCGGCTCCGCGGTGTTCCGAGTCTTGTTGTGCGCGCGACGCGTCTCAGAAGAGGGATCTGTCTTTCCCAACAACCGTCGTTTTTTTAAGTACAAAATGGAAGGCATTCACCTTACATCTTCATCTTCTCCATCTCCAACGAGTAACAGTATCCGAACTGCTCCCTCCTGACAGCTCTAGTCGCTTCTCATTAGAGATATTTCATGTTTTATTCAGGAATTTAAATGAAGCTATCAGAGCCGGGAATGGCATCCGCTTGGTATAATTGTATCTCACGGATGCCAGCCCCAAGAGTTCTAATTAATATATATTTAGCTCCCTGGCTGTCTTTAGACCAAACGGCTGAGCGTAGAAGACGGGAAGGAAGAAAAAAAAAGAAGAAAAAAAAAAAAAAGACACACTGAGATTGGTGCGGGGAAGTCTGGTTTAAAAGAGGGAATTTTGGGTAATGGTGCATTTTAAGTGCTCCTATGTCCGTGTCAGAGATTACCGAGTGCTTTGTGAAACCTGGGCTTACTTAGTGATAATCATTTTCATTGATCAGGCATTGAAGTTACTCATTTTTTTAATTTCATTTCTTTTGTTGTTGTTGTTCTGGCAGATGTGTTCCTGCCCAGGGGATTCTCTGGGCTCACAACCCTCCCAGGGTCTCCTGTCCCCTTCTTCCTTCCGCCCTTCCTCCCTCCGACCTCACACTGTTCAAAAGATCGCGTTCCTTTGTGCCAGCGTGGAAATAACCACAGCCACCTCGGGACTGCCCGGCCTCCCTAAGCCCATCATAGGAAAAGAAGCTAATTGGGTATCAACCTCATTCCTTACGGGGTTTGCCATCCCTCCCCCCACCCCCCCAATCCACACCCCTCATTCCCTCAGACCGCATTCCCTTTCTCACTTGCAGGAAATGAGTTTAGGGACCTTTCCAGGGCTGGCCTGACGTTCGGATTCATAGCACTGGTGTTCACTTAGAAGCCTCAGTCCGCCCCCGGGTCCTGAGATGCCAGGGGGGGCTGTGGTTTGGAAATCACCGCGTGCCGAGATCAAGACCCCGTGAGCTCGGTCATATCGAACTGCGCCCGGCACTGGAGTGTCCTTAAGGGCGTGCAGCCCGAAAAAGCAAAGACCTTGTAAGTAGAGCAATTCAGCAGACTGTACACCTTTCGCAAGGTGGGACTGAAAAGGGAAAGGGTGTTGCCTGGCTGGTGTGGCTCAGTGGTTGAGCATCCATCTATGAACCTGGAGGTCACGGTTCGATTCCCCGTCAGGGCATGTGCCCAGGTTGCAGGCTCGATTCCCAGTGGGGGGCGTGCAGGAGACAGTCGGTCAGTGATTCTCGTCATTAATATTTCTACCTCTCCCTCCCTCTCCCTTCCTCTCTGAAATCAATAAAAATACATTGAAGAAGGAAAAAAAAGGAACAGGGGACGAGTGCTATTTCCTTTGTTCTCATTCACTGTGGGGAATCGCTCTTCCATAGGACATACGTTGGGGTTTAGAAATAGCCGGCGCCAAAACTTGAGTTGTTACTTAACAAACGTCAGGGATCATGGAGTGACGTATCAGCGACGTATCAGCACACCGTACACCGCCGTGACCCCGGTTTACGCTGCAAGGATTGGTGCCCATCCTTGGGCCCGCCCCCTGGAGCAGTGAGGTCATTGCCACTCTCGTTGATGGGACAGAGATGGTGGCAGGTGCCCCATTTGCTAGATGCATGGTGTGGAGAGGCAAACCCCTTGTTCCCCATGAGCCACTGGTTTTCTCAGTGTGAACCCGGGCTATAAAACATGTTTATTTTGCCCTAACCGGTTTGGCTCAGTGGATAGAGCATCGGCCTGCGGACTGAAAGGTCCCGGGTTCAATTCCAGTCAAGGGCATGTACCTTGGTTGCGGGCACATCCCCAGTAGGCGGTATGCAAGAAGCAGCTGATCGATGTTTCTCTCTCACATCGATGTTTCTAACTCTCTATTCCTCTCCTTTCCTTTCTGTAAAAAAATCAATAAAATATATTTTAAAAAAACATGTTTATTTCATGGGGGTTGTTATGAGGCTCCATGCCACACAGCACAAAGAATAACGTAGGGCAGTGGTCTGCAAACTCATCAGTCAACAGAGCCAAATATCAAGAGTTGTTACAACGACTGAAATTTCTTTGGAGAGCCCAATTTTTTAAACTTAAGCTTCTTCTAACGCCACTTCTTCAAAACAGACTCACCCAGGCCGTGGTATTTTGTGGAAGAGCCACTGCACTCAAGGGGCCAAAGAGCCGCATGTGGCTTGCGAGCCGTGGTTTGCCTACCACGGACTTAGGATATCGAGTGCTTATCCTGTCGGTGCATGGAACTCAGTGCTAAATATCCATTTCCACACGCAACCACAAACCGGGACACGCTGTACGCTGCCAAAACGGCCCTTCTTGCACCCTGCGAGTCACGCTTTTAAACATCTCTATCGACCCAGGTTGGTATCCCTCCCCCCGACCAGACAGGGCATCCTGCAGGAATGAAGAGTTTCTGAAAAGATTTCTTGTTGGAAACACAGCCAGTCGATTTCCCGGCTCGTCCCAGAGAGCTTGTCTCCAAGTGAGAACATCCCCTCCCGGAGGAGGGGGCTGGGGAGGGCCCAGAAGTGCTCCCACGCCTGTGCTCGCCTGATTGCCAGAGACGCCCGCCCGCCCGCACACAGCCTTATTGACTGCGGCTTCCATCCCGCCGGGCTCCTGGGCTTTTATTACCTGCAACGCCTGGCTGCGCGGCCCGCTGGCAGCCCTGTCAGGAGGAGAACAATCCCCAGAAACAGGTGCACGGCATAGCCACTCCCGTGTCAGCCACGGGGACGCGCGTCATCCCTGTGCATCCTCGCCGGGGACAGAAACACAAGAGAATAAAATTAAAAAACAATAGGAAAAGAGAGAACATTGGTTTCCACGAAGCCCATTTCCACGCCAAACGCAGCATCTGGCTGGCTTTTGGTGTGTGGTGTAAACAGGACTCTCTCTCTCTCTCTCACACACACACTCACTCACTCACTCAAAAATAATGTCAAAAGTTCAAAGGGTGGGGAGCGGAGAATTCTCACGCGGGCAAATAAATGAGGTCTGCGGATCAGCCGGCTTCCCCTGAAGTGTCTCTTCGGGGCCGGGGTGATGTGTGGCTTTGATTCTCTGCCCTTGTCCTTCCATAACCTGGTTTGGAAGGCAGCCCGGTCCTAAGAGATTGGGGGTCACCCCAGCTTGATTGTGGGAGGTCAGGAAAACGGAATGAGGCGAGGAGATCTCAATTGAGATTCGAGTGTATGAAAGCATAAATCAAAAAAAAAAAAAAAAGCAACATCCTTGAAGGGTACACCTTGTAGCTGTCGCTACAAATGAAAGGTTTCAAAATAAGTAGATGCTAGGACGCCCAGCCTAGTGCAACTAATAATTCCACCCCAGTCCTACGAGGAAAGGGCTCAATGCTGGGGAGTAAAGGAGAGGTACTATTCCAAACAAGGGATGCGGGCCTGGATTCTTTCCTTTTGTGCTGTTTCAGAGCAATACTTAGAGTATTTTGACAAAAAAAACAAAGGAACAAAACCCTCTTTCATGTGCTATTTAACAGCATACAAATGAAAAACTCTATCTAGCCCAAGCCGGTTTGGTTCAGTGGATAGAACATTGGCCTACGGACTGAAGGGACTCAGGTTCAATTCCAGCCAAGGGCACATGCCTGGGTTGCAGGCTCAAATCCACCCCCTTGCTCTTGAGTAGGGGATGTGCAGAGTCAGCCAATCAATGATTCTCTCTCATCATTGATATTTCTGCTAAGTGCCACTGTCTCATTGGCTGTGGGATAGTCACGGTTTTATGCTTATTTAAACAGACATGTCTGTAGTCTACGGGCATGTTCCAGAATAGAACTGCATGTTGCTTCGAGTGTAATTCTTATGGGCAAACACCTGATCCCCTTTTACGATACAAGATAGAAGGGGCATGATTTCCCTGCCATTCAGAGTTCATCCCGTGCCAGAACCTTGTAACTCGACCTTCCCAACCAGAAGAGGCATCCCACATACTGTGTAAGGATTATAAATGGCTCTTCCATCTGCCACATCAAACTCTCCTCTCCTCGAACTTGTTTGAATCCGGGATTACACTGGGTTCACTTCCGGGTCAGGGCACACATAAGAAGCAATCAATAAAGCATAAATAAGTGGAACAACAAATTGATTTCTCTCTCTCTCTCTCTCTCTCTCTCTCTCTCTCTCTCTCTCTCTCTCTCTCTCTCTCTCTCTCCACCCACCACATACACCTCTCCATCTCTGAAATCACGGGTTCAGAGATGGAGAGGTGTATGTGGTGGGTGTTGAGAATTCACATTAAATTATGTCAGAATACTCCCCTCTAAAATATTCTCAAGGGGATAATTTCTCAGAACCCTGCTTCAAAGTTACGATTTCCCTCCAGGGTCAAAAATAGTGGTATTTCAGTGTTCAGAACACTCACCCTTAATGCATTTAATTCTTCGGATTATTTCTCCTCATTTGGAGGAAGGCAGTGGATCGTAGTTTTATAACCGTGTACACATCAGCTCAGTCCACATCTCGCGGCGTGTTTTCTGGCACACACAGATCCCAAAGAGTGTCAATAAATTACAGGCAAAGGAAGAGACCTTGGGGAAAATAAGTTTGAGACACGCTGAATTAAATATAGTCAGAGAATTGTATTACTTGTGGAACTTCCCAGAATCTGTAATAGGCAAAGCAATATGTGATTTGTCTTTAAAAACTGTATTCATTGACTTTAGAGAGTGGAAAGGAGAGAGAGAGAGAAAGAGAGAGAGAGAGAGAGAGAGAGAGAGAGAGAGAGAGAGAGAGATCAATTTGTTGTTCCACTTATTTATGCTTTATTGGTTGCTTCTTATGTGTGCCCTGACCCGGAAGTGAACCATCTTGATGTATCCAGATTCACTCCACCCAACTGAGCTACCTGGCTAAGGGTCCGAGTGATCTCTCAGTGGAAGATATACCTATGCTATTCCTCCAGATTTTCTTTTTAAACCGTGCGTCTCTTCTTCTGAGAGTGTGTTTAGTGGTCTGATGCTCTGAGGAACCTACGAAGGAAATGCGTTGCCAGGTGTCACGGCACATACCTTAGGCCACCTAAGAAAGCCGCTCCCTGTGCAGGTGGCTCATGTCAGGAGCAAGTGACAGTCTAGTTTAAATGAGCATAACCGGCCTATGTTTCTATCTTAAACCAAACTGCACATTAAAAAAAATCAATTGTTGTCTACTGGAAATGGAAAAGCGTAAGAAAAAGGTGTTAAAACATGTTAAGTAACCTTTTTAGCAGACACCCACGTAGAGCGTCATAAATCATTTCAGTGGTGACAAGGAAAATAAAACCTGATCAGATGGCTGTTCAAATGATTATAGTTTATTCCCCAACTTTTTCTCATTGACATCACATAGTCATCTGAGTAGTCTTTTTAGCACAACTAATTATTACTACCCAAGGAAAAGAAAAAAAAAAACCACATAGTTTAACCAATTCTCACCATTATAAGTGATCATGGAAAAAGGGAGAGTGGAAAATGGAAATTTAAATATTTCCCTCTAAGCTTCTGCTCTGGCTTTTCAACACAGATTACCCTGTACCCCTCTTGTCTTCCTTCTCTCTTCCCTCTGACCCAGTGGTTCCCAATGTGAGGTACACACCCCATTGGGGGGGTTGCAATTTGGTGTTGAAGGGGGACAATTCCAGAACAAGTTATTAATAGTGGATTTTTAAAAATATATTTTATTAATTTTTTACAGAGGGGAAGGGAGAGGAATAGAAAGTCAGAAACATCAATGAGAGAGAACCATCGATCAGCTGCCTCTTGCACACCCCCTACTGGGGATGTGCCCACAGCCGAGGTATATGCCCTTGACCGGAATCGAACCCGGGACCCTTCAGTCCGCAGGCCGACGCTCTATCCACTGAGCCAAACAGGTCTCGGCTGTCCTGGGGCTCTTTAATGGACAGCTCCACACCAAGCCTCCTGTAGCCAGCATCCTCGTGACACTAGTGAAGGGATTAACTTCAGTGTCCACCTGGGCTCCTCAGCAGCAAGAGTGATGAGAGATCCGGCCTCCTCCGGCTCTCTCACAGGGAAAGGAAATTGCACACGGCGCCTGCTCGCCTCCAGGACAAGGGCCCGAAACTGGTCCTGAGATGGAGGCATTCGCCTCTGACCATGACTTTTCTCTGACCACGGGCATTTCCTACACGCAGCCTTCCTTTAGGGGGACGCTGGAAGCCAGGACAGCGGAAGCACCTCATTGAGAGGAAACATTGCCTACATATTTGGACACAGGCACAGTTAGCTTTCGCCCGAGTTCGGGGCTGCTTCCCTGTCCCAGCTGGTTACGTGTTCCGGACGACGAGAATGAGGCCAGTGGATGTGACGTTAAGAGGACATGGCATCTGCACAGGGCACGCGAGGGGGCTGGCTGCACAGATTAAAGTCAAACACATCACCGCTCGATTGGCAGACATGCACTTGAGTGCCTTGCCTAGGATCCCCTCCCCACCCCCCGCCCCCTAACCTCTTCAAGTAACAGAGAGGCAATTAAATATATATATATATAAAGAGGCAACTCTAGTGGTTTCCTATCATCGTTTCTTCTCACTTTCTCTAGTCCTGGCTTCTCGCTCTGTTTATCAGAAACACGAATTACAAATTGAAGACAAGAAGGAAAATGTAAATGTTGGTATCTATGTAATTTCTCTCTGACTTGTGCTGGTCGATGGCATTTTTCTCCCAAATGTAGCTTTAAAAAGATAAAGCTACTAAGGGGGGGGGGGAAGCATACGTGCAGTATTGTATTGGAACAAAATCAGTTCTCTGACTGCCAAAATTCGGAAAATAATGTGTTTTGAAAAAAAAAATTAGAATGTGATGGAGCCACCTTTTCATACACGCTGGAGAATGGGTGAGTTCACCCATGAAGAGCTTTAATTACTTGATATGTTAATGTAATTTTTTATTATGTGGAGCGAGAGAAGGGGGAAGCAGAAGAGAGCGAGAGGCGTTTGTGTGGGCGAAATCTGAAGCTGTATGCGGGAGGCAGGGAGCTGGAATGCAGTGTGTTTCATGAACAGAAATTTCATTCCCACAGTGGGGTGCTGGTCTGGAAATGTTTAGGGCCTGCCGCCAAGGTAGGGGGTGGAGGGTAGGAGGTGGAGGGAGGGTAGGGGGTGGAGGATAGGAGGTGGAGGGAGGGTAGGGGGGAGGGTAAGGGGGAGGGAGGGAATAGGGGGGTGGAGGGAGGGGGTAGGGGGTGGAGGGTAGGAGGTGGAGGATAGGGGGTGGAGGATAGGGAGTGGAGGGTAGGGGGGGGAGGGGGTAGGGGGTGGAGGGTAAGAGGTGGAGGGAGGGTAGGGGGTAGGGGGTGGAGGATAGGTGGAGGGAGAGTAGGGGGTGGAGGGTAGGGGGGAGGGAGGGGGAGGGGGTAGAGGCGAGGAGGTGGAGGGAGGGTAGGGGGTGGAGGGTAGGGGGAAGGGAGGGTAGGAGGTGGAGGGTAGGGGGTGGAGGGTAGCGGTGGAGGGAGGGGGTATGGGGGGCACACCTAGGAGGCAGCTGGGTGGGGAGCGAAGCTCCCGGAAGCAGGAACCACTAGCTCCAAAAAACTGTGTTTGTTCTTTTCCTTTCTGACCACGTTAGCTTGTCTCAGGGAACACGGCGTGACGGGCCCACAGGTCCGGGACAAGGAGGACCCGTTAGGACAGACACTGAGAGGAAGAGCTGCAGGCGCTTCCTGTACTCCTTCCGGCCTGACACTTCCTTTGTTCCCACAGCTGCTTCCTCTGCCATCACAGGCCCCAGGTGGCCGGCCCCGTGCCTGCTCGGTCTGTGCAGCCCGAACACGGACACCCCCTCCCTCCTCCTCCCCCCGCCTCCCAGCCCTCGGCCCTGTGTGCACTTTGACCTTCATGACCTTCGTGGGGGGGGGAAAGGGACAGAAGCACTTCCGGGTCAGGCCTTCCACATGGCAAAGTCGATCCTTAGACACACTCGTGGGCGGGATCTCAGATGTCTGCTTTAGAAGCGCGTCCAGGAGCCTCCTTTGTGAGTCAGAAATCGGTGCTTGGCTTCACTTTTCTAGTTTGCTTTAAAAACCAGCACATGTTAGCCCGGCCCCATGGTCGGTGAACTGCGGCTCTTCCACAAAATACCACGGCCTGGGCGAGTCTGTGTTGAAGAAGCGGCGTTCGAAGAAGTCTAAGTTTAAAAAATGTGGCTCTCCAAAGAAATGTCAATCGTTGTCCTGTTGATATTTGGCTCTGCTGACTAATGAGTTTGCCGACCCCTGGCCCAGCTGATTGTAGCTCAGTGGTTGAGCGCCTGTCATTGATCCGTGTGCCAAGAGCTCATCAGTTCGTCCCGGTCAGAGCACAGGCCGGGGTTGTGGGCTCGATCCCCAGTGGGGGGCATCCAGGAGGCAGCCAGTCGATGTTCTCTCTCATTGATGTTTCTATCTCTCTCTCTCCCTCTCCCTTCCTCTCTCTAAATATCAAAATATATCTATTTTTTAATCTTTATTGTTCAGTTTATTAATTACATTGTTCCCCCCTCCCCTTTTTCCCCCCTATATCTCCCCTCCACCTGGTACCCATCCCACCCTCCACCCTCGCCTCCCCCACACTGTCCTCTCCCATAGGTGCATGATTTTTGTCCAGTCTCTTGCTGCACCTCCCACACCCCTTTTCTCCCCAAGAATTGCCAGTCCATTCCCTCTCTATGCCCATGATTCTGTTACAGTCACCAGTTTATCTTGTTCATCAGCTTATTAATTCACTTGACTTTTAGATTCATTTGTTGATAGATGTGTATTTGTTGTTCATAATTTATATTTCTACCTCTTTCTTCTTCCTCTTCTTAAAGAATATCTTTCAGCATTTCATATAATATTGGTTTTAAGTCAGCACATTTTAACAAACATGAGTGTGTTAGCGGCTCTTTGATAGAAATTGGAATATAGCTCAGCTCCAAGAAAAAGAAGAAAGGAACAGGAAATGGGAGTCCTTCCCTTAAAAATGGACAGTATTATGGACTGCTGAGTTCATTGAAACTTAGGGGTAAAAAAAAAAAAGATAAAGGTTAGGCTTTAGTCATAGAAGAATTTACTAATATGTTTGGAAGGAAGACCTCTGTATGTAGATAAAAAGGAGAGAAAAATGCAAAGCCATATTTGAATCACTGCAAAGTAACGGGTCTTTGATCGTATGCCTCGATGTGCGGATGGAATCAGGGCTGGAGAGGGTCTGCAGAGCCAATGTGTCGGCGAAGGGAAGCGGGGGCGGGGGGGTTGGGACATGGGTGGAGGTGTTCTGTCTGAGTGAGTTGGGAAGGAGGTTCGAGACCACAGGAGATGGCTTCGGTAATAGCCCAGAAGGGGAGAGAGACATAAGCTTGGGTTTGGGATGGACCTGAGCATGCAAATGAGTCGCTGCTTTGGTAACCACAAGGCAGTGGATTTAAGAGAAGGATGCTCCATGCATCAGATTACAGAGGCCCCAGAAGCAAGAGGGGATGCAGGCAGAACCAGTGCCCGCTCTCTGGGTACCACTCTGCCCCGGTTTTGCCTCTCTGAAGCCCGTGTGTGTGTTCTCAGGGGTGATGGGGGGAGGTTTGCACCAACTGGGTTGGCTCAGTGGACTCAAGGGTCCCAGGTTCGATTCCCGTCAAGGGCATGTACCTTGGCTGCGGGCACATCCCCAGTAGGGGGTGTGCAAGAAGCAGCTGATCGATGTTTCTCTCTCATCGATGTTTCTAACTCTATCCCTCTCTCTTCCTCTCTGTAAAAAAATCAATAAAACATATTTAAAAAAAAAGAGGATGGGTTTAGAACTTAGCTGTGCCACTTATCAGCCGTATCATCTCAGGAAGTCATTCTGAACTCTAAAATCTCCAGATTTCCTTTTGGCAAACGGACGCTCTGTTGCACCCTTGGGCTACGTGTGGTGAGGATTCATTCAGGCAAGCATGTCAAACTCCCCGCGGCCCTCAGGCCCCATGCATCATTTATTTGGCCCATGTTAGCCTTTGAGTTTGACACGGTTAAAGTAAGGACTTAACCTAATAGCCGTACAATTCCATAAATGTTTACTTTATGGGATAATAACACAAATTATTGTGATTAAGGAGGAGGGCACATTTAGTTCAGTGGGAGATTGACGTAGCTAGAGTTAACATGTTCTTTGGAAAAAAGTAAAGCAGAGGGACTTATCTAGGCCAGTGGTCGGCAAACTCATTAATCCACAGAGCCAAATATCAACAGCACAACGATTGAAATTTCTTTGGAGAGCCAAATTTTTTAAACTTAAACTTCTTCTAACGCCACTTCAACATAGACTCGCCAGGCCGTGGTATTTTGTGGAAGAGCCACTCTCAAGGGACCAACAAGCAGCATGTGGCTTGCGAGCCACAGTTTGCCTATCACTGATCTAGGCAGATAAAACCATCGAAGTGACATTAAAGAGTAATTGATAAAGATAATGCTGAAAATGAATAAGGCCCTTTTATATCTTGTTTAATCTCATAAAATGGTCTTGCCAAGTGTGAATTTTAAAAGCAACCCTTAAACAAGAGTTAGTACCTAGGGAATAATGGATGCTCACAAGTATCTTCCCCACTTTATTGAATTATTTATACCATGGTCACTAATGGCATGGATGCTTGAGTCAGGCTGCTGCCTGGGAACCCTGGTCGGCCACGTAAAAGCTGTGAGACATTGGGCAACTCACTTAACCTCTCTGATTCTCAGCTTCCTTAGCTACAAAATGGAAATTAGGTTGTGGAGAGGAGTGAGTTAATATATATTTAAATTTCTTTGCACAGTGTCTGAAACATGGGTGTCAGGTATTATTAATAACTAGAGACCCATTGCAGGAATATTCTTGCAAGAATAGGGCTTCCTGAGGCCTGAGCAAAGCTCCCTCCTTCTCCACTGCCTTGCTCCCTTCTCCCCTGCCTCACACCCTCCCTTCTCCCCTGCCCCCCACTTGCTTGCTTCTCCACATCTTTGGTCCCTTCTGCAGTGCTTGACTTCCTTCTATGAAGTCTTCTGTGACAGGATATGCAAATTAACTGCCATCTTGGTTGGGTTAATTTGCATACTCACTCTGATTGTCTGGTGGGCGTGGCTTGTGGGTGTAGTGGAAGTTCAGTCCATTTGCATATTACTCTTTTATTAGATAGGATAATCCTTTGGTTCTATAAATAATAAACGAACGGTAAGTAATAAATTAATACAACATAAAACAAAATAATGCAAACAAATAAAATTAATAATGACTAAATAAATAGTAAATAATACAAACTATCATAGGTAAAGTTTTGGGTGTGCTAAAAGCATATCTAACTCACTTAAAAGTTTTGGAGTACTCTCTGTACTATTTATACTGGTGAATACTCTAAATATTTTGCCTGCCAATATCTAGATTTTACTATGTACCAGGTGGCAGCAATCATGGGGATAGGCTCCGTGCTTGGGGTGAAATAATCAGTCTTAATGGAGGTTGAAATTGAAATGCTAAGCCTATAAGTACTTCACGTTTTATAGGGCCTGCAAGTACTTTTGTGCTTGATTTATGTCCGTTCTCACACTTACGGTATCCATTGTGGTTGGTGAGGGGATTTCATTTAAACTCTCTGAATCCGACTGTGGTGACGCTGCTGCTTTGGGCTTTGCCAGAGCATTGGAGAAACATTCAATTCCACCTGCGGTTCTCCCAGTGGCGTGCCTGGGCCAGCAGCGCCGGCTGGGAGCCAGCAAGGCAGGCAGAGTTCTGGGGTGCCCCTGACCTGTTGCATGGGAAACTCTAGGGGGACCCAGCGACCTCTTCCCTGGGTGAGGGCTTTGATGCCTGCTCAGTGTGAGTGCCACTCTGGTCAATCAGTCTAAGTCAGTGGTCGGCAAACTGCGGCTCTGTTGACTAATGAGTTTGCTGACCACTGACCTAGACTCTTGATTCCAATAATTAAAGGCTGTTGTTGTTCCTTGTGATTAAGCCCCTATCCCAGTGGCTGGCAAACTCATTAGTCAACAGAGCGGCAAACTGCCGCAGTTTGCCGACCACTGGTCTAAGAACTACAGTTGGCATAAATCAAGCCTCAAACAAGTAATTAGAGAGGCTGCAGGACATTGTTGGAGAAGCATGCGCATATACTCCAATTTCTATGTGGACCTCCTTCTGCTAACACATTCTTCTTTCATAGATGTGTTAATATGACTAACCATGCAAGCAGTGAAGTGACTTTACTCCGAGCCTCAGAGTCATTTCTGTCACCTCCGATTAGGCACTGATTTAATTAGATTAACCCTTGGAGGACAACCTTATTTTCAACTTCGTCACTTGCATGCCCCTGCCCATGATTTACCCTCCAGATGACTGCCAGTGAGTACAATACTCTTTCGTTGTTGTTTATTTTATTTTATTTTTTTATAATGCTCCTTTTTAGATCGCACACTTATGGGTCTGAGCAGTCACTGGTTTAGCCCCAGACGTCTTTTAATGGGGAGGGTGTGTTTAATTAGAATGCGCAGACATGCTGTGATCTTGCTGTTTAAAGAGTGTCCATTACTGGAGAAGCCCTGGAGGGCTCGGGAAAGAGAGTGGACAGGAAACCAGAGAAAAATAGGCACAGGAAGTGAACATAGACAAAGGTTTCTACGTGGCACTGGGGCTCTGGAGTGATGAAGGGCCCATGGGCATTGTAGGCTATAACAGTAACAACCAATTCTGGGCAAATCTCAGATGTTCTGTGCTACTTTGGTCCATGTAAGTGAAGGTAGGAATAGACATATATTCCTCCATCATCCATCACCCATCCTTCCATCCATCATCCACCCACTCCTCCTTCTATCCATCATCCATCCACCCATTCTTCCATTCATCCTTTCTTCCATCATCCATCCACTCATCCTTCCATCCATCATCTATCCACCCATCCTTCCATTCATCCTTTTATTCATCCTTCTATCCATCATACATCCATCATTCACCTATCCATCCACCCATACTCCCATCCATCATACATCCACCCATCCTGCCATCCATCATCCATCCACTCATCCATCTATCTATCATCCATCCACCCATCCTTCCATTCATCCTTCCATCCATCATCCATCCATCATCCATCCATCCACCCATCCTTCCATCCATCATCCATCCTTCCATCCTTCCATCCATCATCCACCATCCATCCATCCACCCATCCTACCATCCATCATCCAATCCATTCATCCATCCATCTAACCACCCATTCACAAAACATTGTTTGAGCATCTCCTGTATGCCAGAAGCTAGTAAAACAGTGGACAAAGGGAAACATATCTGCCCAGTGGGTAGATACAGCTGTTAGCATTAGGTGTGACTATATACAATAGACTACTCTATCACAAAATAGTAATCACTCGTACAAGATGAGGATTTATTTCTCATTTCTGTAAATACATTTAGAAGAGTAGTATATATGATGTCTCCATAGGCATCCTTCTATTTTGATGTCCCACTGTTCTTTGCATATCTCCTCCTGGTTTGAACTCCAGCTATCCTATCACACCTTATTCTAAGCAAGATAAATGAGGGAAAATAAAGGCTATACCCTCTCCTTTTTCAGAGTATTGCCCGGATGTGTAATCTCTGGCTTCCTATTGTATCTCTTTGGCCAGAATGTAGTCTCACAGTAAGTCTCCTCCTCTACCTACAAGAGAGTTTGCAGAATGTAGTCTTTTGGCTGGGCAACACGAGCTCAGACAGAGGGGAAGAAAGGGTTGTATGTGCTGCTGTAAGTGCCCAATGTGGTAGGAATCATTGCCTTCACTTTTTCTGGAGGAGAGAGAATGGAGGCCTGATGAACTTAAGTAGGTTCTGATTGTCGATTGTCAAGTGTCTTCTGTTTATGTGTTACTTAGTGACTTAAAACAACAAGCATTTTATGTGCAATATTTTGTGGGTCAGAAAGTTGAGTAGAATTCTACAGAGATGGTTCCTCTCCGTACCACAGTGACTGTCATCTCATCTGGAGAGGCTTGAAGGAGGAGATTTGGATGGGATGACTTGATGGGACCAGATGTCCGAGGCCTCATTTCTGGCATTAGTTGGATGCCTCAGTTCTGTCCTACGTTGTGTCCACGATGACGTTCCCCCTTGACTAACTGCTTAGCTGGGATGGCGAGGGCAGGTGGGACTTGGCAAACATCTGTCTTTCTCCATGGGACTTTTCCACTTGGCTAGCTTGGGCTTCCTCACAGTCTTTGAGAGTTGAATTTCCCCCCCCCCCCCCACCACCAATGATGCCTGGTTTCTTCCAGAAAGAATGTCCCATGCGAGTAAGGCTGAAACCTTCTAACTAGCATCAAAGTCATACTTCCGCCGTAGCTCACTGAGACCAATTCAGATTTAAGGGGTGGGTAGTTAAACTCCACGACTCTTGGAGAGGAGTAACAAAAGGTTTATACGTTCAAGCTACTATGAAGTGATTGCTTAAGAAAACACAGCTAAGAAATCCATTGGCCAAGCTTGGACCATGGACTTTCCTTTGTGTCGTGTGGGTCTAAGCAGCAGGACATGGTACTTTTCATGAGTCAGTTAGACACATTGGGTTTTTTTTTTTTTTTGAAGCACGAAGGACTGTGGCTGGTTCTAGAACAGCAGGAGGTCATAGGAATTTGTGGCTCTGGGATTTCTGTTGAGCGCATGGGCTCTGGCACTCAATGGAGAGTGCGCTGGGCTCTGCACTCACTCTTGGGACTGAGTCTTCTACTAACTGTAGCTGATAGCGTTTTTTATCCTCTCCCCACCGCCTTCGTCCCCCGGCCCCCTTCCAAGCTCAACAACTGGGCTGCTGCCTCATCGTCCCTTTCATATGTGTGAAAACTCTCTCAGGTCTGGGAAATTAGATTGTCTCATTTAAATTTAATTTGAATTTCTGTTTGAAGAGTCAACCTGAGACATCAAAGAGAATCCAAAATAAAATGCACTACAAAATAAATGATCAAATGACTCCTGAAAACATTGCCCCTGTTATATCTGGAAATGTTGGATCAAAACGCCAATCTCTTTTATTGTTAAAATTAAAGAGAGACTTAAAAGAAACCGCTGTGTAAGTTTGACACCGCAAACAAATTGTTATAACCTGGTAGGATTATAGCCATGCGTTCTCTCTCTTTAATTTGTAATGATTCAGATTCCCCCAGTCACTAAGCTTCAACTTGGCCTTTCGTGGGTTTTCTTCAAGTCATAAAAAAAGGCAGGACACAGATGCCTCATTGACAGTATGGGGATAATTAAATTGTCATTTTATCTGCTCACAACAGAGTGAATTTGGTGTTGAAATGTGGCCTTTGAGGAGCTAGCTTCTCAAACAAAAATGTTACCTTAATTATTTGTGCATTCAATTTTTGATGATCTGAAGCCCTCTTCCCCTATGTTAACATATTTAGAGGCGAATTAGCATTTAATGCGAGTCCTGACAGGTGCCCGGGACCACACACAAGAGGAGAAGAATGTTCGGTCTACCCTCCAGGGTGCAGAGAGCACCTGGTGAATGAATGAGTGAGTGGTCCCAGCTAGTCCCAGCAAGGGTCTGATGGGTGATCAGAAACTTGAGTGATACCTGGACTTAGGAAGAACTTAAATCCCAAACTAATGGTAGAGAAGTCCTGGGTCCTGGGAATGAGGAGTCTCACCAAGTCATGGTCCAGAGGAAAGATGACCCTTCCTGCTGGGGTGGGTGGGGAAATTTTGCTGTCCTCTGTTGGCCACATAGGACTGGGTTAGAAGAATCAATAATGAAGAATTAAAATGGAGAATTACTTTTTTTTTCAGTTCTCACCAGAGGATATTTCCTCCCCCACCCATTGATTTTTAGAGAGAGTGGAAAGGGGAGGGGGAAGGTGCAGAGAGAGAGAGAGAATGAGAGAGAAACATTGATGTGAGAGAGACACACATGGATTGGTTGCCTCCACACCCCAACCAGGATGGGGATAGAGCCTGCACTGAGGTGTGTACCCTTGTTCTAAATCAAACCCGAGACTCTTCAGTCCATGGGCTGACACTCCAATCACTGAGCCAGACCGGCTAGGACGAGAATGACTTTTTTTTTAAGAGAAGGAAATGACTGTGGAATTCTAGGAGAGGAATAGCATTCCAGCCTGGGACTTGGGGAGTTGGTTGCTTTATGTTGAGGAGATGAAGAGGGTTCTGACAAAGGCAGTTGGGATCTGGCTGCTTATTCCAATTGCAGCCATATGAAACCTGCCTTGGCAGCGTGGTCTGGTTTTCAGAGGGACTGGAGGGAGGTGAGAGGACAGACAAAGGGAACGGATCCCGGAGGAGAGTAAACCCCTTCGATCAAACAGCACATCACTCTCACGAGGAGGCATTGCCGGAGGGAAGCTGTGAGAGGCAGGCAGCTTTGCGAGATCTAGCAGGTGTCCAAGTTTACGTTCATTCCTGTTCCAATCTGTGCTGAACACTCTCTGCCTTGTGCCCTCACCCTCACTCGGTACTCTGGCCATGGTGCTGTTTGGGGGACCCTGGGGAAAGGTGGCCTTTCCGTTCTTGGGGTAAGGAAGAGGGAGTCTCTGAGGACAGCAAGCGCAGAGGGGGAGAGACTGGTGCTTCAATAGGCGACTGTAGCTCAGCATGCAGCATTGTGCACCATCACAGAGACCTGAGGGAACATCCGTTCCACCAGCCCCCAATAAGCGGGGAACTGCACCCCTCAATATGTGTCTACAATGTTGGTCTGTGTATGAAAGAGCCATCCGTGCATGTGAAATGGACGTGAGCTAGTCAGGGTTCGTGCCCTCTGATCACCTGTGTATGCATCTTTTTAAATTATTATTATTATTATTATTATTATTATTATTATTATTATTATTATTACTAGAGGCCCAGTACACGAAATTCGTGCAAGAGTAGGCCTTAGGAGCCATGGCTGCCGGGATCCCTCCATCCCTCTCTTGCAGCCATGACAGCTGCCTCAATCTCATGGCTGTGGTCCCAGCTTGGACCCAGAGGGATGTCCAGAAAGTTATTTGGTCTAATAAGCATATTATGCTTTTATTATTATAGATTATCATCATCATCATCATCATTGAAATATACTTTTATTGATTTCAGAGAGGAAGGGAGAGGGGAAGAGAGAGATGGAAACATCAGTGATGAAAGAGAATCATTGATTGATTGCCTCCTGCAGGCTCACCACTGGCAATTAAGCCCACAACCCAGGCATGTGCCCTGACCAGAATACAACCCGGGACCCTTCAGTCTGTAGGCCGATGCTTTATCCACCGAGCCACACCAGCTCGGCCAGTGGTCGGCAAACGGCGGCTCGCGAGCCACATGCGACTCTTTGGCCTCTTGAGTGCGGCTCTTCCACAGAACACCACGGCCTGGGCGAGTCTCTTTTGAAGAAGTGGCGTCAGAAGAAGTTTAAGTTTAAAACATGTGGCTCTCTAGAGAAATTTCAATCGTTGCACCGTTGATATTTGGCTCTGGGGACTCATGAGTTTGCCGACCCCTGACCTAGGCAGGCTGTGTGTGCGTTTTGGAGAAGGCAGCCGTGCTCACATGGATGCCAAAGTGTTTCCAGTCGGCTTTGCTCAGGGAGGAAATATCTCCGGCCGCCTCCCTGGCCGGTCTCACTCGATATCAGACACCCCCTCCCCCCTTGCACTCCTCCCAGCGCTGTTCTGGTCCCTGCAGGAAACCACAAAGGGTCAGTCCGGTCCGCTTTTTAATAAACCCAGTAATAGAGTTTCTACCGTTCCTCTCGGGGTATCTTTTTTTTTTTATTTCTGGGCTGTGAACTCTGTCTGGATTTGGAAGTTGCTTGTTTTAATTGATCAGACAAGCAACAGAGAATTGTCTGCCAGTCCCGGCTCATTACAATCTGAGATGGTTCCAAAGTTAGAAAACTTTCCAACTGCAAGAGGCGCCGGAGGAAGCGGGGGTGAGGGTGGGCGAACCCTAGCTCCCTGCCTAGCCACTGTGTCATTTATCTCCGCCGCACATTCCCACCAGGTGTCAAAACTACCGCGCAACCCACGTTTCCTTCTTCCTGAAGACCAAGAGGAATGGCGCATTTCTCTAACGGAAGGGCAAGGATTATGGTTTACCAAAATGTATGGATTTTGATATGTTCAGGCAAGGTGGCTATCAATCCTCACCCCTGCTTCCATCTCCTTGGCCTCTGCCTCAGAGAAAGTCCTCATCATCCATCCCTCCAGCTGTTAACCTTGCACCTGCTGCCAAACCCTGCTCCTGACACACAGCATCAGAGCTTGCCCTCTCCCAGCTCAAACTGTCACAGGGAACATCTACTGCTCCCATCCCCCTGCACCCCGAATCTGGCACTACCTACCCCATCCCCTAGCCTGCCCTGCCTTCTACCACGATTTGTCCATCAATTCCTGAATAAAAATCATGAACGAATATTTCCTGTGAGCTGTACACTGGAGTACACTCTTTAAAGGCAAGGCCGCCATATTGAATGGTCAGTTAATGGGGCATCAGAAAGATCCTGCCTTTGAAGGCTTGCGTTGTACCAGAGGAAAAGCAACAAGTATTTCCATAAGCGCAGGACCAGGTTTGTGATGGAAATTTGAGGAAAACAAGTAGTGACACCGTGCCCAGCCCGGAGCAGGCAAAAAATGAGAGGACAGACCCACAGGGATAAACAAAGCAAAAATACTTCGCTCTCCGAGGTTACAGTTCCACAAATGTCAGTAAATTACGTAATCTAATGTAACGATAAATTTATTGTTGTTTGCCCTATGTACTATGGTAATTACTTAAAAATAATTGTAAGTGTGGCAGGCATGGCTCAGTGGTTGAGCATCGACCTAGGAATCAGGAGGTCATAGTTCAAATCTATGTCAGGGAACATGCCTGGGTTGTGGGCTCAAACCCCAGTAGAGGGCGTGCAGGAGGCAGCCGATCAATGATTCTCTCTCATCATGGATGTTTCTATCTTTCTCTCTCTCTCTCCCTTCCACTCTGAAACCAATATAAGTATATTGAAAGAAAATGAAAAATAAATTTAATACAAAAAATAACTATAGTGGATAGGGTTGATGTATTCAAGCTCTGTGGTTGTTACATGCCAGATAACAAACTAATGTGGAAACATTACAAGGAATTTTGTAAACTATTAAAACATTGAATGTTGTAGAAAAGTATATTCTCAGTCACGGGATATTATTCCAACAAAGAAGCTTGATAATGACATTTTCAAGCAACCAAGCATTAGGATAATGAACTGCTTACTAGCAGAGATAAGCAGGTTAGCCATGTAGAATACCCAAGCTAAAAACAACATTGAAATGCAGGGGGCACAGTGAGAATACTGAAGATCAGGGAGAAGGGGACAAGGTGGGGGGGCAGGGAGGGAGGGGAGAGGAGAGGAAGGGTGGAGTTGAGCGCATCTGTGCAGCAGTAACAATGGAAATGGGAAGGAGAAGAGGTTGGGAAGGAAGAAAGAAGACTGCAAAGATGGGACAGAGAGAGGAAAAAGAAGAATCCCTCATTTTAGCTGGTATGAAAGTCAGCTCCTTGTCAAGTCTCAGTTGAACCTTCATGACTATTCAGTGAATCTCTCGGGTCTTGCTAATAATATGCACTTCACCACGAGAGAATTCCTTTCTAGTTAATTGGGAGAACTTGAACCCAGACTCTGCTTACTACCTTTCACCATATACATTCATGGACATAAGCAAAAACCATATTCTAGACTGCAGTGGTCAGCAAACTCACTAGTCAACAGAGCCAAATAGCAACAGCACAACTATTAAAATTTTTTTGAGAGTCACATTTTTCAAACGTTTGAGATGTTTTAAAAAAGATATTAACTCTATCAGATTTTATCAGAACTGGTATAAATGAAAGTAAGAAAATGTATAATCATAATTAGTAGAGATGATTAACAATATCGAGAATGATGAAATGCATGACAAATGGATTGCACTTGGGATGAATTTTTCAGAGGTGAAAAGTATTTTTAAGGACAAAGAATCCATCTTACAACATGTAAAAGTTAGTAACCAACAAGGCAAATGGAAAAATAATTGATTGGATAGAGTATAAAAAAAAAACAAAACAAAAATACCTAGTGCAGCTAGAGGTTCCACTTCACATTGGTGTCTATTAGCTTAACTTTTTTTAAAATATGTTTTTTTTAATTGATTTTTTACAGAGCAGAAGGGAGAGGGATAGAAAGTCAGAAACATCGATGAGAGAGAGACATCGATCAGCTGCCTCTTGCACGCCCGCTACTGGGGGTGTGCCCGCAGCCAAGGTACATGCCCTTGCTGGAATCGAACCTGGGACCCTTCAGTCCACAGTCCGATGCTCTATCCACTGAGCCAAACCGGTCTCGGCTATTAGCTTAACTTTTAAAAAATACACAGAGTGGCCAGATTATTATGATCTCTGAATGGATAATAATCTGGCCACTCAGTGTGTGTGTGTGTGTGTGTGTGTGTGTATGTGTATTAGAGGCCCGTGCATGAATTCGTGCATGGGTGGGGTCCAGCCAGCCTGGCCAGGGGGAAGGAACATGGGGGTTGGCTGGCCTGCCTGCTGGTTGAACTCCTGGTTGAGGGAACAATTTGCATATTAGCCTTTTATTATATAGAATATACACTGAGTGGCCAGATTATTATGTGTTCAGAGATTATAATAATATGGCCACTCAGTGTATATATCTTTTATTGATTTCAGAGTGGAAGGAGGAGATAGATAGAAACATCAATTATGAGAGAGAATCACTAATTAGCTGCCTCCTGCACGCCCCACAGTGGGGATCGAGCCCGCCTGTGTCCCCACTGGGATTCAAACTGTGGCCTCCTGGTTCGTAGGTCAACGCTCAACCACTGAGCCATGCTTTTAGCTTAATCTTTACAGGAGTACAGGCTGAGATTTGGCTAACTCCTCCATGGCTAAATCTGGTAAACGTTGCTGCTAATGCTTACACCACAAAACAAAGGTTCAAGATGGCCTTTCCCTTTGTGGGTGGTGCCCAGGGGAGGGGCCAGTAGGTGAATCTGGTTGTAACTGACAGACAGACCTATGACCTAAGTCAATGGCTGGCCAACTCATGATTCAACAGAGCCAAATATCAACAGTACAACGATTGAAATTTCTTTTCTTTTTTTAAATATATTTTATTGATTTTTCCCAGAGAGGAAGGGAAAGGGATAGAAAGTCGGAAACATCGATGAGAGAGAAACACCGACCAGCTGCCTCCCGCACACCCTCTGCTGGGGATGTGCCCGCAGCCACAGTACATGCCCTTGACCGGAATTGAACCAGAAGGGTCCCCTTCAGTCCACAGGCCGACGCTCTATGCACTGAGCCACACCGGTTTCGGCTGAAATTTCTTTTGAGAGCCAAATATTTTTAAACTTCTTCTAATGCCACTTCTTCAAAATAGACTCGCCCAGGCCGTGATATTTTGTGGAAGAGCCACACTCAAGGGGCCAGAGAGCTGCATGTGGCTCGGGAGCCGCAGTTTGCCGACCACGGACCTAAGTCGTTGGGAAATGTCCATTGCTGGTGGTACCTTCACCCCTGAACCTCACCTCTCTCTGTAGCATCCTCTATTCCACCTCCTTATTCGTAAGCATCGGATGGACCTTAAGTAAAAATGTGTTGAGTAGAGGACTTGCTTGCATCCACTTTGAAGAAATAGAAGCCATGCCAAAGCCAGTTTAGCTCAGTGGATGGAGCGTCGGCCTGTGGACTGAAGGGTCCTGGGTTCGATTCTGGTCAAGGGCAAGTACCTTGGCTGCGGGCACATCCCCAGCGGCGGGTGTGTAGGAGGAGGCTGATCAATGTTTCTCTCTCATCGATGTTTCTGACTCTCTATCCCTCTCTCTTCCTCTGTGAAAAATCAATAAAATATGTGTTTTTTTTTTAAAAAAGAAGAAGAAATAGAAGCCAGTTTCTCTTCCGTGGGGACCTTTGCAGATTTCGTTCGGTTTAAGGCTTGTTCCGGTTTGGGGAAATGCAAAATGCAGGGCCCGGAAGTGTGCGCTTGCTTCGGGTTTCAAGGCTAGAGGTTTCCATCGTTTCTTTTTTTCCTTCGAGCACCTTCCTTTGGATGCCTCTGCTCCACTGCATGCCGGCTTTGAAAGGGGAGAAATGCACGAACGCTTTATCCCTTCACCGCGAACCCTTCCGGACGTGGCTGGGAGAGAGCCGTCAGCACACACGTAGCTGCAGAGCAGGAGGCAGCTGTGGAGGCGGGGGATGGAATCCTGAGAACGGAAGTAGTTAGCAGAAATCTTGATGGGGAGCCACCCTCTCCGTGCATGCGCCTGATCGGGAGGAGCCTGCGGCCCAGTGTGCAGTTGGGCGGGCGATTTGCGCTAACAAGAGTTGCTAATATGATGTATTAAGTGTCAGCTCTGCATCACCCGGTATGCATATCTCTCCTGTTTATGCTTATTCAGCTCTTTGAATAATTGAACACGTTCCCTACTCCAATCACTCCCCGCCATTTGATGGGGGGGCTCCTGGCAGTTGACTAGAGGCGATCAGTGTTAGGTCAGCAGAGGGCCCCAGCTTCTGCTAAATAGAAGGACTCTGCCTACTTAGGGAGGCATCGTTCGTTTTCTCTGTGGATCCTTCCGGAAGGTGCGGACGGAGTGGGAGAGTGGGGAGCCGGGAGGAAGGCGGACACACATGCATGCACCCGTTTGTCAATCTGGAACAATGCCAGCCAGCCAAGAGTTCAACGTTGAATGGGGACGGGAAGCTGGGCTTCAGGAGGAGAAGTTGAAGGGCGTGAGTGTGCTGTGCAAATGGGGGTGTAGGATGAATGACCCTCATTTAGTCAGTACCGAGAGCGCCTGAGTCCTCCTTCCCGTTTAATCCTGATGGCACCTGGTCTTCCTCCAGGAGGCCGGCCACGCCCGCCTGGTGTCAGTGCTGCCCGGTGGAATAACTGGTACCAGGGAAACAGTGGACCCCTGTCCCCTGGGGCAGGGGCTCTTCGTGGCTCCCTGCCCGCCTCAGTTTACCTGAGTGGGACCTGCAGCGACACTATAGAGCCCTTGCGAGTCTCGATTGTTCTTTCTCCTGCCCTCTCTGGACCCACACTTCCCGTTAGCACGAGAAATGAAACCTAGCACAGAGCTGAGGTGGGTGGGCATCTTGAACGTTCTGAGAATGTGGTTTCAGGAAGGACCTTTCCCTCCACCCCTCTCTCCCTCTTCTGCCACATCACCATGGGGAGGGCAGAGGCTTTTGTGAGAGGCGACTGTTTCAGGTGAAGACTCCAATCTTACCTTGGATGATGCATCGCCTCGAGGGGAGCCCCGAGGATTCTAAGGACTCCAGTCAAATGAGCAGCAAAATGATGATGCAGGAAGCAATGGCTCCACTCTTCCCTGTGTGACACGGGGCTGTGATTGGCAGTACCTCTGGCTTGGAACTCCCCCCCTTTTCCTGCCCCCCCCCGCCCTCCCTCAAATATGCTGATAAATCTTCTTGGGGATTTGAAGAGTCTTACATATCACCGAGACACCAGAATGGAGTGTTTTTGCTTATCATCCATTTTCACCCCCTGGGAGATAGTGGGAGCCTGTGCGGTAACCTCAGGTCAACGCGATTCCGGGCGGTGGGAACTCACGATAAACACATGCTTGGGAAGGTTAGGATGCCACCAGTTCAAGAACGTCAGATTAACCTTTTTTATTTCAATTAAAAAAAAAAACAACACCCACAACTCTACATAGTGTAAGGAGAACCAAATGTGTGTGCATAGGTGTGTATGCGTGAGCCCTGCGAGCTTTCCTTCATCACATGCAAACACAGAAGCAGAAGTGTTTGCACATCGATTTAAATGGTTTTGTTTAAAAATCCAATGGTATTTTTGAATAATAGACAACAATGATATGTTTCTCTCTGTGTGTGTGTGTGTGTGTATGTATGTATATATATAATTATCACTTATTATTAGAAAGAAATATTCCATCCTCTAGCCGAAACCAGTTTGGCTCAGTGGATAGAGTGTCAGACTGCGTACTGAAGGGTCCCAGGTTCGATTCCGGTCAAGGGCATGTACCTTGGCTGCAGGCACATCCCCAGTAGGGGGCGTGCAAGAGGCAGCTGATCGATGTCTCTCTCTCATCGATGTGTCTGACTTTCTATCCCTCTCCCGCTCTGTAAAAAAATCAATAAAATATATTTAAAAAAAAGAAATATTCCATCCGCTATTACTCTATTAGAAAGCCTATGCTTTCTTTCTAGAAAGAAAGTGAGACCACATAGAATTGTTAAAAAAAACACACTATGAACAACTCTATTCCAACACACTGGACAACCTGGAGGAAATGGACATATTCCTAGAAAAATACAACCTTCCAAAACTCACTCAGGAAGTATCTAAACACCTCAATGGGCCAATAACTGTGGCAAAAGGGAGGGAGAAATGGGCAGCGCAGGACTAGAGCGTCTCCATTGCACAGGGAAGATACAACGTGAGGAATAGTCCTTATTGCCCTTCTGGTTAGAAAACTGCCCTTGGGCTCGGCCGGCCTGGCTCTGTGGCTGCCTGTTCACCTATGAACCAGGAGGTCATGGTTCACTTCCCTGTCAGGGCACAGGCCCGGGGTGTGAGCTCGATTGCCAGTGGGGGGCGTGCAGGAGACAGCCGATCGATGATTCTCTATCCTCATTGATGTTTCTCTCTCTTCCTTGCTCTCTGAAATCAACAAAAGGGAGGGAGGGATGGAGGAAGGAAGGGAGGGAGGGAGGGAGGAGGGAGGAAAGAAGAAAAAAAGGAAGGAAGAAAAGGAAGGAAAGAAGGAAGGAAGGAACGGAAAGAAGGAAGGAAGGAAAGAAGGAATGAAGAAAGGGAGGGAGGGAAGGAAGGAAGGAAAGGAAGGGAGGAAAGGAAGGAAAGGAAGGGAGGAAGGAAGGAAGGGAGGGAGGGAGGGAGGGAGGAAGGAAAGAAGGAAGGAAAGAAGGAAGGCAAGGAAGGCAAGGAAGGGAGGAAGGAAGGAAGGAAAGAAAGGGAGAAAAGGGAGGAAGGAAGGAAAGAAGGAAGGAAGGAAAGGAAGGGAGGAAGGAAGGAAAGAAGGAAGAAAAGGAAGGGTGGGAGGAAGGGAGGAAGGAAGGAAAGAAGGAAGGAAAGGAAGGGAGAAAGGGAGGAAGGGAAGGAATGAAAGGAAAGAAGGAAAGCAGGGAGGAAGGAAGGAAGGGAAGGAAGGAAGGAAGCACGGAAGGAAAAGTCATTTTGGGGGAGAATTAGCACCCCGATCCATGGGCTTGGCCAGCCCGTCACCTCTGCAGGCTCTCCAAGGTCGTGGGGACAATTACCTGGGTGTAGGGCAGTGGTTCCCAACGCAGGCACAAGCCCACAGGGGAACTGTGTGATGTTTAAGGGGGGGGGCAATTCAAGAATGAGTTAACAGTGAATTTTTTGCATTTCTTACGGTTCTAGGGGCCTCCTATACAGTCTGGAAACACATATTGTGATGTATTTATACACTTGAGTTCTCCGTGACATATTTTGAAACCTGATATGCTATTTTTTCACATCACCTCATATTATTATTTTTTAACCATGTCGTAGTGATTTCTTCCTCAGTCCTTCCACTGTCCTTATTCTTTTATCTTTCTCTCTCATGGAGGCTATGTTCTTTGGAAGCTTGTTCAGACCAAGTTCATGGTCTTTGGGGCTTCCTCCATGTGAATAGGAGCTCACTTCTTGCATAATAAGAATGATATGCCACAGGGTGGGGACATCAGGATGTTTGGGGCGCGGCCAGAGAGAGGTTGGGGAGCACTGGTGTCCAGCAAAGCGCTTCGTCTCTCCACCGCTGCCCGTTGCTGGGGAGTCTTATGATGCAGCATCATTTGGGTTTAATTTGTGTTACGTTTGCTGCATGATAAAAGCACCCTGTCCTCCACAAATGATAGAACGACAGATTCCCGATGCCCACTCCTGCTCGTCTGTCATTGTCATCTTCAGTGAAGGACAGGGTGTGTGATGTTGAGAGGTGGGGAGCATGGGGGAAGATGGGCAGTGAGTTTTGGTAGGAGGAAAGGAAGAAGAGAAAAGGATTTTGTAAAAATGGTTCTCTCACCCTAACCGGTTTGGCTCAGGGGATAGAGCCTCGGCTTGCGGACTGAAGGGTCCTAGGTTCGGTTCTGGTCCAAGGGTACATGCCTGGACTGTTATCTCAAAACCCGGTGTGGGGCGGGCGGGAGGCAGCTGGTCATGATTTTCTCTCATTGTTGATGTTTCTATCTCTCTTTCCCTCTCCCTTCCTCCCTGAAATCAATAAAAATATATTAAAAAAAAACTGTTCTCTCTCTCTCAAACCTGCCACCTCTTGAATCCTAACCGTGGAAAGGGAGAGGACAAAGATAAAGCCACACAGGGGGGAAAGAAGGGTGTGGGCTAATAGGTCACGAACACAATGTGTGCTGGGCCAGGCAGGCCATACAGACGGGTGAGACGTCAAACAAGATGGAGAATAGTTGGGGGTGGCAAGTACCTCGGTTGCAGGCTCCTCCCTGTCCCAATCCCTGGTCAGGGCATGTGCAGGGGGCAACCAACTGATGTGTCTCTCTCACATCGATGTCTCCCTCTCTTTCCCCCTCCTTCCTCCCTACCCTTTCTCTCTCTCCCCCTCCTCCCTCCTTTCCACTGTCTCTGGAAACCATTGGGACAAATATATACTTGGGTGAGGATTAAAAACAAAAATTGCACCATGTGTTCAGGTACTGAAAGGTTATTTTCCATCATATCCTAGCACCTTATCTTCTTAAAGCATTTCACAAAATGGTTATTAAAAGCGGCTAAAAGGTCTCAGGTTTATAGTATCTCTCCCCCATAGCATTGAAATGCATGGACCCCTCCCTCCTTACACAGGCAATTTCTGATTTTTCCATTTTGAAGTTGAAATTAATTTTTCCCTTTAAAGTTATATGTCCTCGGGAAGAAAACATGTGTTTTTTTTTTTTTTGTCGAGTGGAAAATTTTTAATTTATTTCCTCCCTGGGCCAAAATTAGGTGGAATAGATTAAGTAATTTTTTTTCAAACCCAATTCCGAAATGATCCTGAAATGAACCATTCTTAAGAACTGATAGACCCCCCCACACACAGACAACTCCACCCCCATTTTGAATAATTTCCAAGTTAACAGGAATAGGAATATTCAATTTGAAATAAAAACTGAGGGTAATCGAAAGCATTTCTCTCCCACTGTGGGTAAATCATGTTCTTCTTCTCCTTAATAGTTATTACAAAGCAGAGTGTTCTTGTGTGACTGGAACTTCTACCCACCCTGATAGAAACGTCTTCCTCTCATAGGTACCTTTGAAAATGTCAAAACATTTCTAAAATGCCCTCTTTTTACTGTATTTTTTTTTAGGAAGTGGGAGGGGAAAAAAGGCTTTTCTTGATATTTACATCTTCACAGACTCCCAACACCATTTCTTCTGATACAATTGGTAGCAGAACTCTTTGGAGCAGGGCTGGTGTAGAACTGTGAGAAATTTGCTGTGTGACTTTGGGCAAGCCACACTCCCTCTCTGGGCCACAGTTTCTTCCTTGGAAAGGGAGGGATTGGTTTAGACAACCTAAACTTTCTCAGCTCGATGGTTCGTAATTATAGAGGGCCCTCTGAAGATAATGAAAAATAGGACCGAGTTATGGGAAGGAGACTGACAATTAAAACCAGGAAACACACACTTTTCCTGGGGTGTAGGCAAATGGTTGTGAACGTCTGAGAATTCCTAAATACCCTACTTGTCTCTTTCCGTTTACACTGCAGTGGACATGCCACCAGCAAAAAAATATCCCATTAGTCAACATCCATAATTATTCCTGTTGTTCATCAACAAATCTTCATACATATTGAAAAACAGCATTTAATAAATATAACAAAATTCGTGCCCAGGGATGTGTGTCCCTCAGCCCATCCTGCACCCTCTCCAAATCTGGGACCCCTTGAGGGATGTCTGACTGCCTATTTAGGCCCAATCCCGGACTGAGCTTAAATGGGCAGTCAGATATCCTTCTCACAATCCGGGACTGCTGGCTCCCAACTGCTTGCCTGCCTGCCTTCCTGATTGCCCCTAACCACTCCCCTGCCAGCCTGATTGATGCCTAACTGCTCCCATGCAGGCCTGGTCACCCCTAACTGCCCTCCCCTGCAGGCTTCATCACTCCCAACTGCCCTCCCTTGCAGGTCTTGTCCCTCCCAACTGCCCTCCCCTGCTGTCCAGCTTGTGGCAACCATCTTGTGTCCACATGGGGGTGGGATCTTTGGCCACATGGGGACAGCCATCTTGTGTGTTGGAGTGATGGTCAATCTGCAAATTACTCTTTTATTAGATAGGGTAGAGGCCTGGTGCATGGGTGGGGGCCAGCTGGTTTCCCCTGAAGGGTGTCTGGATCAAGATGGGGGTTCTCTTGGGGCGTGGGGCAGCCTGGGGAAGGGGCCTGTGGAGATTTGCAGGCTGGCCATGCCCCCCCCCCCCCAGTGACCCAAGTGGAGGTCCTTGTATCTGGGATTTATTTATCTTCTATAACTGAAACTTTGTAGCCTTGAGTAGAGGCCTGGGCCTGCCAGAGTGTGTGGATAGATTGACTTCCTCCATTGCTGGGGAAACCCAAGCCTCCTGCTCTCTCTGTGGCCGCAGCCAATTGGTTGGGTTAGTTTGCATACTCACTCCTGATTGGCCGGTGGGTGTGGCTGGTGGGTGTAGCAGAGTGGGTTAATTTGCATATTGCTCTTTTATTAGATAGGATGTTCTTTTGCCCCTATTCAGCATGTGCTAATTGAATAGGGGCATTTAAGTAGCCTCTAAAACCATTGCTGTTTTAAGGCCAGCAACAACACATGGGAAGGCTATTTATTTGTTTAGAAATCCCAAATAAATTAAACCCCCCTTTCCTCATTGGAACTCCGCTAAATGTGTGTAGGCACCCGCCACCAGGGGAAACGCCACTGCAGAGTGTGTGCACAGACCTCAAGCAAATATTGGCAAATATCTCCACCATGAAGAATATAAGCTCCCAGTCACATCGTGTATGCTTCATTAACTTAAATCCCAACCGCTAGCTCTATTGGATCCCTACTTACAGTGATAGGAGATATCCACACATACAAATGAACATTTTTCATAGCAAGAGGGTCTCTGGATAGCTGTAATTCATTAAACGCTTCCCTATGATCTGATAACATGGACCCTACTCTTCATCTCACACACACACACATACACACACACGCACACTCACACACACATATACACTCACACATACACTCACACACACACTCACACACACACACACACACACACACATACACACACACATACACACACATACACACATGCACACTCACACACATACACATACACATACACACACATACACACTCACACACTCACACACACATACACACATGCACTCACACACACATATACACACACACACTCACACACGCACACACACACACACATACACACACACACACACACACACACACACACACACACACGGCCCAGTGCATGAAAATCGTGCATTTGCCGGGGATCCCTCAGCCCGGCCTGCACCCTCTTGCAGTCTGGGAGCCCTTGGAGGATGTCCAACTGCTGCAGAGGCAGGAGAGGTTCCCTCCACCACCGCTGTGCTCACCAGCTGTGACCCTGGCTTCTGGCTGAGCGGTGCTCCCCCCGGGAGCGCACTGACCACTAGCGGGCAGCTCCTGCATTGAGCATCTGCCCCCTGGTGGTCAGTGTCCATCATAGCAATTGGTCATGTTGCGGTTCAGCCTATTTGCATATTAGCCTTTTATTTTATAGGATATATATATAAATCAGCAATCCAAGAACACGTGGCATTTTGTGAACAGGGTGTGCATCTCTGAGGTTAACCACAGATGGAAGCCCTTAGGGGGTTTACCAGTAAGAACCTTAGCGAAGCCCACTCCATCGCGTGCATTACCGCACACGGAGCAACCTTTCTCTTGTTGGCCTTCTTCGCTTGGGAGATGAAATAACACCATCATATTTGTCACGTTCACGAATTGTGAAATTAAATAAAGGTGCAGGCCCCGACCGGTTTGGCTCAGCGGATAGAGCGTCGGCCTGCGGCCTGAAGGGTCCCAGGTTCGATTCCAATCAAGGGCATGTACCTTGATTGCGGGCACATCCCCAGTAGGAGGTGTGCAGGAGGCGGCTGATCGATGTTTCTCTCTCATTGATGTTTCCAACTTTTTCTTTCTCTCTTCCTCTCTTTAAAAAAATCAATTAAATACATATTTTAAAAAATGTGCAGGAATGCTCTCAGATTCCATGGGATCTTGATGCGTTTTTTTTTGTGTGTGTGTGTATGTCAGGAATGTTCTAAACTGAGCAAGAGTGAAGGAAAAGCAATCGTAGCAGTGAGAGATTAAGACTGAGTTCGTGCAGGTTGGCTCAAAAACAGTGGGTCCTTGAACCAGATGATTTGAAATCCAGTTATGCTAGGTATTATTTATTGTCTTATAACTTTGGGCGGGTTGGCTTGTCTGAGGTTCAGTTTCCTCATGTATAAAATGGAAAAAAAATAACAGTATTTCCCTAACAATGACTGTGAGGAGTATATAGGTGACATGTATAATATATTTAGAAGACTTCCCAGTAGGAAGTGAATGAGGGATAAGTGATGCTAATGACTATTTACTGTTTCAGCAAACACTATAAGCACCACTGTCATTAAATGGGCTTTGTGGAGGTTTTTTTTTGTGTTTTTTTTTTTGAAAGTTAAAAGGTCGCCCAAGGATTTGATAGCTAAGCGAAAAGCAGTGATCGTTAGAAAAGAAGAAATTCAAGTGATGTAATGGACAAATTCTAGGGCTGATGCTGGAACATTTCTAAGCCTGATTCTGGGCACTCAAAAAGAGACACCCTTCTGCCAAATTTAATCGAGAATAAAAGCCAAAGGGCGGAATATTAGAATTTTACAAGGGAGTGCAACTACAGCTATGCCGCTGAGGAAAAGCAAGAATCCCATACAGTCTTATAAAATCCCATGTAGTCTTATATAGTCTAATAAATCCCATATAGGCAATGATTCAAAGAAATATACAGATTCAGTGTGACCTCTATCAAACTTTCAGTGGCATCTTTCAAAGACCTAGACCAAATCATTCTAAAATCTGTATGGAAATCAGTATGGATATTCCTTAAAAAAATTAAAAAAAAAATAGAACTAATGTATGGACCAGCAAATTCACTTCTGAGCATTTATTGATGGATGAATGGATAAAGGAAAGGTGGTATCTGGATGGATAGATGGATGGATGGATGAATGGATGAATGGATGGATGGATGGATGGATGGATAGATAGATAGATATAGGTATAGATATGATAGGATACATCTCTACTATTAAAAAAAAAGAAAGAAAAGAAAACCTTGGCATTTGCAGCAACATGAAGGGAACTTGAGAGATTGATACGAAAGGAAATCAGCCAGATAGAGAAAAACAAATACCGTATGAATTTACTCATCTGTGTAATCTCTCTCTCTATATATATATGTAAAAGCCCAAGCAATCATCTGACTGGTCGCTATGACATGCAAAGACCACCAGGGGGCAGATGCTCAATGCAGGAGCTGCCAAGCAGCAGCAGCTTTGCAGAGTGCCCTCTGGCACTCTGAGGCCCCTCATGGGATGTCAGACTGCCGGTTTCAGACTGATCTCTGTGGGCCAAGCCGAGGGACCTCTCCCGCCAGAGGTGACCCCGCTCACACTACAGATGCCCTTGGAGCCCTGGCATCACCCCAGGTGCAGCCGGCTGGTGACGGACCCTGGGAGGTTGGCTTCCAGGGCGAGTCCCCCCCCCCCGTCTCACCCAATCCTACGCTGCTGGCCTCCTTCGAATTAACTTACTTTTGATGTATGAATCCGTGCACCAGGCCTCTAGTCTAAAAATAAGACACAAAACAAACAAGCAAAATGAAACGAGAGCAAACTCAGAGAGGGAGGGGGCAGAGCGTGGTTACCCAAGGAGAGGAGGGTTGGGGAGTGGGAATCATGGGGGAGGGGATCGACTCGATGTGGATGATGGCTGGCAGCTAGACTTTGGGTGCTGGTCACCGAGTAGTACATACAGATGTCAACATATACTACCGTTCACCTGCAGCCTATACAATGCGATATATTCCAATTTGACCTACATGTCAAGAGGGTGCGGTTGTCAAGGAAAATAAAAGTGGCTAAAAATCAATTCCAGAAACAGCAAAGTGAGTAAACTAGTTCAGGTCATATGAATTTACCACCAAAGAATAAGGCACTCACCCCCGATGGTGGATTAGGTGACTTCCAGAAAACTTTCAAGGAGCAGAGGATCCCCGTCTCATTTTAAAACCTTTGGGGGATGAAAATGGAGAACACGTGCTCCCATCGGATTGGTTAGATTAGCATCCCATGGCAGCGACGAGGCAGTATCCTCCTGGCTCCCTTCTCTGGGAAAACCTCGAGCCCGTCGTAAAAGGATTAACAATGCCAGTAGCTACGTTTAATGACCAACTACTGGCTTTCGTGCACTTCCCATGCAAAACACTCCCCCCATTCCTGCCGCTGGCGAAGGAAGGAGAAAAACCAGGGCCCGGAGACTCGAGTGAGGGGTGCAGTGTCATGCGGCCAGCCAGTGGCAGCCCTGAGCTTGGTGCCCACATGTGTAAGGATTCGCTGCTTCATCCCATTTTATGTTACAGGCATGAGTGCACTGGACAACACAAAAACAAAAACAAACAAAACCCTCCCACAAAAACAAACAAAACAAACAAACAAAACTCAGCCAGCCGAAACCAGTTTGGCTCAGTGGATAGAGTGTCAGCCTGCGGACTGAAGGGTCCTGGGTTCGATTCCGGTCAAGGGCATGTACCTTGGCTGTGGGCACATCCCCAGTGGGGGTGTGTGCAGGAGGCAGCTGATAGATGTTTCTCTCTCACCGATGTTTCTGACTTTCTATCCGTCTCCCTTCTTCTCTGTAAAAAAATCAAAATACATATATTTTTTAAAAAACACACACACACAAAATAACCCCAGCCAGTTCCAGAGATGACAACCATAAATACTGTCCAAGCCTTTCACATGTCACTTGATAATTTGGAAACTGGGACCAAAAGGACGGAGAAGGAGCTGGGAGTGTCCGCCGTGACCCGCCTTGTCAGTGGGGCATCGTCCCTCCTTCGTAAAACTGACCAGCAGGTCGCACTGTCCTTCCATATTTCCTCGGTTTCCCGGACCTGTCAGGCACTCTCCCCGTAGGAGGGCCTTTCTCGCATCTCCTCGCTTACTTCCGCGTGACGGCCCAGCCTCTCCGGAAGATATATTCCACACGAATGAGACTTCTCCTCCCCAGGTCTCTCTCCCACAGTGAGTTATGGCTCCCATTTATTCCTCCCTCTGCTGCCATATGTTACATCCCCCCCAAATTCCCATTTGTTTTGTGTTGGTTTTATTTTATTGTTTTTAGACGCCTCTACCTGGAGTGTCCAGTCTCTAAGGCTTGTCATCTTGTTCGTATTGCACTTGTCTCTAAGCCCCGAGAGATGGCACCTTGTAAAAGTTCCGCCCTTCCCTAACCCCCTAACCGGGGTGGCTCAGCGGATAGAGCGTCGGCCTGTGGACTGAAGGGTCCCGGGTTCGATTCTGGCCAAGGGCATGTGCCTTGGTTGCAGGCACATCCCCAGTAGGGGGTGTGCAGGAGGCAGCTGATGGATGTTTCTAACTCTCCACCCTTCTCCCTTTCTCTCTGTAAAAACATCAATAAAATATATATTTTAAAAAAATAATAAAGAAAGAAATAAAAGTTCTGCGCATTGGCCCGTGGGGACCCCGGCAGCTGGCAACCGAACAGTCCTACAAACCCTCTAACCTTTCCTCTTCTGAAGCTAAAATAGTGGGTGGGACTCAGTGAGAAGCAGAGGTTGTCTCTGCATTTTCGTTGCCAGCAGCTTACCCTGGTTTGTCTGGGCCAGGGGTCGGCAAACTCATTAGCCAACAGCGCCAAATATCAACAGGACAACGATTGACATTTCTTTGGAGAGCCACATTTTTTTTTTAACTTAAGCTTCTTCTAACGCCACTTCTTCAACATAGACTCACCCAGGCTGTGGAATTTTGTGGAAGAGCCACACTCAAGGGGCCAAAGAGCCTCAGGGTGGCTCAAGAGCCGCAGTTTGCCGATCGTGGGTCTGGGCCATCCACGCGAGGGGGAATGATTCCCCAGGAAAGCAGATTTCACATCGAATGAGGCACCCAACACAGAGGCTGCCACCCGATGGCCGTCCTCCAGGTCCCCGGTTCATGATGGTTTCCTTTCGAACACCTGGCCGCCAAGTAGCGGGTTTTAGTCTTCAAAGCATCCACTTGGGGACTCCGCCTTTTGTTGACTTTTGTGCTGTGTTGTCACATACTTGGAGATGTAGAACGTTCGTCACAAGCTACCGTATTGACACCGACCGCGCGTTTGCCATTGGATGCGAGCATCGACGGTCTCCTGCGACGTGGACACCTCTGACCTCATGCTCAGTGCTTTGAGGGCAAGAAAGAGCCTTACCCGATCCATATTCATATTTGTATTCATTGCATTGCACACAGCCCGATGCCTGCAGCTTATTAGAGCAAAGATACTTACGACGTACGGCGGAATGAACGGAGGCAGGCTCCCTCCCATAAGCTAGAATGATATTCTTGACATATTGTCCGCAGGATACGTACCTTCCCTGCAACAGGCGACAGACTCCTGTGTACCTGGCCCCTTTCCTCTCGTGGAATGTCATCCGTTGGCCCGGATTCTGGCTCAGCTTGTCTCCAGGAAACACAGATCGACTGGCTGGCATGCACAGGGACTGTGGTTACAGACGCCCCCTCCACCCCCGCCGTCTTCAAACCCAGCCCCTCCTCCCGGGCAACGAATCCTCAGGGCTCAGACCTGGACCGAGGGCCCTGGAGGGGGGTCTGTGGAGAGAGGCTGCAGAGCCTGCAGCTGGGTATCTTCTGGGCTTATGAGCCTCCATCTTCCTGAAGGTAGATTCCCGAAGCTGTGACGGCCCAGCTGGGTGTAGCTCAGCAGATAAGCATTAACCCAAGAGATCGAACCAAGAGGTCACTGGTTCGATTCTTGGTCCAGACACAGACCCCAGGTTGCAGCCTCCATCCCAGGTGGGGGGTGTGCAGGAGGCAGCTGGGCAATGATTCTATCTCATTATTATTAGTTTTTTTTAATGAAAATATATTTTATTGATTTTTTACAGAGAGGAAGAGAGAGGGATAGGAGTCAGAAATATAGATGAGAGAGAAACATTGATCAGCAGCTTCCTGCATGCCTCCCACTGGAGATGTGCCTGCAACCAAGGTACATGCCCTTGACCAGAACCGAACCTGGGGTCTTTTAGTCCGCAGGCCAATGCTCTATTAAGTGAGCCAAACCAGTTAGGGCTTATTATTAGTTTTTGTTTTTTTTTACATTTTTATTTCAGAGAGGAAGGGAGAGGGAGAGAAAGAGAAACATCAGTGATGACAGAGAATCATTGACCGGCTGCCTCCACGCCCTCTACTGGGGATCAAGGCCTCAACCTTGACATGTGCCCTTGACCGGAATCAAACCTGGGACCTTTCAGTCTGCAGGCCAATGCTCTATCCACTGAGCCACACCAGCCAGGGAGGGTAAGAGGGCCAGTCCCCTCACCGTGTCCTCAAACCTGGCGTGGGTCTGCCAGCCAGAGGGCTACGGGGTGTCTCTCAGTATAGACATTGGCCTGGTGGTCTTGGTGGCAGCATTAGTGGCATCAGGGTGAAGTTTCTTCAGGTAGCTACGTGGGCGATGGATGGTGACCTAGGAGCGCTCAGGCAAGAAAAACAACAGCATTGTGCAGACCTTGTGAGCGCAGCTGACGGGCCTGTGAGGAGCCCTTTCGGGGTCTGCCAGAGCCCGTGGGAGGGGCTGGAAGAGGACATCAGAATGACAGCACAGTGACGGGAGCGATGGCAGACAGAACTGGGTTTGGATGGACACAGAGGAGGGAGACGGGCATTCCACGCAGAGGAAGCCGCGTCCGCCACGCCGACAGGTGGCCTGGCATCTACCGGCGCCGGAAAGAAAGAGCGAGGACACGGTCTGGCTGCAGAGGGAGCCCAGGGCCACGGAGAGGAAGGGAAGGCGGACCTCATGCTCAGCGGACTGTCGCATGCCAGCCACGTGTCCCTGAGTTACCTCGGAGAACCCCCGGAGTTCTGTGGGGCTCAGCTTGAAGGAAGTAAGGCGTTGAGGATTTTTCTTTCATCCCTGAGAGGCGATGGTGGGACTTTCAGGGGCCACGTGTTGGCCGGAGGGAACTTTCCTTGCTGTTCCTCAAAGCAGCCCCCAGAGCAACCTGTGGACACCGTGTCTGTTACCCATGAGACATACACAGCACAGCGTCTCGTTTCCACATGCCTGCTTGTCTGGCCTGTCAGGATGCGTTTAGTGCAGACGGACAGACAGCTTGGCGCCCTTCCACAAAGGCATGAAGCACCTACATATGCCTGGAGTTTATTTCCACCCCGCAGCAGACAACTTACGACGTCCTCCCCATTGTTTCGAAGTGGTTTATCAACAAGAACATGATGTTCCCAGTCATTTTTTTTGGGGGGGGTGGGGAGGAAGGGTCCTAGTTCATCCTAAATCACAATAACACCATTCTCAGAATGATTCTAGGGCGGGATCACAGCCCTTCATAACTCGGAGGGAAGCGAGGTGGACCCCTTCTTTTTAGAAATCAGGAAGCGGGGGCCTCAGACCCCCTTCACCAGCGGTAAGGGGCGTTCACGGAAGAGGCAAGCCGGGGAATCCTCGCTTCTGAGCCCCTTCCCTCGCAGCTCAGCGGCACGAAGCGTGACACGGGTTTTTACGAGTCCAGTAAAATTTTATTTCTGACGGGGGTTCTGCGGGATCAGCTTCTCAGCCAACCTAAGCCATCGCAGACTCATCTGTCTTCCATCCGAGAGCGTGGCTCACGGGAGGCGCAGATACCGGGGCCTTCATCGTATTTCCATTTGACGCGGATCAGGTGACGTGAGCCTCGCACATCACATTATGCCTGTGAGGGTTTCCCACTTAGTATGATCCCGTTGAAGGAATCAAAAACCCATTTCTCAAACAGCCCTCTGTTCCCTGCAGGCACCAGCCCTCCCGTAATGAGGCCGCTGCACATGCAGAGCTATGTTTGCCCCTAATCCTGCTTGAAAGCTCTTCCGCACGAGTCTTGTCCCTGGACTCAAGCAGGGACTTACGCATACACTCTCACACGGAACTGAAACCACCTGTCCATTAATACAGCTATATCTATCTAGATAGATATAGATATAGATACACACACACACACACACACACACACACACACACACTAGAGGCCCAGTGCACAAATTTCATGCATGGGTAGGGTCCCTAGGCCTGGCTGGCGATTAGGGCCAATCAGCAGGGAAACTGGTGGGGCGATCAGGGGGCCTCAGCTGGCACCCCCTTGGCTGGCCTGGGGCCTGTGGGATAGAGGAAGCTCCTGCGTTGAGCATCTGCCCCTGGTGGTCAGTGCACCCCATAGTGACTGGTTGGTCTGCTGTTTGGTCGATTTGCATATTAGGCTTTTATTATACATTATATATATTATATTATTATATAGGATATATAGATATAGATACAGATACAGATATAGATATATGCCGCTTTCTCTAATCTGGGAAGTCCATAGGGGCAGGGGACATGCCTTGGTTGCCATCGTTACCATGGCATCTCGGACAGTGCGTGGCACACAGTGGGATTCCGTCAATGTGTCCCACGTGGGAGAACGGAGCTGGACCAAAAGCCAAAGAAAATAGAACCATTGGGCAGAGCTGATCGTTTTCTCATGAATGAAACATGAGGGGCTGACCCGTGTGGACACTTTTACTGAGTCCTTTCCAGAAAAGGATATTTGCACCCAATGTTACTCAGAAGGGGCCAAGAACTAACAAGGGTCCTTGCTCTTTAAGAAGCGAGCTGGCTTGGAGGGGTGTGTGTGTGTGAAGTACAGCATAGAGAATACAGACAACAATCTATATAAAAGCCTAATATGTAAGTGTCTGACCATTCAGCCATTTCACCAATCACTGTGATGCACACTGACCACCAGGGGGCAGATGCTCTGACCAATAGGTTAACTTGGTGCTGGGGTCTGGCCCATCGGGACTGGGTGAGACAGGCCAGACATGCCCTGGAGCCCTCCTGCAGTCCCTCCCCAGCCCTGATGGTGCACTGGTGGGGTCCCTCGGCCTAGCCTGCACCCTCTCTCAATCTGGGACCCCTCGGGGGATACAGCGGGATTCAGTCCGATTCTTGCAGGTCAGGTCCAGGAACACCACCGGTGCATAAATCCTTGCACCAGGCCTCTAGTATTGTAATAACTATGTATGGTGCCTGATGGATACTAGGTGGTGATCACTTTGTGAGGTATATAGATGTGTAGTCACTATTATACAACTGGAATGACTCTAGCGTTGTATGTCAACTGTCATTGAAAAATAAATTTTAAATTTTTTAATCTAAAAAAAAGGAGGAGGAGGTGGAGGAGCAGGAGCAGGAACTGGAGAAGGAAAGAGAGAAAGAGGAAGAAGAGCCCTGGATGGTTTAGCTCAATGGACAGGGTGTTGAGCTGCGGACTGAAGGGTCCCAGGTTCAGTTTCTGCCAAGCGCATGTACCTCAGTGCCAGGTTCCCCAGCCCTGACTGGTGTGTGTGCAGGAGGCAACCATTCCACGCGTCCTTCTCACATCAGCGTCTCTCTCTGTCTCTCCCTCTCCCTCCCACTCTGGTTAAAAATCATACAACAGAATCAGGGGCACAGAAAGGAAGTGAACGGACAATTCTCAGGGGGAAGCATTGTGACAACCTCCGACGGCCTTAGGCTCTGCAGCAGCGGTTCTCAACCTTTGGGTCATGACTCGCAAGTTGAGAACCGCTAACAGGGTCGCCTAAGACCATTGGAAAACACAGATATTTACATTACGATTCATGACAGTAGCAACATGACAGTTATGAAGCAGCAACAACAATAATTGTATGGTTGGGGGTCACCCCCACAGGAGGAGCTGGATTAAAGGGATGCGGCGTTAGGAAGGGTGAGAACCACTGGTCTACTTGGCTGTCCTATCGTCTCTCTGGATTATCTCCCCGTGGCTCTGCTTGCCTCCAAAGCAGAAGATCACATTTCTGCACCCCTCATCCCCTGTCCTGTCCTCCTGGGGGGTCTAGTTCTGGGCCTCTGTCTTCCACCCCGACCCGCAACCACTTACCATCCCGCCAAAACTCAGCACGGCCAGCTTAGCCACATGGAGTGGCTGATCTGCGTGGAGTGGGTTTCAGGATAGAAGATGATGTGGGATATGCGACACCACCTTGAACAGGCCCTATTACAGAAATGGCAACACAATAGAAAGTGACCTGGTTTGTCATGCACTTTAAAAAAAATATATATATATATATATATATATATTTTTTTATTGATTTTTACAGAGAGGAAGGGAGAGAGATAGTTAGAAATATCCATGAGAGAGAAACATCAATCAGCTTCCTCTTGCACCCCCTGCCCCCCCAAATTGGGGCTGAGCCCGCAACCAAGGTACATGCCCTTGACCAGAACCGAACCTGGGACCCTTCAGTCCGCAGGCCGAAGGTCTATCCACTGGGCAACACCGGCTTCGGCTGTCATGCACTTTTAGTGCTTTCAGGCTAGATCTTCTCATTTGATCTGTCAGGGCATGGTCAAGTTCACGTGCATATGATACTTCCCCTAGAAGTGGGTAGGAGGCACCGGGTCGGAAATATCTCTTTACCAAATGGGACGCAATGTTGGCAGATCCCTACTACTACTTCTTCCTCTTCTTCTTCCTCCTCCTCCTCCTCTTCTTCTTCTTCCTCTTCCTCTTCCTCTCCTTCCTCTTCTCCTTCTCCTCCTTCTTCTTCTTCCTCTTCCTCCTCTTCCTCTTCTCCTTCTTCTTCCTCCTCTTCTTCCTCCTCCTGTCCTCCTCCTCCTTCTCGTTCTTCTCCTTCTTTTGTTGATTTCAGAGAGGAAGAGAGAGGGGGAGAGAGAGAGAAACATCAGTGATGAGAGAGAATCATTGATCGGCTGCCTCCTGCATACCCCGTCCTGGGGATTGAGCCTGCAGCCCAGTCATATACACTTCACTGGAGTCGAACCCAGGACCCTTCAGTTCGCAGGCCAGTGCTCTATCCAGGGAGTCAAACCGGCCAGAGCCAGATCCCTACTTCTTAGCAAGATGTATACTTGGGGGGTCTCTGCTCATCTCTGTGGTCCCTCTGCAGGTGGCATCAAAGACTACAGCTTCAGACATGTGTTAGAGCCCTTCATACCACCCCTGTCCCCGGCACACAAATGACATGCCTTCTGAGCAGGAGAAGCCTTCGCTGAGCAAATGAAACTTTCAGCATGTCTCCTGGAGCCCCCAGCTTACCTCAGCACCCCACTCCCAAATTCCAGGACCTACCTGCCCGCCTCCACCAGCTCCATCACCGCCACCTTTGTGCCACCCTGCTTTCACCTCCACCACCCGCTTCCCAGCTCCAGCATTTTCACCACCACCGCCGCCGCCTCCTCCACCACCTCCATCACTGCCGCCTCCTCCTCCATCAGCCTCACCCTCGCCTCCACTTTCATCACCATCACCACCTCCTCCACCACCTCCATCACTGCCACCTCCTCCTCCATCAGCCTCACCCTCACCTCCACTTTCATCACCATCACCACCTCCACCACCACCTCCATCACTGCCACCTCCTCCTCCATCAGCCTCACCCTCGCCTCCACTTTCATCACCATCACCACCTCTACCACCACCTCCATCACTGCCACACCCTCCTCCATCAACCTCACCCTCGCCTCCACTTTCATCACCATCACCACCTCTACCACCACCTCCATCACTGCCACCTCCATCAGCTACACCTCCTCCTCCATCAGCCTCACCCTCGCCTCCACTTTCGTCACCATCACCACCTCCTCCACCACCTCCATCACTGCCACCTCCTCCTCCATCAGCCTCACCCTCGCCTCCACTTTCATCATCATCACCACCTCCTCCACCAGCTCCATCACTGCCACCTCCTCCTCCATCAGCCTCACCCTCGCCTCCACTTTCATCACCATCACCACCTCCACCTCCATCACTGCTGCCTCCTTCTCCATCAGCCTCACCCTCGCCTCCACTTTCATCACCATCACTACCTCCACCACCACCTCCATCACTGCCACCTCCATCAGCTGCACCTCCTCCTCCATCAGCCTCACCCTCATCTCCACTTTCATCACCATCACCACCTCCACCACCACCGCCATCACCGCCACCTCCATCAGCTGCACCTCCATCACTGCCACCTCCATCACCTCCACCTTCATCAGCTGCACCTCCTCCTCCATCAGCCTCACCCTCACCTCCACTTTCATCACCATTACCACCTCCACCACCACCTCCATCACTGCCACCTCCATCAGCTACACCTCCTCCTCCATCAGCCTCACCCTCACCTCTACTTTCATCACCATTACCACCTCCACCACCACCGCCATCACCGCCACCTCCATCAGCTGCACCTCCATCACTGCCACCTCCATCACCTCCACCTTCATCAGCTGCACCTCCTCCTCCATCAGCCTCACCCTCACCTCTACTTTCATCACCATTACCACCTCCACCACCACCTCCATCACTGCCACCTCCATCAGCTACACCTCCTCCTCCACCAGCCTCACCCTCACCTCCACTTTCATCACCATAACCACCTCCACCACCACCGCCATCACCGCCACCTTCATCAGCTGCACCTCCATCACTGCCACTTCCATCACCGCCACCTTCATGCTACCCTGCTTTCACCTCCACCACCCGCTTCCCAGCTCCAGCATTTTCACCACCACCACCGCCTCCTCCACCACCACCTCCATCACTGCCACCTCCTCCTCCATCAGCCTCACCCTCACCTCCACTTTCATCACCATCACCACCTCCTCCACCACCGCCATCACCGCCACCTCCATCAGCTGCACCTCCATCACTGCCACCTCCATCACCTCCGCCTCCCCCTCCATCAGCCTCACTCTCAACTCCACTTTCATCACCACCTCCCCACCCACCACCACCTTTCCCTCCACCACAAGTGTCTTCTGCACATCGGCTAGCTGGGGACTGCTGCAGGCCTAGCAATGGACAAAGCAGACAAAATACCTGCTCTTGTCGAGCTACATTCTAAGGCAGCGGTCGCCAACCTTTTGGACCTCACGGACCGTAGTGGTTAGTGGACCGCCGGTTGGCGACCGCTGTTCTAAGGCTGTGATCGGCAAACCGCGGCTCGCGAGCCACATGCGGCTCTTTGACCCATTGAATGTGGCTCTTCCACAAAATACCACGACCTGGGCGAATCTGTTTTGAAGAAATGACATTAGAAGAAGTCTAAGCTTAAAAAAATGTGGCTCTCAAAAGAAATGTCAATCGTTGTCCTGTTGGTATTTGACTCTGTTGACTAACGAGTTTGCCGACCCTGGTTCTGAGGAATTAGAGCCCAATCTCTTGTAACTCTCTCCGGGGAAGTCACGATGGATTTAAATAGTTGGTTCCCAAATTGGTTTCCACAGGGCGGGGATGTGATGTTTAAGGGGGGCAATTGGAGAATGAGTGGTTAACAGTGGATTTTTTGCATTTCTTCTGGTTCAGGGACCTCCTAGACAATCTATAAATACATATCCTGATATATGTATGCATTTTATTTCTCTATGATACGTTTTTCAACTTGCTATATTTTCAATCACTTCACGTTATTAGCAGTTGTATTTTTAACGGTAAACTTCTTAATGATTTCTTCCCATCCTTCCGTTCTTTTTTCTTTCTCTCTCATGGAGATCGTGTTCTTTGGAAGCTTGTTCAGACCAAGTTCAAGGCCTTTGAGCCTTCCTCCCCATGAGTAGGAGTTCACCTTTTGGAATCATAAGAATTCTCTGTCACGGGGGTGGGGGGGACCAGGATGTTAGAGATGCTTGCGGGGCGAGGCCAGAGAGAGGCTGGGAAGCACCGAGTTACAGGGATCGGGGCAAGTGTATTACACGGAGGTCTGGGTGCTGCTTTGAACCAAGGCAGGCGTGGCGCTTTGGTTTATGTTATCTTTTATCTCTATTGATACCCCTGCTTTCTCTGCTCCACTGGCTCTGCCCCCTTCCCCTGCAGCTGTCAGAGCAGGAGACAGCCAACAGCTGAGCCTGCAGCTTCTATTGTCACAAGTCTTTGACCAGCAGAATAGCAGGAAACGACACCTGACAGGCTCCTTCCCGAGGCCTGGGCATCAGTTCCCCGTCTCGCCCCCCCCCCCCCCCCAGACCGAGGACCCAGCGTCCCGCGGCCTGGTGACGGGTGCATTTGCAGGGGCTCCCGGGTCTCCCCGTTTCTCCCCTGAAGCCCTGGGTCACAGCGGCTTGACTTTTACTCCCAGGCTTTCTGTGGAAATAGAAACCAATGACCTATTCACTCCAGGAGAGAGAGAGAGAGAGAGAGAGATAGGTAGGTTGATTTCAGGTCATGCCATATGTATTACATAAGTGAGCAAGCTATAAAAGCTGACATTTGCAGTCATTTTGTTCAGTCTACAATCAGAGGGGGGGGCGGAGAAATGGACATAAAACATTTTATAACTCTAAACCAGTGGTCGGCAATTCATGAGTCAGCAGAGCCAAATATCAGCGGTACAAGGATTGACATTTCTTTGGAGAGCCCCATTTCTTAAACGTCTCCTAACGCCACCGCTTCAACACAGACTCGCCCAGGCCGTGGGGTTTTGCCGAAGAGCCACCCTCAAGGGGCCAAAGAGCCGCATGTGGCTCGCGAGCCGCAGTTTGCCGACCGCTGCTCTAAACAATTAACGAAAGCCCTGAGCTCATGGCGATAGCCGGATGCCCGATGTAGTGACGCGGTCGAATGGCGATGACAAGGGATTTCACACAGAGGAAGGGCCGGAGGTCGTGGCCCCCAATCCTGGCCCCTCACGTTACAGACGGACACACTGAGGTCCAGAGGACACACACGGTGGCCTGGTGGATGTGGCGGCTCCTGGTGGCAGAGCCGGGGAAGAAATGAGCTGCCAGCCCAGTGCTCTTTCAGGGACACCCCGAGGTGCCTGAGCAGGGGGGCCACATGGGACCTCAAGGGGGCTTTTTTGGTCGCTGGACGACACCCCAGCTGAAAGCAGGGGCTCCTTCTCCCAGCCAGACAGGCGCTCCCCTCAGCAGGGGACCCACGGCACCCTCTCCCCGAGCTCTCTCTGTGTGCACAGCGGACATTCCCTGGTCCCTGTCAAGTGGGGGTGTCGGGGGGCCAACCGCCTGGGGATGAGCAGCTCACCTCGCCCGCCCCAACGCTCTCCCCCCTCGTCCTGTTAAAGGAGCCGCACAGGAGGGAAGGGTCTCTCCAGGCTAACACAGGAGCCCGGACCCGCTGAGCCCAGAAGCCTTTCGAACAGACAATCAGGGAGCCCCTCTTCCGCTTCTCCCCCGAACCCCGGTCTGTCATCTCTGCCCCATTGTGTGCATTCTTGTGGTGGTTAATTCTCATGGAGGATGTTTTCCCATTGATTTTTAGGGAGAGGAGAGAGGAGAGAGGAGAGGGACAGACAGAAACATGGATGTGAGAGAAAGAAACACATTGATGGCTTGCCTCCTGCACACCCCCCCACACCCCAGCCTGGGGAGGAGCCTGCAGCTGAGGCACATGACCTTGACCCGAATCTAACCCAGGTACCCTTCAGTCTACAGGCCAGTGCTCTGTCCACTGGGCAACACCATCAAGGTCCTGTGTGTGTGTGTCCTTAACCCACTAGGTGTGTTGTTTTGACATCTGTCCCCAACGCTGGTGCCCGACCGGTGAAGATCCAGCCGAGACCTACCTCGCGAGACACACACACACACACTCCGCCTCTGCCCTTTCATGTTCTCACTGCAGACCGGGATCCCCGCTGCTCCCCGCCGCTTCCCAGGTCTCCGGGGGGGACGGGGACGCCGCCAGGCAGCACAGTGCTCACGGGCGAGGCCCTCAGAGTGAACACATTTTGTCTGAGGTGTGCAGTGAGTGTCCCGGGTTCCGTCCTCCTGCTAATTCGGGCCTTATCGCCCACGCAGTGCTCCACGAAGGCTGAGCTGAAAGCCTTCATTTAAAACCCAATTCATATGAATTAGTGCACTGCTCCGCGTGTCGGGCCGCTAATAGGACACACAGAGCCGCTGGAAATGGAAATAAGTGCATTTTAATAGAGCTCGGAATTAGGGTTTCCTCTGTCTGTTTGACGTAGTCTCGTGATCGTAATGGAGGGGAATTTTTTTTTTTTCCCTGTTGGCATTTAATGACTCTCTCTATTCAGAATTATCCATCATCCTGAATTTCTTATACCATTTTTTCAGGCCTAACAGGGGGGAGAGAGAGAGAGAGAGAGAGAGAGAGAGAGAGAGAGAGAGAGAGAGAGAGGGAGGGAAGGAGGGAGGGAGGGAGAGAGAGAGAAAACCATCGCTCTTTAATGATTCTATTTGTAAGATGGTATCACCCAATACAGAGGCAGGGAAGACATGGGTGGATTTATGATTATTCGATCGACAGTTTCCCAAGCAAACGCCAAGCAAGGTCGCACCTAATTATGACATGATAACATTGTCATTTGCTCACGTTTTCATCTTATTTGGGGAAAAATGTTATTTCGCTTTAAAGAAAATCTCTAAAAATTGGTGTCAATTATTATTGACAAGCTGCATGGAGAGGTTTTAAGAACAGCGAGTCCCGCCCTCCCTCCCCCAGCCCCCCAAATTGTATGCAAGGTTGATGGATGTTGGCTTTGTTCACGAGCAGTGTTCCAAAGCAGTGGACGTATGGAAGCCGTTCTTATTTCCACGTCTACGGCATTCGCACTCCCGGACCGGACAGGAGGGCCTCAGAGACAAACCAGGGCCCATGTCAGAAGCACCGCCCCCTCCCGAAACCAATTAGGGGGCATCTCACTCTGGAGGGTGGGGGCGTCCAGTTCTCTTATTGGTCCTCACAGTCAAGCACAGATGCTAGTATGAAAGTGGGCATTAGCCCTCAGCTGTTTGGCTCAGTGGATAGCGCGTCAGCCTGCGGACTGAAGGGTCCCAGGTTCGATTCCGGTCAAGGGCACAGACCTTGGTTGTGGGCACATCCCCAGGAGGAGGTGTGCACAAGGCAACTGATCGATGTTTCTCTCTCATCGATGTTTCTGACTCTCTTCATCCCTTCCTCTCTATATTTTAAAAAAAGAAAGAGAAAAGCCGAACCGGTTTGGCTCAGTGGATAGAGCGTCAGCCTGCGGGACTGAAGGGTCCCAGGGTTCGATTCCGGTCATGGGGGGGGGGGGGCATGTACCTTGGCTGCGGGCACATCCCCAGTGGGAGGTGTGGCAAGAGGCAGCTGATCGGTGTTTCTCTCTCACGACGTTTCTGACTTTCTAACCCTCTCCCTTCCTCTCTGTGAAAAATCAATAAAATATATTAAAAAAAAGAAATAAAAAAGAAAGTGGGCATTCCTTTATCATTGCAGATCTCCTATAATCAATGATAGCATCGCCAGCCCCTTGGCTAGGCCCCTAACGTCTTTCAGGCTGTTCACCATTTCTCTTTCTAGCCACCAGAGGGCAGTCGGGCCACACGGTTGAGTCGCCATCGCCACTACCCCAGAAAGCAAAAATTTCAGCAACATTTTTCAGGGATTGGCATTAAGTTTCCTTTCTTGGCACTCAAGGGTTTTAGAATTACCTGGAATTTTTCCTCTTTTTATTAAAAAAAAAACAAACCAAAAAACTTACAAGCTTTGTGAGATAGTAATTTTGACAAAGGGACCAAAGGTATGCAAGGCATAGTTGCACATTTCACTCACGCATACATGTTTTTTCTTTTTCCTGTTCCTGTCAGTCCTTTTCTACATGCATCTCGTGCATGGTCGGGGGAGAGGTGGAGGGTTGGGGGGAGGAGGACAAATCTTATCCAGCCGATAGCCTTTCTCCTTTATAAGTTTGTGACCTTTTAAAAAGTCAAGAGAGATCCATTGTACAAGGCCAAGAACACCCACTGACACTTTCCTATCAGGTCAAGGGAGGACAGAAGAAAAAAATCTCCACAGCTATCGGAGCAGAGGTATGACAGAGAAATGCAGTGCCCCATACCTTTCCGGGCCAAAAGCGATCACACCCCCAAACAACGTGGAGTAAAACAGTGTTGGAAGAACAGGGCGTTTCCGCTTCTGAAACGTTCCCTATAATCTTCCAAATGAAAATAAACAGTCAGTTGAACACAGAGCGTCACAGATATGTCTGCCACCTTTTCCTCTTCTTCGTTCGCAACGACTCCGAAGACTGGAAAGCCACCAGTGTGACTGAATTTGAATTTTTTTTTATTTTTTTACTGAAGATAGAAAACCAGATATATTGGTCAGGGGAACTTGGGGGTGTGTGACATAGATATATAACTATATTCCTCCCACCCCCAAGCTTCCTTCCTACATTTAATTTAAACATATCAGAAAGTGCTGAAGGCCTGGGGTGGGGAGAGGTGGGATGGAGGGGTTCAATATGGGGGCAGAGGGAAAGGGACATCGGTAATCCTTTCAACAATAAAGGATTATTTAAAAATCAAGTAGCCCTAACCGGTGTGGCTCGGTGGATAGAGCATCAGCCTGTGGACTGAAAGGTCCCAGGTTCGATTCCGGTCAAGGGCATGGACCTTGGCTGTGGGCACATCCCCAGTGGGGGGGTGTGTGTGTGTGCAAGAGGCAGCTGATCGATGTTTCTTTCTTATCAATGTTTCTCTCTATCCCTCTCCCTTCCTCTCTGTAAAAATCAATAAAACATATTTTTAAAATTAAATAAATAAATATATAAGAAACAGGTAATTTTAGGGAACTAGTTCCAATAGAAAGACAATAAGAATGAACTCTATACTTGGGCATTTATTTTGTCTGTATTTTAAACCCTCCCTGTGTTTGCACAGTGCTTGTAACCCTAGTGTTAGGTGATGTCCATGGGACCAGGGCTATTATCTTATTCAGAAAAAAAAAACACACGTGTGCATGCGTGTGCATATGAAGGTCATACACATATGGGACATTGCCGTGTTGGTTTCTGTCGGCCCCCTGGCTGCCGCGCAGCTTCTTCCCCGGGACCCCAGGTGGCTTCTCCCCGATCCCTGCCCCAGGCCCTCTCCCCTCATTCCTGGGGACCCCGCCCGCCGCCCCTGGAAAGGGCTGCCTCTGGCAGTGGCCTTGCTCAGCAGTTCCCGAAGCGCCTTTCCCAGAAGAGGCTGCACCCTGCCAAGAGGGGAGGGCACGCGGGCGGGAAGGGGGAGGGCAGGAAGGACAGCTTGCCAGGCCTGTGGGCGATTCCTCAGCATGCTTCACGCCTTCTCAGCACTGGGCCTAGGGGAGGGGGTGGAGGGCAGGCTAGGCTCGGTGTCCGGGCCCCCTTTTCCGTTCCGTGCAAGCCTTGGGCAGAGCTGGTTGCAGGGACCGATTCAAGGTGGAGGATGCTTTGCACCAGCTCACTTCTACAGGACACGTGTGATGTCAGCCCCTTGAGCTGCAGGAGGGGTTACGAAAAGGCATGCTATCTGAGTGCCTTGTGAGTAGGGGTTGCTGATAAAAGGGGCCCCTGTTTCCCCTGCTCCATTTAAATGTGAAAAGCATACAGCTTCCAGTGCTGGGGGGAGGGATGGGAGCCGAGATGTATTATGTTCGTGGGGATTTCAGCACAGACTGCGCGGGGAGCCATGGGATACCATGGGCCGGTCACGTATGGGCAGTGCTCTCTCATCGCATGGAGATCTGGAGGGTTGTGGAGAGGCAGGCCGCCGGGGGCGCGGGGCAGAGGAAGGGGTTGCGTGTAGGAGGGGCTGGCCATGTCCATCGGCGTGTATATGCGGAACCTCAGATCCAAACGCACGCGCAGCAGACTGGTGCCTCCTGCCCTCAGAAGTGTTAACCCTGCACACACACACACACACACTCTCACACACACACACACACACGCACACACACACCTACTCTCAGCTGCGCACACACACACACGCACACCTACCCTCGGCTGTGCACGCACGCGCGCGCACACACACACACACACACACACCTACCCCCGGCTGTGCACGCACGCGCGCGCACACACACACACACACACACACACACACCTACCCCCGGCTGCACACACACACACACACACTCACACGCACACCTACTCTCAGCTCCGCACACACACACACATGCACACCTACCCTTGGCTGCATACGCGCGCACACACACACACACACACACTCACACACACGCACACCTACCTTCGGCTGTGCGCACACGCGCGCACACACACACACACACACACCCCTACTCTCAGCTGCGCACACACACACACATGCACACCTACCCTTGGCTGCATACACACACACACACACACACACACACACACACACACACCTACCCTCAGCTGCACACACACACACACATGCACACCTACCCTTGGCTGCATACACACACACACACACACACACACACACACACCTATCTTCAGCTGTGCGCACACACGCACACACACACACACACACCTACTCTCAGCTGTGTGCACACACATACATGCACACCTACCCTTGGCTGCATACACACACACACACACACACACACACACGCACACCTACCCTCGGCTGTGCGCGCACGCGCGCGCACACACACACACACACACACCTACCATCCATCAGCTGCGCACACACACACACATGCACACCTACCCTCGGCTGCATACACACACACACCTATACCTACCCTGCACGCGGTCGTGAGTTTGGGGCAGCGGAAGCTGTGTTTGGAGCAGGGGCTTGGCAGGGGGCCCTGAGAGGAAGACGGACACTGAGACCTCATCAGAAAGATGGACCGTGTGTGTGTGTGTGTGTGTGTGTGTGTGCAGCCAAGGATAGGTGTGTGTGTGTGCATGTGTGTGTGTGTGTGTAACATGAAAAAGGCCTTCTGCCTACATTTTTGAGGCAGCATATTTCAGAGAAGATCCAAGAGACGCCATGAATTCTGCACGTTTTATTGGCATAGCAAACTGATGACGTAGATGGAGCCAGGATTCTAAAACTATCAAGTCTTTGCCAAATGCTGTCTGTGGGAGGAGAGACACGACTAAAAGATGTATGTGCATGCTTTGAATGAATGAATGAATGAATGAATGAATGGCTAACTGGATGAATGAGGGAGGGAATCCAGGAGTAAATGAGGGGATGAATCCAGACAGCCTTTTTTCCGTCCGGGCTAGCCTTTTCTAACTTGCTCTCGTTCATCCTGACGGAGAACTTGGTCAGTAATTGGCTCCGTGCGTTTGACCATCGCCGTTGCTAAATTCTTCTTGAAAAAACCTAGGCTGTCTGTTGCCCCCGGCTCTTGCGAGGACCTCTTCTGGATGAGAACGCATCCTGTTCCCGAAATCCACTCTCCCCCCTCCCCAGTTGTTTCTGAATCTGACCACTCTCGCGAAGTTACAGAGTTAAAACGCGCCCGGCGGAGAGCAGTTGGCAGATCCTGCCCAGCTTTAATGAAGGGTCATCCTTCTCATTAAAGGAGGCCTGGCAGGCTCCAGCCCACGTGCTTAGCAACGCACATCACAGTGAAACTGGCAAGTCCCGGGCCGGAGCCAGGCCCCCGCGTCTCTGCCCGTGCTCCTGGGTGGACAGGCTGAGACCGGCTCCCCAGGGGCTGTCCTCCAGGCACCAGGTCACCAGGCGGGGCAGCAAAACATGGCTAGCTCCCAGGCTCAACTAAGCCTGGAACCACACACACTGCATACCCTTCCCACTAGTTTATTTATATATATATATATACACACACACACACACACACATACATACGTACATACTAGTGGCCCGGTGCACAAAATTTGTACATGGGGGCAGAGGGGGCTTGAGGGTCCCCTCAGCCCAGCCTGCATGTTCTTCATTTTGGGACCCCTCAGGGGATGGCCTGATCCCTAAACTGGCAGTCATACATCCTTCTCATAATCTGGGACTGCTGCCTCCTAACTGCTCACCTATCTGCCTTCCTGGTTGCCCCAAACTGCCCTCTCCTACCAGCCTGGTTGCCACTAACTGCCCTCCCCAACTGGCCTGGTCGCCCCTAACCGCCTCTGTCTTGGCCCCCACCGCTGTGTCTTTTTCCATGTGGGTGTGTGCCTGAGCATGGACCTGAGCGATGCACACTCACCCACACCCACACAGAGTCCTTGGATGTTCAGAAGGATGTCCAGAAGATGTCTGGTCTAATTAGCATATTACCCTTTTATTAGATAGGATACACACACACACACACACTCTGAGTGGCCAGATTATTATGATCTCTGAACACATAATAATCTGGCCATTCCGTGTGTGTGTGTGTGTGTGTGTGTTGTGTGTGTGTGTGTGTATGTTAGAGGCCTAGTGCATGAATTTGTGCATGGGTGGAGTCCAACCAGCTGGCCAGGGGGAGGGGACATGGGCGGTTGGCCAGCCTGCCTGCTGGTCGAGCTCTTGGTCTAGGGGACAATTTGCATATTAGCCTTTTATTCTATAGGACATACACTGAGTGGCCAGATTATTATGCATTCAGAGATCATCATAATCTGGCCACTCAGTATGTGTGTGTGTGTGTGTGTGTGTGTGTGTGTGTGTGTGTGTATCCATTTATTGATTTCAGACAGGAAGGGAGAGAGAGATAGAAACATCAATGATGACAGAGAACCATTGATTAGCTGACTCCTGTACGCTCCCTACTGGAGATTGAGCCAGCAACCCGGGTGTGTGTCCTTGCTCAGAATCAAACCGGGAACCCTTCAGTCCATAGGCCGATGCTCTATCCACTGAGCCACACCAGCTAGCGCCCAGCCTGTGTTTTTAAATCAGACGGGAGGGCTCCCTGGCCTGGGTGGTCCTGCTGTCAGGCCTCTGAGTGGTCAAGTTTAAGGCAGCCGGGTGGGCAGAGCAGCCAGGGCTGCTGGAGTGTGTTAACCACAGCACCTGTCCTCGCCCGGCCTGCTCTGCACGGGGCAGGTGGCTGACGGGGGGCCTGTGCCCTTGCTTTTGGGTTCAAGCAATATTTTGATTTCCTGATCCAACCACCCTCCATCCACACAGTGAAAAACAAACAAAAAAAACAGGAGACTAGCCCTGCCAGTTCCCACTGCAAAGCAAGGAGGGGAGGCAGGCTGCACCCCGGGGCCAGGGCAGGGCCAGTCCCGGGGGGTGCACAGCCACCGGCAGTGCCAGGGAGAGGGTTGGGGCACGGTGGTCTGTCGCTGGTGCCCTGGGCTGCTCTCCGGCTCCCCGGTGGCGGCCGCTGCTGCCCGGGGAGGCCCAGCCTCTCCGCCCTGAAACCTCGCTTCCTTTCTTCCCTCTCTTCCACACCGCCCCCAGCCCCCCCTCCCTTCTTTTTTAAACTTGGCCATGGAACATTAGGTTCGACGAAGGGAAAGCGATTTAACATCTTTTAACGGAGGGGACGGCTTTTCATTGGAGACCAAATGGTTCCTTTTTTTTTTTTTTTTTACCTTTTTAGCTCCTGCGAAGAGGGAAAAAGTGAGAGGTCAGCCTGCATCGCCATGGCAACCCACACAGCTCCCAGGCTTGGGGCCGATGAAGGGAGATGATAATGGGAGGGAAGTTTCGCTCCTGCTTGCTTGGCGTTTTCTCCCCGCTCAGGAAAAACAATTCTGCTTTTTTCCAAAAAAAAAAGAAATTTTTTTTTAAAAAAAAAAACAACATCGCTGCAAAATTGTCAGGCCTTCCTGGTGGCCCTGACCTCAGGCAGATCAGTGTGGGCTTCTTTTTTGGGGGTGGTGAGACCATCCTAACCTTGGTTGCTGCTCTGAATTACACCAGCAGGATTCTGGTTGGGGCTGCAGGAGGCGGGGAGGGCTGTGTGTAAGGGGTTGGGGGGCACCTACTCTAAGGGAAACCGCCGTTGAATCTGCCCGGATGTCAAAATCTAGCACCCAGAACCCCACATCTTGGTGCCTGACATCTGCAGGGAACGTCTCGATCCCACTCCAGTTCAAGGCAGGAAAGAGGAAGGAGGAAAAGAAATCAGAATGGCAGCTGTGCTGGGCAAGGCCAGATAACAGCCTGTGGGGGCAGCCGGGGGCGGGGGGTGGGGGCGGCGGCAGGAAGGAGTTCCCGTGACCTCGGAGCACGAGGACATGAATGTTCGCCACACCCCTCCCCCGCTGGCTCTTCCCCAGAGTGCTCCTGGGGAAGGGGGGACAGAGAACATTCCTCCAAGACCCATGGGTGCCAGGCATTGCATCGGGTGCTGTGCTCCTCATAGAAACCATCTGGGTTTTCTTTTACAGATTAAAAAAAAAAATAGCCCTGGCTGGTTTGGCTCAGTGGATAGAGCGTCAGTCTGCAGACTGAAGAGTCCCGGGTTCCATTCTGGTCCAGGGCACAGGCCCGGGTTGTGGGCTGAATCCCCAGTTGGGGGCGTGCAGGAGGCAGCCAACCCATGATTCTCACTCATCATGGATGTTTCTCTCTGTCCCTCTCCCTTCCTCTCTGAAATCAATAAAAAAATATCCTATAGAATAAAGAGGTAATATGCAAATTGACTGTCACGCTATTGCACAAGATGGCCGCCCCCATGTGGCCACAAGATGGGTGCTACAAGATGGCCGGCAGGGGAGGGCAATTGTGGGGGGACCAGGCCTGCAGGTAAGGGCAGTTAGGGGTGACTGGGCCAGCAGGGGAGGGCAGTTAGGGGTGACTGAGCTGGCAGGGGAGGGCAGTAGGGGGGGACCAGGCCTGCAGAGGAAGGGTAATTGGGGGTGACTGGGCTGGCAGGGGAGGGCAATGGGGGCAATTGGGCCAGCAGGGGAGTAGTTAGGCATCCATCAGGCTGGCAGAGGAGTGGTTAGGGAGTGATCAGGCTGGCAGGGGAGTGGTTAGGGAGTGATCAGGCTGGCAGGCAGAAGCAGTTAGGGGCAATCAGGCAGGCAGTCAGGCAAGCGGTTGGGAGCCAGCAGTCCTGGATTGTGAGAGGGATGTCCAACTCTCGGTTTAGGGGATAGGGCCTAAATGGGCAGTTGGACATCCCTCGAGGTGTCCCAAATTAGATAGGGTGCAGGCTGGGCCGAGGGACAACCCCTCCAGTGCATCAATTTCATGTACCAGGCCTCTAGTATTTAAAAATAAAAGATAAATAAAGCTCAGGGGGTGAAGCCATGTGCCGGGGTCACAGGTTCAGACGAGAGCTCCGTCCACCTCAGGTGACTCTCCCTCCAGGTTGGTTAGCAGCGCCCGGATGTGGGAATGATGACTTCCTGTGGGGAGACAGGACCCTGTGCTTTGGCTCCGTCATTCACTCACCAGGTGCCGTGGACTGTCCGCCGCGTGCCGTGTTTTCAGTGCGAATCTCGATGTTCGACGGGCACAGAGAGAGAGGCGGACACCGATCCCCGAGAGCTCGGGGTGGAGCGGCTGGGCTCTCAGTCCTGTGAATGGGGGCGAGGCATCCAGTGGGACTGGGCTTCTGCGAAGGAAGGGTATCTTCATTCATTTGACTCTCCAAGGCGGTGGTGAGGGAGGGTTCACAGAGTGGACTTTGCCAGCTTCCTCACAGGTTCCTACGACTGACAACCCATCAATACCAGTTTCCATCCTCCCCATCCCTGTCATCCTCTTAGCCACATCCATGGTGTTCTCTGTGCCGGGGTCAGGCTGAGCCTTCTTGCCCTCGTGACAACTGTGAGCCTACATTTCCTTTTTTTGAAAGTATTTTTTATTGATTTCAGAGAGGAAGGAAGGAGAGAGAGAGAGAGAAACACCAATGATGAGAGAGAATCACCCGTCAGCTGCCTCCTGCACGCCCCCAATGGGGATCGATCCCACAACTCAGGCATGTGCCCTTGACCAGAATCAAACCCCGCACCCATCAGTCCACAGGCTGGTGCTCTATCCACGGAGCCATGCCAGGTCGGCCACAACTGTGATCCTTTCTGAGCTGCTTCTAACGTCCAGATAGTCCGGTGGCCCTGGTAAAGCTCCTGTCCTCCCTCGCCCCCAGGATTGGGGAAGGATCGCTGAGCGTCAGGAGCAAAGAGGGGAAGACACTTGGCTGATGATAGTCAGGAGGGAGGCATGGAAGAGGAGGAGACGGCTTGGCTGTTCCCTGTGCTCCCGCACCTCCCCTCCCATCAGCCCTCCTGTCAGCCACCAGCCCAGGGTGGTCCGTCTGCTCAGCGTCTGCACAGGCTCAGAGCGCCTTGCGCTGCTTGGAGCTCTCCCCTGCTCCCTCGCACTGGGGCAAGTTCGAAGCCAGGTCTGACTTCACAGGGATGTAGGAGTCCGAATGGAGCTGACGCCGGAAGACTTGAAAGAGCGGTCCCAGCTCAATGGCCAGTGCTGTTTTCAGAAAGGGGTGGTAGGATGGGTCACGAGACTGAAGGCAGTGCAGGCAAGTTATGGAAGCAAAAGGAATGCAAACGCATCCGCTCCATCCAATCCTAATTTTCTTTCTTTTAAAATATTTTTTTTATTGACTTCAGAGAGGAAGGGGAGAGGGAGAGAGAGATAGAAATATCCATGATGAGAGAGAATCATGGATCAGCTGCCTCCTGCATGCCCTCTCTCCTGGGGATGGAGCCGGCAACCTGGGCCTGTGCCCTTGACCGGAATCGAACCCTGGACCCTTCACTCACAGGCCAATGCTCTATCTGCTAAGCCAGACCAGCTAGGGCCCAATGCTAGTTTTCTTACCTTTCCTATTTCCTTGGGAAACTAATGTTTCCTAGTCTATCATCTCTATTCTCAGGGACTTCATTCCTTCTACCACAAAACCCTTGTTTTCAAGATGGGACTAGAACAAAAAAGCAGCAATAACAACAACAAAAAACAAACAGCAAGAATCCCCAACACAGCAGAGTAGTGCTCTGCAAATGCCCTAGAGTGAGGGTGGAAGAACGCAAGGAAGGCTAATTTTGGCTAACTAAAAATAAAACCCAATTTCAGGGAAGCTTTTGCGATTATTTATACTAAAGTAAATCCAGCTGAAGGACTTTGCAAAACTCTATGGGAACCAGCAGAGTCGAGTTGCAGGAGCTGAAAGACCCGAGGGGGAAGCCTGGTTCCATTATTCCATCCGTTGTCCAAACTGGGAAGATGATTTTTGCCATGTTCCTTCTAGGTGAAATGAGCATAGGGCTGCCACCTGATGGTTAATCTGTCTCATATATTGTTACTAGAGGCCTGGAGCATGAAATTCGTGCACGTGTAGGGTCCCTAGGCCTGGCCAGCGATCAGGGCCGATCGGGGCCTTCCGGCTGCCAGTCGGGGCCTCCCTTCCTTGGCTGCTGCCTTCTGGTTGCAAGCAGGGGGCCTTCCTTTGTCCCGTGCTGCCCCCTGGTTGTTAGCATATGCCAAAGGGAGCAGTAGAACTCCTGGTGTATCGGTTGAACTCCTGCAGGGACACTTTGTATATTAGCTTTTTATATGTATACTAGAGGCCCGGTGCACAAAATTTCTGCACTTGGCAGGAGGAGGGGCGTCAGCCCGAGCTGCGCCCTCTGTCAGTCTGGGAGTCCTTGGGCGATGTCTGACTGCTTTGAAGGCCAGAGAGACTCCTGCCACCACCACTGCACTTGCCAGCCATGAGCCCGGCACAGGGCTTCTGGCTGAGCACCGCTACCTTTTGGGAGTGCACTGACCATCACGGGACAGCTCCTGCATTGAGCATCTGCCCCCTGGTGGTCAGGGCATGCCATAGCGACCTGTCGTTCTGCTCTTGGGTTGATTTGCATATTAGCCTTTTATTATATAGGATAGAGAGAGATTAGGAAAATCACATGAAACAGGTTATGGTGAAGATGATATGCACAGTGTGCATGGGTCACGTGACCAGAGTTTTAGACAATAGTAGCTACTCTGGTGTAACGATGATGCAGAATGGAATTACTGCCCTCACGGACTGTGAAGTCTATCAGCAGAAACTGGTTGCTAAAGTATAATATGAAGGTCCTGAGAGTGAGAGGCAGTCGTGTATCAGCGGGAGCACCCCGTCTCGAACACCATTCATTTCTATGGGGCTTACACATTTTGCCAATCATGGTCTCAGATGCCTACAGTACAAAATGTTGGGCACAGGCTCTGCCTTCCTGTTGTGTAAAACAGAGAAGCAGAGACAGGCAGTTATGTTCGCCGTTATTTCACGACATTTAAAGTGTTTTAGGGCTGCCCACATGCATCCATTGTGATGTAATTCTAAAGAAGGAATGAGGGCAGCTACTTGCGTTTGGGTTCTTAACGAAAATAATGGATTGGCCAGGGATACCTGGTGGGTGAGAAATCCTGAACGCCAGTGAGTCTTGCTAAAGGGTTTAAGACGTTATCCCTTGAGCAGTGGGGAGGCACTGATGGTTTTTAAGAGGGGAAGTGACATGATCAGATTTGTGCATTAGATAGATGGCTCTGGGAGCCGAGTAAGATGGATGGAGTGAGGGGCGGGAAACTGGGCACTGACAGCCATTAGAAGGTGGTTGCAATCATCCCGGCTTCCAATAAATGTTTGTGGTTAAAGAGACAAATATCACAAGTCCCTGCTGTGCTTAGAGGCCCGTAAGGGAGTGCTGGCAGACCACGTGCAAGGCGGGAGGGAGCCATCGCTGCCCCTGCTGCCCCTTTGTGCCTGGGACCCCCCACAGAGCAAGTCCCCAATGCCTAGCAAGCTCCATGCCCTGTGGCATTTATTGATGTCTCTTTCCAAAGAGAACACGCGGTCCAACATTCCAGGATGATTAGGTCAGTTTGTAAATATAATCAAAACATGCTTCTCTTTGGTCTCCAGGATGGATTCAGAAAAAAAAATAATAATAATAATGCTCAAGGGAGAGAAAGAAATACATCTGTTCCTTTTCCAGCCTCTTGTTTTTCTGATTCCAGGCCAATCAACTTAGACTCAAAACTTTTAGCGCAAGGTCACACGCAGCCACTTGAGTTGCCAGAGGCCTTGGGCCACGACAGAATCCACGTACATCAACTGGATTGGCTTCTCTCAGTGGCTAGCATATCAGCCCACGGACTGAAGGGTCGTGGGTTTGATTCCTGTTAAGGGCACGCACCTCAGTCCTTGGCTGCAGGCTCGATCCCTGGACACTGCAGTGCGCATCATAGCGACTGGTCAGTCCGGTCATTCCCCTTTGGGCGGTTGGGGGGAACGTCAATTGATTTTAATTTTCCATTCCCGCTGCTTTCGGCTACCACCATAGAATCGAAGGCAACATCACATGCCTCCCGTCAGCTCATTAGAAATGAGCCATCCTATCTTTACAAGGAAAAAACGGGAAATCTCACCACAGATGGGAATGCCTTGATTGCTTGGTGAGGCTGTGACTGCACAGTCAACAGCAGGTGCCGTTGTGTTTGTAGAGCCCTGCGTTTCAGCAGGCAAGCTGAGACTCCTAAACGTTCGGCGAGTAGCAATTTACACTGATTGCAAAAAGCCCGGTCTTGTTTTTCTCATATTTCCCTCTTATATTGAGCAAGCGGAGGTATCATTTCTCATCCACCTCTTTTAAGTGTTTTCCTACTCAGAAAGTCTTATTTCCCACCATACCTTCGCATTTCCTTCCCACTTCATGGGCCTCTGATAATGGGCAGCCGTCTTATCAACAATAGAGAAAATATTCTTCCTGAGAAGCATTGACAATATGAGATGGTAGATAGTAATCTATATATATAAAAGCCTAAGCCATCATCACAACTGGAACGACTGGTCAACCAGTTGCTTGGATGCTCACTGACCACCAGGTGGCAAATACTCAACGCAGGGGCTGCCCTCTGGTAGCTCCAACAACCAAACTCCTGCAGCCTCTCCCCCTGGCTGGCCAAATTCCTGTGGTCCCTTTCCCCCGCCAGCTGGCCCCCTTATAGTCCTTGATTGTTTGCCAGGCCCCACTTGTGCATGAATTCTTGCACTGGGCCTCTAGTCCTGTATGATAAAAGGCTAATATGCAAATCAACAGAACAGTGGAATGACCAGTCATTATCACCCACACTGACCACTGGGGGCAGATGATCAATGCAGGAGCTGCGGCATTCAACCAGAAGCCATGGCAGTGCTAAGGACCCCTCAGGGGGGAGTCCGTCTGTGGGGAGCAAGCCTAAGCTGGCAGTTGGACATCCCCCAAGGGGTCCTGGACTCCACCCACACCCCAGTGCATGAATGTCATGCACCAGGCCTCTAGTCTTTCATAATCTGCACGTACCCAATCTTCCCCTTTGGGAAAAATAAGCCAATACGTATCTCTTTTTTTTTTTTTTTACTTGTGGGAAGTTCATGACCAATTTGAGAGTAGGAACAGAAGGAGTGAAAAGTGGCAGCCCATCTTATATATCTGAAAGGACATGTCAAGCCTTAAAAACAGGAATGGAGGCTCAAGCTATGTGAACTGAGCACAGAATGTGCTGGGTGAATCAAAAAGATATTGTAGGTCTTTCATAGTTTAGAAGGGCAGCTGCCAAAATGAGTAATGTTGTTACTCTTCCTTGAAGATTACAGACAAGTCAGGATAGCCCTCATGAATGACCATCTCTTCGATTTGGGGGGAAATAATCCATGTTTAATAATAGACTCCATGGTATGTCTCTCTCATAAGGAAAACGTGGTTTGTAGGTTTGTTTTGAGCATTGTAGCCTTTAGGACGAGCATGTCAAACTTGCGGCCTCCATGGTCGCATGCCTTGTTTATTGGGCCAGTGTTAGCCTTTGAGTTTGACATGCTTGCCTTAAGAGGGCTTGGTGGCCATTCTAATTTAATCTCTGAAAGTCTTTGTCATAGGTAAATACTTGCCCAATATTATTTTGAAATATTTTAAAGCCAACCATCAACTAGGATAATTGACAGGTAGCTTTGTTAAATCTTCTAACACTGTCTTATCTTTTTTTTTAAACTCCCTAATGAAAGAGTAATATGCCCATTGACCATCACTCTAACACACAAGAGGGCTGCCCCCATGTGGTCAAAGATGGCTGTCCCCCTGTGGACTCAAGATGGCTACGACAAGATGGCCAGCAGAGGAGTGCAGTTGGGAGGGACCAGACCAGCAAGGGAGGGAAGTTGGGAGGAACCAGGCCTGCAAGGGGAGGGCAGTTAGGGGCAAACAGGCTTATAGGGGAGCAGTTAGGCATCAGTCAGTCTGGAAGGGGAATGGTTAGGGGGTGATTAGGCTGGCAGGCAGAAGCAGTTAGAGACAATCAGGAAGGAAGGCAGGTGAGCAGTTGGGAACCAGCAGTCCTGGATTGTAGGGAGGGATTCCAGATTGGAGAGGGTGCAGGCTGGGCTGAGGTATTACACCCCCCCCTTGCATGAATTTTGTGCACCAGGCCTCTAGTTGATAAATAAAAGTATTGGAGAAGAAGTTAATTAATCTCTTTTTTTAAAAAAACTCAATTTCCTGCCTATACATTGGGGATGACTTTAATATCTACCTGGCAAGATTTTCGGAAGGAGAGGAAAACACTATTTCAATGGCACTCAGTACCTGGTAGAGGTACGCAAGCAGTAAGTAGTAGGTATGATGATGTGATGGTGATGGTGAACTTCACAGTCTCTATAGACACAGTGAACTTCATAGTCTCTGTAGACCTTCGGGCTTGAAGAGCTTCTGTTGGTTAAGCTGTCTTGTGGAAGGACATGTGTTTGGGGGGATGCCGTCATAATGTGGTCATTGACCACTTTAAGAAAAGAGTATGATGTTCTTGGTTTGTTTGTGTGCGTTTTTTTTGTCCCTGACCTTTATTCAGTGACCTCTCTACCTCCCCATTTCCCACGTAGACCCATTAGCAGGATGTGTTGCAATATGTTGCTTGTCATCTGTTTCGAAGGCACAGGGCGAGGATACAGGTACACCAGATGGATAAACCCTAGTGTGACTAATTATTGTGTATATGCCTTTAATTATTATCATTTATTACCAGAGGAAAGACAATAGAGGTTCTCTGACTTAGAAGAAGGTGTTGGCAGCAAGGAGGTTTTCTGGTTTTGTTTTTCTTCTTGTAACATTACTGAGGGCAGCTAAAACGTTCATTGCGGCTGAAAAGAAAAATCCTATAGGTAGGCAGGCAGGCAGACAAATGATAGATGACATTTTATTTGCTTTGACATTTAATCTAATTGGTCTCCATAAATATCTCGCCTTACTTTGTAAAGATTATTCCAGAGAATGTTGGATACTGACTCCTCCCCCCCCCGCCCCATCCCTCTCTATGTCTTTCACAGAACAGTACTTCACATAATGAGGCAAGTGTGTGCTGAAGTTTGAGACTTAGGCGACGCATTTGAAAACCACCTGCACGTTTTAAAAAATTAGTTATAGTAAGAGTCTCTTATCACTTCCATTTTGATTCTTCTTTCATGATGAAATTGTATTTTTTTTATAAACATCTCTTATCAGGCTCTGAGCATGAGAGATTTTTACCCCTTTAGGGTGAGAAGTAAGACACTTTATGGGAAACCTCTGGGGGAAAGCATGACTTCAAATAAATGTTTGATCTAGGCAAGCACGTGCGTTATAGTGGAGCTTCAAACCGGCCGAAGTGCTCTGCCAGACTGACACACCCGAACCCCGAAACGGCCAGGCCTCCCCCGATCTGGAATACTGAATTAGAATAAGTCTCCATGAGCAGGAAGCGCTCCGCACTAAGAGATTTTTTTTTCTTTTAACTACATCGAGGGGCGTGTTTTAGAGACACCTCTGTTTGGGGAGTCTTATTTAGGTGAGTAAAAATAGAAATGATGATGGCGAGATCTCCTCTAAGTAACACGTGACCATTTAGAGGAACCCTTCGGAAGATATTTGGGCCCGTGTGTATCTCGTCTTTTCTGGATCCCTTGGAGGTTTGCAATAGGAGAGGGAAGAAAAGTAGACAGTGGAGCAAGAATAGCTGCGTTTGAAATGGGATCGGGGGAAGGAGCCAGAGGCCAAGGGGAAGTGTAGTCCGTCGTGAAATAATAACCCAGGGCATCTGCTGGGGGGTGTGTGTGTGTGTGCATGGCATGTGTGTGGGAGACATGCCCAGTTAGAAGGAAAGCGCGCATGTGTCCCTGGTTGGAGGGGAGCATATTCTCCTAGCTTTGTGTGGTGTTTGTTGTTTTTGTTTGTTTGTTTGTTTTGGTCTTCCTAATATCACTTTCTACTTCTTAAGAATTTCTTTAGTCCGGTGACAAGGCTCAGTGATTGAGGGTGGAGCTAGGAACCAGGGGTTCACAGCTCGATTGCTGGTCAGGGCGCATTCCCCAGGTTGTGGCCTTGATCCCCAGTGTGGGGTGTGCAGGAGGCAGCCCATCAATTATTGTCTCTCATCACTGATGTTTCTAACTCTCTGTCCCTCTCCCTTCCTGTCTGAACTGTATTAAGAATAAACTCCCTTATTTCCTCCTCCTGGGAATCGTTTTGCCTTAGCCACAAGGCCTACTTAGAGTAATGGGAAGCTCTGACCCTCGATGGTGGATCTTGAGGAGAGGAAGGTGGCGGAGCTGGTGGAGTTTCGCTGCATCCTGACCATGTTTTCACACAAAGGAGACGCACATCTCTCCCCCCACATGTCTTCGGTCAACACAAGTCAGTGGACGCTTCTGCACGCAAGCAGATGTGTGTGATGTCAAACCTCTGGCTGTGGCTACGGAGGCTGCCTGTGACACAGCCGTGTGTCCAGCTTCTCATACCAGCGGCCAACCTCTGGGGTCCCCGTGCCTCTCCAGCCTTCCTCTGAATCCTTCCAATAAACCTCCTTCCCTTCCGTTCCACAGAATCGGCTCCTTTCCCTTGCAACTAATGCATCCTTACCAATAACACTGCCCAGTAGTGCGTAGATTTTTTTTTTTAATTTGTCCCTTATGTTTTTTTCCATCTCAAACATCCAACTTAAACTGTTCCTCTGGGACCCAACAGTTTTGGGGTCCATAGAAGCTCTTCCCAGTAGATTTAAACATCCGATGTGGCCACTGTGACGATAAGATGCGGGTGTAACGCCTCACACTTGTCGTGACACACCTTTGCTTAAATTAAAAGAATTTTCCAGTTGTTTCTTGGATCAACATACGCGTATGTTTCTTTGTTGATCCCATGTAGACTGCATTTCTTTTGCCTGAATGGGACTACCATTTTGCACTATCATATCCAGACTTCATAAAACTAGTGAGCAGAATCAGATAAATAAACCAACATCGCTTTTATATTTCCAATTAGAAGCCCTGTGCATGAATCCATGCACCAGTAGCTCTCCAGAAGCTCTTCGTCCGCTGCCTTGCCCACCTCATAGCTTGCTGCCCCGCCCTCCTATAGCTCCCCCTGCTCCCTGACCCCCTCATAGGTTGGTGCCCTGCCCCCTCCTGTAGCTCTCTGCTGCCCCCTTGTAGCTTGCTGCTCCACACTCCTGCTGATCTGTGATCAGGTCATTATGCGGTCATTTATTACACTTCACACATAACAACCATTTGCATATTACATCTTTATTATATAGGACTAGAAGCCTGGTGCACAAAATTCATGCGTGGGGCTGTGTGTCCCTCAGCCCAACTTGCACCCTCTTCAATCTGGGACCCCTTGAGGGATGTCCTGACTACCCTTTTGGGCCCGATCCTGGTAGGATCATCCCTCTCACAATCCAGGACTCCTGGCTCCCAACTGCTCACCTGCCTGCCTCCCTGATTGCCCCTAACTGCTTTTGCCTGCCAGTCTGATCACCCCTTAACCACTGCCCTGCCAGCCTGATTGATGTCTTACTGCTCCCCTGCCAGTCTGCTTGCCCCTAACTGCCCTCCCCTGCAGGCTTGATCACCCCCAACTGCCCTCCCTTGCAGGCCTGGTTCCTCTCAACTGCCTTCCCCTGCTGGCCATCTTGTGGTGGCTATCTTGTGTCCACATGGGGGCAGCCATCTTGTGTGTTGGAGTGATGGTCAATGTGCATGTTACTCTTTTATTAGATTGCATCAGAAAGGAACAACACCCTACAAAAGTATGACATTTGTCCCCCTTTTTCTCTACCATTCATTTTTAATACAAAGGGAGGAAGATGCGTGTTATTTGCTTGTTGACTTACCCAGGCGTTTCTTTTGAGGGTGGCTGCTAGAATTGCTCTGAACATTTCCATCTCAGTGGCAGGTCGGCTTGGCATCTGAATAGAAACTTCCCCAAAATATTATTTTTGGAAAACTGACAGTAAGTGAAAGTCAGCACTAATAAGGTAGGGCCATCGTCAACAGAGGGGAGTGGTAGGCGTGGGCAGAGTTGGTAAAAATGAGCCAGGGCCTCTGGGATCTTGCTCTGTGTGTGGGGCCCGGCGTCTCCTTCACAGACCCAGCTGCATCCTGGGAAGAGGATCTGAAATAGTCAGTGTCCCATCCAATTCTGTCAACTTATTGTTCACCACTTTTTTTTTTAAATCATTTTAGATGAGACTCTTCTCTGTCTCGATATTATAAAAATATATTTTTATTGATTTCAGAGAAGAAGGGGTAGGAAGAGAGAGAAATAGAAACATCAATGATGAGAGAGAACCACCCATCGGCTGCCTCATGCTCACCCCCTACTGGGGACTGAGCTACAAACTGGGCCTCTGCCCTTGACTGGAATCGAACCGAGAACCTTCCAGTCTGCTGTCTGACACACTGTCCACTAAGCCAAACCCTCTAGGGCTGATATTATACATTAAAAAACAATTTAATAAGTGTTCATTCAGTGTGCCGGGCGCAGAAGCCCTGGTGTTGAATCAAGCAGGACTTAGGCGCTGCCCACTGTATCCTGTGAATATCAACATGGGCGTATGTCACTTTAATACGATGCTTCGTAATTTGGAGGGAAGAGGGAAGCATGGGTGACTACTGTTCCCACGTGAATAAATGTTTGCCTGCTACCCTGTTTCCCCGAAAGCAAGACACACCCCGAAAATAAGACCTACTCACTGTAATATAAGGCATCCCCCCTGAAAATAAGATCTAGGGCATCTTTGGGAGCAAAAATTAATATAAGACACTGTCTTATTTTTGGGGAAACAGGGTAACAGCAATCGCCAGAACCCTGCACGATGCCTGGGTATAGTAGGTGCTCAGTCAGTACCGCAGGAGACTGGGACCCACCTTTATAGAGAGTCCTTCTCCTGCCAGGTCTGGTGCCAGGGCGACACTGAGAGAGGCCCACCAAGGAGATAAGTGTGAGCCTTCGATTAGCGTGGCCGCCATTGAAGGCCTCTGGCCTTTCCTGTAGTGCTGCATTAGGGCCACGCAGCTGTTGGACGTCTTGAGGTGTCGGTCCAGGGTGAGCTGGGTTTTCAGTCTAGTTGAGGTGCCCCCGAAACAAGACGGCAGCCATCAGGTTCTCACTATAGTTTGGACACTACCTTGCAGCAGAGACCACCTCATTGGGTTTCATCCTCAACTACGAGGCACAAGGGACTGCCCCCTTTTGCTTCAGTGGCCGGCGGGCGGGACCCTGTCAGGCCGTGGCTGCAAGCAGCATGGGAACCTTGCCTTGTGTTCAGGGTGCCCCCTCTTTATTTCTCTTTCATAACTCTTCAACAAGTTCACAATCCCATTTCTTTTTTGTTTTTATGTTCTCTTTCTGTTTTCGCCCAATCCCCACAATGCTCTACACTCTGAAAATCTGCCTGCTTTTTAAATCCTGTGCTGAATTATTTATAGTTTTGATCGAGTCCTGTTTTATCTGATTTTTATTTTCCTTACTAACTAAGAACCTGCGTGAACTTTCCCCAAAGACCAAAGAAAAGGATTCTCCTTTTCCAAGATGCTAGGCAACCGTGGCTAAAATGCGCAAAGCAAGCCTTGGGCCCCCTTTCTTTGGGTTTTGGGGTTCCCCTCCTCCTCCACTAAACATTCTTTCATCTAAATGTGTTGTGGGGAGGGGAAAAATAAATAAATCCCTCCAGCATGGACTTCATCCAGAACATGATCATGGGCCTCTCTTCACCAGCCAATCTCTTTGCTTCAATCACTTCTAGACCAATCACAATACTTCAGTCCAAAACGGGAATTCTGGGTTGTGATTGGCAGTTGGGGTCACATGATAAAGATGCCCAGGCAATTATTGTACACTAGAGGCCTGGTGCATGAAATTCGTGCATGGAGTTGTGTGTCCCTCAGCCCATCCTGCACTCTCTTCAATCTGGGACCCCTTGAGGGATGTCCAACTGCCCATTTAGGCCCAAGGGATCTGGCCTAAATGGGCAGCCGGATATCCCTCTCACAATCCAGAACTGCTGGTTCTTAACTGCTCACCTGCCTGCCTTTCTGATTGCCCCTAACCACTTCTTCCTGACAGCCTGATCACCCCCTAACCACTCCCCTGCCAGCCTGTTTGATGCCTTACCGCTCCCCTGCCATCCTGATTGCCCCTAACTGCCCTCCCCTGCAGGCCTGGTCCCTCCTATCTGCCCTCCCCTGCTGGCCATCTTGTGGTGGCCATCTTGTGTCCACATGGGGGCAGCCATCTTGTGTGTTGGAGTGATGGCCAATCTGTATATTACTCTTTTATTAGATAGGATCATTTTTTTTTACTCTGTATTCTACATCAAGCAACATAACTCAGCGTTTTGCCATCTTCATTTTACTTGACTTCTTTGGATTTTCCATCATTGTCTTCCTACCCATTTCTTTCCTGTCTCCCATGGGCCTGATCCCTTGGGGCCTCGGTAGACGAACATTTTTCAGACTCCCGCCCCCTCCTTCCAACACCCTGCCCCTCTTTTGCCTTATATCCTTCCCTCCAATGTTTTCTGCATTACGTTAATGAGCTCACCCTTTGGAGGTGTGTCCATCGGGGATGGGTAGGGGAGAGATTTTCAGTTTTTAATGCTAGATAAACACACACAGCACGCACACACTCACACCCATCACATGTGCATGCCCAGACGGATGGCAGAAACAAGAGTGGACCGTCGGTCCTGTCAGAACGGCCAACGATGAGAAAAAGGACAGAGCGCAGGATCCAACCAGAGGGCATAAGGTGGCTGGCTGCTTTGCCAATCCAAAGCAATTTGAGATGCCGAAGGATGGGGGAAAACGAACGGAACTCACATGTCTTGGGTGTGCTGTTTCAATCCAGGGAGGCAAAAGAAGAGAAAGTTTATTTCTGTTCATTGCTTCGTCTTGCCTCTTACTTCCTTCCACTGTGCATTTCTTACTTTGTGTGTGTGTGCGTGTGTGTGTGTGTGTGTGTGTATGTGTGTGTGTGTCCGGCCCCACCCCACCCCCCTTCCCAATCCTTCCTTTAAGGTTTAATTTAACAATAACATTTTCGATCGGGGTCCCGCGCATCTCAAGGGCATTGCGCTTGAAATTGCACACACCCTGCACCATTTATCATAGGCTGACATGTGTCATGTTCGAGGCTGCGGCTCCGAGAGGTTACAGCGCGCGCTGCTCCTTTGTTGATCAGCTGCCGAGACAAGGGGCACCTTTCTTCCCTTCTCCCTGCATCCCCCCCCCTCTCGCCCCGATTATTAAAGCCGCCTCGTCCCCTTTCGGAAGGCCTAAGTCACCCCTTTGCAGAAGAAGCAGCAGCAGCGGAAGAAGAAGAAGAAAAAGAAAAAGAAGAAGAGGAAGAAGAGGAGGAGGAGGAGGAGGAGGAGGAGGAGGAAGCAGCAGCGGAAGAAGAAGAAGAAGAGGAAGAAGACGAGGAGGAGGAGGAGGAATTGGAGGAGGAGGAAGCAGCATCGGAAGAAGAAGAAGAGGAAGAAGAGGAGGAGGAGGAGGAGGAGGAGGAGGAGGAGGAGGAGGAGGAAGCAGCGGAAGAAGAAGAAGAAGAGGAAGAAGAAGAGGAGGAGGAGGAGGAATTGGAGGAGGAGGAAGCAGCATTGGAAGAAGAAGAAGAGGAAGAAGAAGAGGAGGAGGAGGAGGAGGAGGAGGAGGAGGAGGAGGAGGAGGAGGAGGAAGAAACACGCAAGAATGTGTATCGTGTTGGATCCCATGTCTCCCTCATTTCCTGAAATTTCGGACAGGGGTTTGGCGGGGCAGGGGGAGCCCTAGGCATTTAATAAGATTGGAATGCACCGCCATAAACTTTCATCCTTGTCCAGAGAGAAACGGCAAAGGCCATCCCGGTCAGCAGCCGGCCTGGCTTTGATGGGGGCGTTGGGTCCAGACCTGGAGCCCAGCCCCCTCCTGGCCTCTATGCAGAGCATGTCTTTCAGAGTCTGGCCCTTGTTTTATGCTACCTTCTCAGCCAGCCAGGATTTGAACTTCACCCCGAAAGCGCTCGCTCGCTCTCTCTCTCTCTCTCTCTCTCTCTCTCTCTCTCTCTCTCTCTCTCTGTGTGTGTGTGTGAAAGTCAAGCATTGAAGTCAAAGATTGGAGAGGCCAGTTCCTTGCCTCACGCCTCCAGTGAGGCTCCCCCCCCCCCCCCCGCAAAGGCTCAACTCGGCTCCAGGCTGTATTGGGAGCCGGGGCTCACACAATGGCTTGGCAAAGTTTGCAGAATCGATTCACTGCGGTCAATACCGGTCAATACAGGACAGGGTCTCCCACACGGCCAGGTTGTCCTAAGGCAGCGGTTGGCAAACTCATGAGTCCACAGTCAAATATCAACAGCACAACTATGGACATTCCTTTGGAGAGCCACATTTTTTAAACGTAAACTTCTTCTAAGGCCACTTCTTCAACATAGACTCGCCCAGGCCGTGGTGTTTTGTGGAAGAGCCACACTCAAGGGGCCAAAGAGCCGCGTGTGGCTCATGAGCCGCGGTTTGCCGACCACCGCCCTAAAAGTCTTTCAAAGCCAGCAGCCCTGACTGCGCAAGTCCTTCTGCTACAGAACAGGAGTCTGGGGTTGACCTTAGGGCCCTCACCGTGGGGGTCCCACCCCTTCTCCTTCCGAACAGAAGTCCAGCCGTGGAGGGAAAGGCCACCAGGTATGGAGGACACAGGTCCTGGACCCAGACAGCAATGTCCCAACCTCGGCTCGGACCCTACATGCACCCCAATCTCGCCTGACGGCCGTGCCTCAGTTTCCCCGCCAGTTCCAACGGGGCGGACTGCGGTTTCGACATCATGAAGATGGAAAGGCTTGGAATGAGCCTGCCCCAGGGAGGGTGTTTCTTCTGGAAAGATTTTGTTTCTAAAGGTGCAGCGAACTCTTGCTGTCTTTTCTAGCTAAGGTGGGGATCCGCAGACAGACACGAGGTGCCAAGGCAAGCATCTCACCAATGCATCAGAGACAGAACAGAGAGCCTTCCTCCAGAACCCCGAGGCGGACACTCATTACCAAGCACCCAGAATGTCTCCCAATCTCTCTCAAACGCAGAAGCGATGGTCTGCTCACCAGGAAAGCCGTACTGTCTGAGAGTTCTTCTAATGAACGTAACGCAGAAAACACTGGAGGGAATGATACATTGGGCCTCCCGAGCTCCCCCCACTCCCGTTCTCCTGTCACTCGTCCCCCAGCAACCCCCTTCCCAGCTTTAGCTCTCCCCCCAATCCCGGCCTCCCCAGGACGGCCCACACTCACTCTGCCCCCTTCCCCTCTCCCCTGCGCTCTTACCACGGTTGCCTGGCGGCATTTCTTTTTGCAGTATGTTACGTCCCAAGATGTCCAAAGGGCCACTTTCTGTCTGGGTTGCTCACCATCGGTGTCTTAGCACACAGTAGGCCCTCACACCCTTTGCTGAATGAATAACGGACATTGCTCGGCCTCTTCCATAGGGGTGCTGACAGGGACCCGGAGACCTGAAATCCCATAGAGCTTTTCTCAGCCATGTCCACCAGTGATGGCCCGGCTGTCCCCTACTGTGTCCCTCCCAAACAGCCATGTTAGGGGAGCGCTTGCCCCACAGAGAGAAGGCACGCTTTGTGGAGCTCAGGTCAGGGCTGGAGTGTGTATACATGCAGAAATACACACACACACACACACACACACACACTCATACACACACACATACACACACACTCTCTCTCTCTCTTACACACACACACACACAGCCACACACACACACGCACACACTCACACACATACACACACAGTCACACACAGTCACACACACACACATACACACACACACACAGTCACACACACACAGTCACACACACTCACACACACTCACACACACACACTTTCTCTCTCTCATACACACACACTCTCTCTCACACACACAGTCACACACACACTCTCTCTCACACAGTCACACACACACTCTCTCTCACACACATACACACACACTCTCTCACACAACACTGTCTCTCAAACACTCTCTCTCTCTCACACACACAGTCACACACACATACTCTCTCACACAGTCACACACACACACTCTCTTACACAGTCACACACACACAGTCACACACACACACACTCTCTCTCACACACACACAGCCACACACACTCTCTCTCTCACACACACACTCTCTCTCACACACACACAGCCACACACACAGTCACACACACACACACTCTCTCTCACACACACACAGCCACACACACTCTCTCTCTCACACACACACTCTCTCTCACACACACACAGCCACACACACAGCCACACACACACACACAGTCACACACACACACACTCTCTCTCACACACACACAGCCACACACACTCTCTCTCTCACACACACACTCTCTCTCACACACACACAGCCACACACACAGTCACACACACACACACTCTCTCACAGACACACACACACACACACTCAATGTGTCATCCGCTGCTGAAATGGACCCACGAAGGAGGAGTGTCAGCTTGGAGGAAGGGAAGCATTCCGTTAGGCAGTGCTTACTCAGACTGGCTAGTTTTCAGGCTCTGGGCTAATTCTGGGGACTTCAGAGATGGCAAGCCCCACCCCCAGCCACAAAGAACCCACAGCAAAGGGAAGGGGCCCTGGGGAACCCCAAACAGTGCAGAGCTTTGACCAGAGGGAGAGGTGGACGTGCAGAGGCTGCCCACAGACACTGTGCCAGGCTCTGAGGAGGCGTCTCAAAAGCTCTGAGGCCAAGCTTCAGGGGACAAGTGAGCGTTTGCCAGACAGACCAGGGCAAAGGGTGAAGGGTGAAGGGTCCCCCTAAAGGAGGGCACTGTCTGGGAAAAAGCAAATGTGGGTGATACCCCCCAACTTCAACTGGCACCTCCTGCAAGACCAAAGAAGCCATTCGATATGGGTTATGATGCTTCAGGAGTTCTCGGTAGGAGTCCTCTGTCACTAGTGAAATCAATTACCTAGTAATAAATATGAATATTAATATTGTCACATTCTCCAAATCGAATTGCTCAGTGGACTGGGCTCATCCAACCAATAGCAGCAGACCCCTCTGGCATCTCTGGCAGAATTCTCTAAGGGACCTCAGTACTATGGGCTCCTAAAACCAGTGAATAATGACTGGTGGTTCTCCTTTGTTAGAGTTTGGTAGAAATTGAATGTGATGACTTCTGTGAATGAGCACATATGTGACTGTGTGTGTGTGTCAGAGAGAGAGGGGGGAGAGAGAAAGAGAAAGAGAGAGAGAGAGACCAATAGCTTAGCTAGTGAGCTTTATAGGACTCCTGGAATTTGCCTTTATTCATGCAAGGAGAATCTTGGCTTTGCAAACTGCCTGAGGGAGACCTGGAAAATAATTGACAACTGAAGTCCCAGCTCAAGGCCTGAAAGAAAAGGTGATTGAAGACAGTCCTTGGGATGGCCAAATATCCCATAAAAAAAAACAACAAGGTGAATTATTCAAGTGTCCACTGGTTGTTTTGTTTCTATGACAACAAACACCAGGCTGTTTCCCACCGTCTCCTTGCTTGGCACTGCTTTTCCCCTCACCTGAGAGCCATACTCTAATCGTCATTTCATTGGAGGCCCGTAGGTTAGCATACGAAGAATTTTTAAAAGTAGTGTAAGGGCAACATCTGTGAAAGAGGGTGAAATCGGAAAGTTTAAGTACTCAAAACAACGAAATCACCCATTCCCCCACCCTGCCATATATTTAGCTATTTTTTTGTACCTGCAAAGTATACTGTTATCCTTATTATCCGAAAGGAGTGAAATCTCACAAGATTATGTTTTCCTTCTCAAACAATGGGGTCACTTTAAAAATTGATTAAAAAAAAAAACATTGTCAAATATGTCCACCTTGTCAGGTAGATTGTTATTGTTTGTTATTATTGTCTTGGTTTACATTCAAACCTTAAAAAAACAATCCATTCCCAATTGACACTCTCCTTATTAATAAAGGATCCGCCGGGCCGGTGTGCTCAGGGGTTGAGCATTGACCTATGAACCAGGAGGTCATGGTTAGATTCCCTATCAGGGCACATGCCCCGGGTTGGGGGTTTGATCCCCAGTGCGGGGCGTGCAGGAGGCAGCCAATCAGTGATTCTCTCTCATCATTGATGTCTCTATCCCTCTCCCTCTCCCTCTCCCTCTCTGATATCCATAAAAATTTATTTTTTTGAAAGCATTTAAAAAATAAAAAAAGTATCCTTATTGCGGTTTTGAGCCGCTGTGTAATAAAAGGGAAATGACTCAAAGGCTACAGGCACTGAAACCGGTGTGGCTCAGTGGCTAGAGCGTCGGCTTGAGGACCGAAAGGTCCCAGGTTCGATTCCGGTCAAGGGCATGTACCTTGGCTGCGGGCACATCCTCAGTGGGGGTGTGCAGGAGGCGACTGGTCGATGTTTTCTCTCTCATCGATGTTTCTAAGTCTCTATCCCTCTCCCTCTCTCTCTGTAAAAAAATCAGTAAAATATATTTTTAAAAAAAGGCTACAGACATCCTCTGGTTTCTGAAAAGGGAAGGTGGGGCCAGCCCAACATGGGCAAGCGCCAACGAGATAAGATGTCACAGTAAGCTGAAAAGTACTCAAAAGCAATCCAGTGAAGATGTGGGGAACATTGCACAAAACAATCCCATTTTAGAACAGCAGGTAAGATACAGATGGCAATTTATGATAGGGTACAGGAAGGAGACAGGGTTTGTTTATGGACGCTGGTGACAGAATTCCAGCAACTCTCTGTCAAAAGCGTTCTCTTTGCCTTGGCATCGAGTCCCGGGCAACTGGGGCAGGGCGGCAGATGCAGGGCAACGCCCAGTCTGGCAAGCTGGCATTCCAGGGCATGAGGACCAGCCAGAACCTGGTCTGGTCTGAACTCCAGACTCAGCTGCAGGCCTATCTTTTGTCCGGAGGGGGACACAGAAAGAGAGACATCAATGATGAGAAAGAAATCATTGATGCGTTGCCTCCTGCACCCCCAACCCTCCCACTGGGGATGGAGCCCCACAACCTGGACATGTGCCCTTGATGGGAATTGAAACCGCAACCCTTCCGTGCACAAGCCAGTGCTCTATCCGCTGAGGCAAACCAGCTAGGGCAGTGGTCGGCAAACTCATTAGTCAGCAGAGCCAAACCTCAACAGCGCAACGATTGAAATTTCTTTGGAGAGCCAAATCTTTTAGACTTAAACTTCTTCTAACACCGCTTCTTCAAAATAGGCTCGCCCGGGCCGTGGTATTGCGTGGAAGAGCCACACTCAAGGGGCCAAAGAGCCACATGTGGCTCGCGACCGTTTGCCAACCATTGAGATGGGGCATTGCTAATGTCTTCTTTAAGATCCAGCGGTTTGTGCGAACTCTATGTTCATCTCTTTGGCCTCTGTCCCAATGTGATTGTTGCCTTCATGGTTCTGGTTTCAAGTTGCGTGTCAAAATGAACATAACAGTTCTGAAGATTTTGCTCCCAGTAGCCTCCCTACTCTATGACTGGATTTGAACTGGAGTTTAGTGGGCTGCACGCAGCCCTGCTATTTCCTGCCTACGTCGCCAAGTTGTGAGGGTGAAATGGATTAATGTATGTGAAGGGCTCCCAGCGCCAACGAGATAAGATGTCACAGATGTCACAGATGTCCCGGCACAGAGTAATGGTTACAAAACCAGACCTGCTGTTGTCACAGGGCCAATCAGCTGGGCACATAAACTAGGCTGCTGCGTACATATTCCTTCCATTCGGGGCGATTGCTTACGTTTCCCTTGCTCTATCCCACGCTTACTCCCATTGCTTTTGTTTCTTTCTAGCTCCCGTCTTGCTTTAAATCTTTGCTCCTGGGTCCCATGTATGAATGCCAACTGTGAGCATTTATCACATACCCACTGTGTGCTGGACACTAGGCGAAGTATTTCACTCGCGACTTCCCTTGACTCTTCCCCTTGGGGCTTGTGAAGTAGGTACTGTTCTTTTCCCCCTTTCCCAGGGGAGGAGACGGAGCCCTGTACACAACCGAGAGAGATTTGCACACAGCTGGACCGCAAGTGTGAGCGGACCTGGGGTTTGAGTCTGGGCAGCCACCAGCAGGAGGCGCTCCGGGGAGGACCAGGGATCTCCCAGGGGCAGGCAACAGCCCAGATGGGCATCCAGGGCCTGGCGCTGAGGCATCTGGAAGGCACAGGGGTTAAAACGGGAGCACTGGGCAGGGGCCAGGAATAAGGATGTGAGTGTAGACAGCAGAGAGCCACTTGGGCCTCATGTCCCCGGGACATCATGGCAGAACCCTGGGCGCCCTGTGGAAAGTGTCTTCAGGAGAGGAGGAGGCTTGTCCCACTAACATGCTCACCACCCCCATTTTCTGAATGCCAATCAAGTGGCCTTGGGAGCGACAGGGCCGGATGCGGAATTAGAAGATGGTACAGAAGTCCCCAGTGCTTGCTGGGCTCAGTCCTCGGCAGCTCATGAGCTTCAGGAATCCTTCGTGACACCCACACAAAGTACCCGTATGAGCTGAGGATGTTGTCTTTTATGCTGTACTAGAGGCCCGGTGCACGAAATTCGAGCATGGGGGGCAGAGGATGTCCCTTAGCCCAGCCTGCACCCTCTCTAATCTGAGACCCCTCCAGGGATGTCCAATGGGCAGTCGGACATCCTTCTCACAATCCAGCACTGCTGGCTCCAAACTGCTCACCTGCCTGCCTTCCTGATTGCCCCTAACTGCTTCTGCCTGCCTGCCTGATCACCCCTAATCACTCCCCTGCCAGCCTAATTGGTGTCTAACTTCTCCCCTGCCAGCCTGTTTGCCCCCAACTTCCCTCCTCTGCTGGCCTGGTCACCCCTAACTGCCCTCCCCTGCAGGCCTGATCGCCTACAACTGCCCTCCCTTTGCAGGGCCTGGAACCTCCCAACTGCCCTCCCTTGCTGGCCATCTTGTGATGTCCATCTTGTGTCCACATAGGGGCGGGATCTTTGACCACGTGGGGGCAGGCCTCTTGTGTGTTGGAGTGATGGTCCATCTGCGTATTACTCTTTTATTAGATAGGATAAAGGGCAGAGCGACACAAACTCACCCCCAGAATCTCTAGGAGAAAAATACTTACATCCCAAAATAAAAATATCCAATGACGTTATGGAACACAACACCGGGTCCTTGGTGGGAGTCCTCTGTCACTAGTGGAAAATCAGTCACCTATTAATATTGTCGTCTCCTCCGAGCCGAACCTGCTCAGAGGGGCGACGGGGGACGAGGGCCTTAATTTGCTTCCCTGGTTGGGGGCCGCCCGAGAAGGGGAGGTGGAGCTGCGGGTCCCGGGAAACGAGGAGAGGGGTGTCAGGGAGCTCGGCGGGACGCTGACTCAGGACGCAGTCATTGCCAAGATGATTAATGATTCCTCCGGGCCGGGCGCCTGTGCTCCCTCTCTCCTCCTCACCAGCAGGCTGCTGGCCGGAGAGCTTCCCCATGTGTCGCCTTGTGGCATGTGGCAGCTCATTCCCTTTCTTCTGTAGAGTCGAGGGCATCCCTCCCTGTTTCTCTAGCCTCTGTGAGAGCATCTTCCCAGCTCCCCCCTGCCCCAGGGCCGTTCTCTCGCTTTCAGGAAGTAGACAGGACCAGGCACAAACCTCCCAGCCAAGGCTTGTCCCCATGTGATGGCAGTCATCTCCCCCAAAGCCCATCACATGGGGACAGTGTCCTTTCTCCTACAAACAAAAGGGGCTGAGGTCAGCCAAGGTGGGAGGCGAGCTCCCACAGAGACGAAGGGGCAGGACCAGAAGCCGGGTCTCCCCCAGTCCAGGGCACATTCCCTGTCCCTCCTCCGACAAGCCCCTCCCAACTTAGCACCCAGATCAACACAGAAGCGCCTTACCATGGTACCCATAGACACAAGTCTCCCAGAAACACCATGCAGTGTTTATCACAGCCTATCAAGGCTGTTGGAGAGGAGAGGCGAATCGAGCATGCATCCAGCGATGATGGAGTGGAGTGCCTAAGAGTCCTGTCCTTAGGACTAGCCTGCCTGGGTTTGTCACCCATGTTTCCCACTCGCTACATGTATGGGAGCTCTTGAGCAATCAACTTAATTACTGTCTGCTCAGTTGCCTCAGCGGCGCAATGGATATGTTAAATAGTATTTCCCTCACAAAATTATCATGAGGATTAAATCGTATATAGACAATGCTTAGAGCTGTTCATGATGCCTAATAGCCAATCAATAATTATCAGCTGTTGTTACCATCATAGCAATGATGTATACCCAAGTAATAAGACGTAGATGAGTTGACATAAATACAAACTTTTGTCTAAAAGTAAGTGGCAAAGAAAGAGAAAGAGAGAAAGAGAAGGGGGGGGGGGGAGAGAGGAGAGAGAGAGAGAGAGAGAGAGAGAGAGAGAGAGAGAGAGAGAGAAAGAGAGAAAGAAAACGGACAGCAAGGCAGAAGAAAAAAGAACATAATTGGTTAGGCCACAAGTTAGGTAAGGATCTGGGAGTCTGAGCTGTCTATAAGCTAAATAAATTCACTCCCTCGTTTTTAAAAGGTGAGTGAATTTGACAAGGAACCTTGTGAGGATAAGCAGAGTGCCCTTAGAATCTTCTGTCTTCTGCTCTTGTTGACCAGTTCTGAGCCCAATGGTTTCATTTCCGGACAAGGTCCTTTCAGTGGGGAACTAATAACCCCATACTAGAGGTGAGAAGGCAGGAGGAGGCGGGTCTGGCAGTCCCTCCATTTAAGGAAAACAAGGAGGGTGAATGTAGAGATGCGACCGAGGGGTTAATCTTGACTCACTCTTGAAGAGAATGTTCTAGCGACTCCAACCGTCCAGTGAGCTGCTCGGCTTGGTCATGAGTGCCCTGTCTCTGAGAATCTACTGGAAAGAGTTGAAATAGAACTTGTCATCAATTTTGCTAAGAAGATTGTTGATGGCAGTCTGAGTTCCATAAGCTGTTGGAGGACTTCTTACCATCTCTGATATTTGCAAATTCTGTGACAGAAAAGAGAGAAGTCTGCCCATAGCCACCTGTCTCTGGTAACCAGACTCCCCCCAATGACCAGCCCTCTCCATTCCCTTCTGATTTCTTTGGTAGATAGAGCTCTCATTCCCGACCCCCAACAGTGGTCGGCAAACTCATTAGTCAACAGAGCCAAGTATCAACAGTACAACAATTGAAATTTTTTTCGAGAGTCAAATTTTTTAAACTTGTGCTAACCGCCACTTCTTCAAAATAGACTCTCTCAGGACATGGTATTTTGTGGAAGAGTCACACTCAAGGGGCCAAAGAGTTGCATGTGGCTCGCAAGCCGCAGTTTGCCGACCGCAGACCCAGGGAGTTATGCTGTCACTATGAAACCCACAGACTTTGCTTCTCTCCATTGGCCTGGATGCTTTTCAAGAACCAGGTGTGTTCGCTCCCATTTCTATGTAAGCCAGTTGCATCTGTTACTGTAATTGCATAGTTTCATTAAACATTATGTGGAAGCTGGTGCAATATTAGTGTTAGAGGAAAGAAGGATGTTGTGTCTAGGAAAACGAACTTGAATGCTTTGGGAAGAGTTGATGAAGGCGATTTGCTGAAAAGTAATTGCTGTTAAATTAGGTGTGAGTTAGACAAATGTATAAGATTGGGAAAGATCATTAAAATTTAGATGGATTCTCTTCCAAGATTGCTCTTTAAGTTCTTGCTCCACTTTGTGGAAACTGAAAAAATTGTATGTGCTGCTTTAATGCGTGTGATTTAGGCAAAACGAGGTATAAAACGCTGATCAGCAGGGCCATAGGCAGGGGGAATGCCTGGGCCCTCTATGAAAAGGTTGATAAGATAGCCCTAGCTGGGTTGGCTCAGTACATAGAGTAGTGGCCGGCAAACTCATTAGTCAACAGAGCCAAATGTCAACAGTACAACGATTGGAATTTCTATTGAGAGCCAAATTTTTAAACTTAAACTTCTTCTAATCCCACGGTATTTTGTGGGAGAGTCACACTCAAGGAGCCAAAGAGCCGCATGTGGCTCTCGAGCTGCAGTTTGCCATCCACTGACATAGAGCACCAGCCTGCGGACTGGAGAGTCCTGGGTTTGATTCCGGTCAAGGGCACATGCCTGGGTTGTGGGCTCTATCTCCAGTAGGAGGCAGCTGGTCAAATGATTCTTTCTCATCATTGATGTTTTTATCTCTCTCTCACTCTCCCTTCCTTTCTCTGAAATGAATTTTAAAAAAAATTTAAAAACATTGACAAATTAAAGATACATCTTTAAGTTAACAAGTTTACTATATGATGATTGTTGTTTTTTTTTTTTTTATTCTCTGATGACTGGATTTTTAAAACCCATATCTGACATAGTACCAAGTCATAACCGCTACTGTGCAGCCACATGGCAGCCAAAAGGCAGAGCTGCTGTGATTGTCAGAGTGACTGGCCTGGCAGGGAGTAACTCCAGAATTCCATAGTGGCTATGGCTGGAACAGGCACGTCAGACATGGCGACATACTGGGGGGGGGGGGCATTGCCAAGCAAGAAAGAAGGAAGCAAGTGGGAAGGCTGGTGAGCCTCCGTTAGAGAAGTAGGTTTCGGATTCAGTCCCTGAGACAAGGGGGTTAATGCCAAGTATTGGGTGTTCTTATCACAAGACGAACAGTGGAGGTGTCCAGGGTGTCACCAAGAAACATGAGCCACCAACTGGGACCCGAGCTAAGCTTCAGAGACAGGAGAGAAGGTGCAGGAAGCAGGCACTCAGTGCTTTAACCCAGTTGAGGTGAGCACTGAACACAGAAACAGCTCACCCTGTAAGATAGCCTTACATTAATGATCAAAGGGAGGGGTGCGGATTCTACAGGATTCATTCCGTCATCCACCCAGAGTCATCTGGCTCCTGTTATGTGCCAGGCGCTGTTCGAGGCATGGGAATTGAAGCAAAGAATGAAATAATTACATTGTTCTTAGAGTGTTGGCTTCTGGCTGTCGAAAGACACACAACAGTGGACATGAATATGTAAGATAAGCACAGATGGTGGGAAGTGCTAGAAGAAAATAAAGGTGTTAAGAGAGTGACTTAAAGCTTTAGGAGTACATGGGGGGTCAGAAGAGTGTCTCGTAGAGGTGACACATGAGTGGAGGAATGAATGATGATAAGGGTCCAGATATGTAAAGATTTGATGGCATTGTATTCTGAGGACCAATATGCATAGCAGTTTTGATGGACAGGGCATCCGAAGTTAGTGGACCAGGTTTCAGAGCTTGGCATTGCCACAAAAGGTTCTTCAGACTTGTGCAAGTCAGTGCACTGCCCCGATCTTCTGTGTTCACATCAGAAAATGGAACGAAGACCCAGCTGGAGTGGTTCAGTGATTGAGTGTCAACCTAGGAACCAGGAGGTCATGGTTCAATTCCCGAGCTTGGGGCACATGCCCGGGTTGCGGGCTCAAGCCCCAGTGTGGGGGGTACAGGAGGCAGCAAATCAAAGATTCTCTCTCATCATTGATGTCTCCATCTCTCTTCTTCTTCTCTGAAATCCATAAATAACTGCATCCAAAGGTCCCATGATGTTTCACTGGCATGATATATTTAAGACACCTAGTAGGACGTGTGATGTGGCCAATGCTTTTTGAGGTGACTTGAAGTTGGAACGGTGAAGATTCAGACTGTGTGCGAAATGGAGAGGAAGGGATATGTGTAGGAGAAAAGGAAGGCTTTTATGTAGTTTGCTTTGTTTCTTTGTTTATAAAAAGCAAGTGACCTCATTTAGCATGCACCTGGAGTGCGTCCGAGTGTATTTTTAAGCTCAGTCTGCATGTGGGTCCCAAGTGGAAATTGGGTCATTGAAACAGCCAACAATTCCATAAAAAAACAAAACAAAACCCAGTGCAATCCTCTAGTTAACCATAAAGAATAGTTCTTCATATAGTATGAATTTACTGGCGAGGAGACCATCCCTTCTGTGTTTAAGAGAGATTGAAGAACACTTCCTAATGAGTGTCTGCTTCAGGTCTCTGAAGGTAGACTACTTGTTCTGCTAATAATTCTACAATGAGATGTTGGCCTTTTCACCTTGTGTCTGTTGGTCCATACCTTAGCTAGAAAAGATAGAGTTCACTGTACTTAAAAAGTCTATATAATAAAAGCCTAACTGGCCATTATGGTGGAGCGACTGGAACAGCCAGTCACTGTGATGCACACTGACCACCATGGGGCAGACGCCCAATGCAGAAGCTGGCACCTCGGGGTCAGTGTGCTCCCACTGGGGCAGTGCTGCTCAGCCAGAAGCCAGGCTCATGGAGGCCAGCGCAGAAGAGGTGGCTGGACCCTCTCCCACCTCCATGGCAGCACTAAGGAGCAGTGAGCTGAGCAGTAAGGAGCAAGCAGATGGGCCGTAAGGAGTTGAAGGGTCCTGGACTGCAAGAGGGATGTCTGACTGCCGGCTTAGGCCTGATGCCCATTGGATTGGGCCTAAGTCCATCAGGATCAGGCCTAAGCTGGCAGTTGGACATCCTCCCCCCCTCCCCCCGTGAGGGGTTCCAGACTATGAGAGGGTGCAGGCTGGGCTCAGGGCCCCCCCTCAGTGCATGAATTTTGTGCACTGGGCCTCTCTTTATATAAAAAAACACTCCCCCTTGGCAGGCTCTTTACAAAGGCAGGTCAAGCATGAAGCCTTTCCATCCTCATATACAAACCACGATGCACAGAGATTTCTGTTAGCAGCTTTCCCCACTGATTCATGACTAGCTCCTAAACAGAATACCTGGAAAACAGCACGTGCTTCTGAAACACTTGTTGGGTATGTAAATGCAGAATGCAAGAATGTTTTGTTTTGTTTTTAAGAAAAGCTAGATATTTAAAACTAGTGGCGCTGCACATGAATCCGTGCACAAGTAGCTTCGTGCCACTTGCCTCAGCTGGCCACCCTGCCCGCCATATCTCGTAGCTCTCCGCTGCACATAGCTCACTGCCCTGCCCTCCTGTAGCTCTCCACTGCTCATAGTCCGCTGCCCTGCCCTCCTGTTATGTGATGGCATCCTAAATAATTTGCATATTGCCCTATTTTAAATATAGCTAGATACAAAATCTTCAGACTTATATGTTTTCCGGTGTTTAAAAAGCTGTGTGTGCAAATCATAATGTGTTTGTAGTCTGGGTTTGACCAGGCGGTAGGATTTAGCTCTGGGGTAGCTAATGCAAGACCCTAATCCCATCGTAAAGAGCCATCAGCTATGTGCCAATAGTAGATACTTAAAATGGCGGTGTGTGGATTCAAGCACTGGACTGAAATGAGATTTAGCACCTGAGAAAAACTCTGGGTATAATAATAAAAAAAAATCCACACGGAGTGTCTGACTGGGTGGAACGGCATTTTCTGAGCTGTTTTGCTGCATGTCCAAGTTGTAATTTCAGTTATTGTATATTTCTGCCAAACTGTAATTGGTTTGGCATAGGAAAATACTTCCATGCTTTTGATGATCTAAAGTAGTTTAGAAGATACATTTAAGAAGCACTAATATGCCTTGAGCTGCCTCATCCTCTTTTTAATTTCAAATGCCGGTCGTCAGGGAAGGAAGCCAAGTTCTACTTAAAACACCACGTCCTCGCAGTGAAACAGGAATGTCTGGTGCAATTTATCACCCCGGTCCAGCCAGCAGGACAGTGCGTGGCTTCAACTGTTTTTTCTAGGTCAAGGACTTTGACAGTGTCCATGGAGGTGAACCTCTGAGTCACGGAGGAGCAAAAGGAAAGGGTGCCCCTGTGGTTCCACTCTTTGAAAAATGCAACACGAACGGACTGAGACACTAAATTTAGCAAGGGGGCGGGGGACACGAGAGCATCTGCCTGCAGATGGCTGCCCTGAGAGAGAAGCGAAAGGTTTTACTTAGTTATCTTCCTCACTCGAGTTGAAGTATTTGCCAAGTAAACAAGAAAGGCCGGGCCCAGCGAGGAGAAGTCAGCTAAATGTTGGGGAGAAACTTCTCCAGATGTTTGCAGGTGGCCATCCTTTGGAGCTGAGCGAGTCCTTGTTTGACCAGAAGATTTCACATTTCACACCGGTGCTGAGGGCTTGGTGCATAGATACCAAACTTCCCCCTTGCGTTTTATTGGTTTTGGCATCTCATCCAAGATGCATCTGAGAAGATGATTTCTGACCATCCGGGAACCCTTGAGTATGTTTTTCTAATACTCAAAAGGAGAGTTAATAAAGGTCTGATCAAAAGCGATATCACAGGGTATCAACGATATGGAGAGCTTCTATAGAGAGTTCAGAAACTCACAGAATTGGGATGAGGTAGAATAGAGGACAAATGTGTACCGTGGAAATCAATGCTTGCCGTGGACTGAGCATATCCCCTCAAATTCTTATGGTCAAGTCCCAAACCCCAATGTAACTGCATTCAAAGAGGAGGCCTATAAGGAGGGAATTAAAATGAAATGAGAATGCGGGCGGGAGTGGGGGGAGCACTAGTACAGTAGGATTAGTGTTCTTATAAAAAGACACCAGAAATCTTTAAGATACTGACACACACTTGAAACTGAGAAAGATTCAGATATAAATGCCTGGTTCTTGTCTAAGTCCTCGCCTCAAAGTCATGGGTGGGTTCTGCCACTTTAAGTGAAAACACATGACAAAGCCACTTTGCCATGGGCTCATTTGTATAAAGAAGAATTAGGTTCTTTCAGCATCTCACCAACATTATAATGAAATGGGGTTGAACTAAATGATACCATTTAAGAACCTGCTGTGTGTGAATTTTGGGTTTCTTTATAAGAGTCTCAGTGTTCTCATCTGCACCAACCCAAATATTATTTCTGTTTCTAAGACTTGTTGGAGAGATGTAAACACAAGTTGATCCCTAAAGTAGCACCTGGCAGGAGTAGGTATTTAGCAGAAAAAAAAAAAAAAGAAATATATATATATAAAAAGCTAGATCTCTTTCTTATCCTAATACCACACCAATGTACCTAAACTAAGTTCTGTGTCACTTCTCTCTGAATTTTCTTGAAATGAGTAGGCACAGAAGGTTGTGGGAACCTCCATTATTTTAGACTAGAGACTCAGTGCACAAAATTCATGCATAGGTAGGGGCTGTTGGCTGCTGGCCGGGGTCTTCCTTTGTTCTGTGCCACCACCTGGTAGTCAGCACACATCATAGCCAGTGATCAAACCCCCAGTCGGTTGAACTCCTGAGGGGACACTTTGCATATTAGACTTTTATATAGATAGATAGATAATATTCCCCACAGATAATATTACCTAGTAGGGGTGTTAGTTTAACCCAGGACACCTTTCCTAGTCAACCCCAAATTTCAAAATGGCCTGCTTATTTAATTTCAAACCTAAAACTCCCATAAGCAGTGGTACCCATCATTACCCTTCGTCATGGGAGAAAATTAAAATAATTTTACTCATTTCAGATGAAACAAGCCTGTGAGATAGTTTCTGAATCTTCCGAGCACAACAGGGGGCAAATGAGGCTGGAAGTAGTTAAGAGAACTTGTCAAGGTCACAGGACTAGCAGTGTCCTTGTAGGGACTAAAGCCAGAGTCTGCTAGATGGTCAACCCCTCATTCCTTCCTGCCACCACATGGCCTAGTAAAACTTGCAGATGGCTTTTAAGTATATATCTCTGTCTCTATCTCTATCTCTATCTCTATCTCTGTATATCTATATCTATATCTATATCTTCTATATCTTCTGTATCTTCTATATCTTCTATATCATCTATATCATCTATATCACCTATATCACCTATATCATCTATATCTATATATCTATATTTCTATATCTATATATCTATAGCTATATATCTATGTCATCTATATCATCTATATCATCTATATCTATCTATATCTATATCTATATCTATATCTATATCTATATCTATATCTATCTATATATCATCTATATCTATATATTTATATTTACCTATATCTATATCTCTATATCTATATCACCAAATCATCTCCATCATCTCTATCATCTCTATCATCTCTATCTCTATCTCTATATCTATATCTTTATATCTCTATATCTATATTATTTATTTCAGAGATGAAGGGAGAGGGGGAGAGATAGAAACATCATTGAGGACACAGAATCATTGATTAGCTGTCTCCTTCACGCCCCCCTACTGGGGCCTGAGCCTGCAACCCGGATGAGCCCTGACCTCGAATCGAACTGTGACCTCCTGGTTCATAGGTTGACACTCAACCACTGAGCCACCGTGCCTGGGTGCGGGCTGCTTTTGAGCATCACTGGAGAAGGAGGGAAAGAGGCAGGCCCACGGTTGTGTCTGTCATGTTTTCTATGGCGGGTTTCCCACTGGTCCCTGCCTCTCCTTCAGCCGCACGGTGTGAAACAACCACAGCTTCGCCCCAGGTGCTGTGGGGAGGGAGTTCTTAGAAAGCCGGCCGGCTGCCTTTCCTCTGTCCTACAGTCACAGTCATGGCAAACAGGGCTCCTTGTGTGGCGGTTCCCAGCCTGTCATTCTGCTTCCAGTGGCCAAGACCAGTCTAGATGAGGCACTCCCATTGGGCTAGACGGCAAACCCAGACTTAGTTTGGCTGTAGCTTTGCTAAATTTAAAAATAAATATTGACATATTCATCGTTGCCATTAATTTATAGCTTCAGGATTGGCTCCCCAATCCTATTTTCGACTTTTCGTTTTTCTCCTCTTAGTGGACGTTTGCAGTTCATGTCTTAGAGTCTCTTTCCTTTATCGCTTTCCTTTCTCCTCCCTCCTCCCTCCCTCCCTCCCTCCCTCCCTCCCCTCCCTCCTTTCTTCCTTCCCTTCTTCCTTCCTTCCTTCCTTCCTTCATTCCTTCCTTCTTCCTTCCTTCCTTTCTTCCTTCTTCCTTCTTCCTTCTTCCTTCCTTCCTTCCTTCCGTCCTTCCTCTTCCTTCCTTCTTTCTTTCCATCCTTCCTTCCTTCCTTCCATCCATCCTTCCTTCCTCTTCTTTCTTTCTTTCCTTCTATCCTCTTCCTTCTTTCTTTCCTTCCTTTTCCTTCCTTCCTTCCTTCCTTCCTTCCTTTCCCTTCCTTCCTTCATTTCTTCCTTCCCCTTCCTTCCTTCCTTCCTTCCTTCCTTCCTTCCTTCCTTCCTTCCTTCCTTCCTTCTTTCCTTCCTCTTCCTTCTTTCTTTCCTTCCCCTTCCTTCCTTCCTTCCTTCCTTCCTTCCTTCCTTCCTTCCTTCCTTCCTTCCTTCCTTCCTTCCTTCCTTCCTTCCCTTTTTTCTTCTTTTTTGTCTTTGTTTCCTTATGCCAAGCTAAACTGAATTATATAAAGACTTAAACAATAATCTATTTTTAAAATATATTTTATTGATTTTTTTTTTTTTTTTACGGAGAGGGACAGAGAGGTAGAAACACTGATGAGAGAGAAACATCCATCAGCTGCCTCCTGCACACCTCCCACTGGGGATGTGCCCGCAACCAAGGTACATGCCCTTGACCGGAATCAAACCCGGAACCCTTCAGTCTGCAGGCCGACGCTCTATCCACTGAGCCACACCGGTCAGGGCTAAGAGACAATAATCTTAAAAGTAAATAACACCCCAGAGCCTGTCAGAGGCATCACAAAGCGGAGCGAATGATGGACAAGGAATGCCTCCCGCAGTGTTGGCCTACATCTCGGGCCCTATACCACCGCGCATGCTCTCAAGTCTAGTTTTGCACGTGTGTGCTCTCAGCGTGACCAATGGCATCCTAGCACACTCGTTATCTGTGTCGTCACACATCTAGTGTTTCCTGGAACACGTTTCTCTCCCACGGGCTCACTGGGGAAAGCTGAGCTACACGGTGCCCAGTGCATTAACCCCGATCGATAGCAGCCACACGGCCAGAATGGCCCCGGTTTCCGCATTTGCCCAGGGTCCGAGTCTGTATGTAACGGGTCGGACTTCTGCGCTGGCCCGACCGCAGGACTGGGAGGCGTCGCTTAAGTGTTTCGGTCCCCGAATCGCAGCCTGACGACAGGAGTGACAGAGTGTTGGAGGAACCATCTCCATGAAGAGCCAGTTTATTAGAGAGCTACAAATGCACCAGTCTGAATTATGCATG
>CM050530.1:5468562-5508562 GCA_027563665.1 Antrozous pallidus
CCCGGCAGAGGAAGAAGCACAGACAAGACTAGAGTACTGGCACCCTTCCTAAGTCACCGTTTCTCTTTCAAACTATCATGACACTCAGGGTGTGGAAGGAATGCTAATGAGCTACAATTCGGAGACCAGGTTTGAGTCTTCCACGGTTCCACACAGGTCATCTTACCGTAGTGAGCTCTGCTCTCATATTTAAAAAGGGGGAACTCGATGATTTTATGTAGGTCTCGGGCTTGTTGGAGGAAGGCCAGGCAGAGATAGTTTGCTGTTCCCAGGCCCAGAACTCTGGCAGTGCCTGGCTTCCCATTGGTTCATTAGTGTCACGTGACTGGTAGCCAGTGGAATATGCGTAGGAGGACATGGCTGATGCAAACCTCCCCTCAGCCACCTGATTCCCCAGATGCCAGCTCAATGTACAGGTTTTCAAGGCCCTAGAGCCGTGGTCAGCAAACTGCATGAGCCCCATGCGGCTCTTTGGCCCCTTGAGTGTGGCTCTTCCACAAACTACCAAGGTCTGGGCGAGTCTATGTTGAAGAAGTGGCGTTAGAAGATGTTTAAGTTTAAAAAATTGGGCTCTCAAAAGGAATTTCAATCTTTGTACTGTTGATATTTGGCTCTGTTGGCTAATGAGTTTGCCGTCCACTGCCCTAGAGGATGACAGAATCACACTTAGGTGGCTCAGTCCCCAAGTCACCATGAAAAAGTCTGTGTCCCAACCAGGAACTCCTGGATTGGACTTTTCCGAGAGGAAAAAAAAAGTGTTCTACCTGTGAAGTCACTGAGGTTTCAAGATGTGTTTGATACAGATGCCAGACTGACCCAAATTAATACAAGACTCAAGAGAGGGGGAAAACAGATATTAAAACATCTTTAAGCAAACCCTTAAAATAATGTTCAGATTTAAGGATTTTTATTGGTTAGATTCCATAAAGTGTCATTGCTAAAATTATCTTGACCTAAAATGCTACTGGGCTAATATTTAGCCAATGCTGATTATGGAATGCAAATCCTTCATAGATTTTTTAAAAAAAAATATATATATATTTTATTGTTTTTTGACAGAGAGGAAGGGAGAAGGATAAAGAGCTAGAAACATTGATGAGAGAGAAACATCGATCAGCTGCCTCCTGCACGCCTCCCACTGGGGATGTGGCCGTATCCAAGGTACATGTCCTTGACCCGGAATCGAACCTGGGACCTTTCAGTCCAAAGCCCGACACTCTATCTACCAAGCCAAACCAGTCAGGGCAAATCCTAGTTTATCTAATTTATTCCTTCCAGCTACTTGAAGTCATTGTTTTTCTTTTTCTTCTTCTTCTTCTTCTTCTTTGCTTTATAGTTGAAGAATGTGAGCTTTAGGGAAATTAAGTCACTTGCCTAAAATCATATACTTACCAAGGGCTGAGGGCTTTCATTAACCTTTTCCTTTTTTTTGTTTTGTTTTCAAGTCTTTCTTTGATAGTATGGGATGGTATTCACACACTTTTTAATGTCTTTCAGAGCAAAGTCAAATTGTTTCCTTCCTCTGTCTTGGAGGACCGGTCGCTAGGTGATCCCATGGGACATTCTGCTCATTCCAGAAGGTCTGAGCATCCTGAGGTCCCTTTGAAAGGACATTCTTGGAAGCCGTTCCCCAGGTGTGGGCCACGGCGTCTTCAGAGCTATGCCATCCGCCGTGGAGCGCCCCATCCTCTCGCGTTGCGTTTAAAGGCACAGCTGAAGGCTTGAGCAGATGAAGGGTTGTTGTTGGGTTTCTCCCCCCGCACCCCCCAATTCTTTTGTTTCCCTTAAGCTCCAAACACGCACTTGCCCAAATCGTGTGATTTAAGCTTGCTCTTTAATACATATTTCCACCAGGTGAGGAATGGCTGGCGCATTCCATTTTGCAGGCAATGATGCTCTATCTGTCACTCTCCGCGGGTCACCTGTCCATGGACCACGGGCCATTTTCCCATTCATTTGGCATAGCAGTTGGGGTATTATTTCCATTCAAGGGCAGGCATGGGAACCAAGCCGATTACTTATTTCATACACTTTGAGACTCTTCGGGACGGGGACGCATGTTAGCCTTGACCCAGGGCGTTGCGGCTGCCAAGCCTCCTCCATCAAACATCCACTCATTCTCTCCTCCCATTCAGAAAGGCAGCTCGCACCCCTTTGTCCACAGGTAGTTGAGGATGCCTCCCTCCAACTCGAGGATTCTGGTTTGGCTCAGCTCTCTGCGAAGATTAAAAAAAAAAAAAACAGCCGCAATTTTCTGCTTGAATTTCTCTGTGACTAAATCCATTGATCATCCTTTCTCTCCGTGAGTGAGAAGTGTGTTTTCTCCTTAATAACTCCTATCCTTCTCCCTGGATTTTTTTTTCTTTTTTTTTCCTCCCCCTTCACTTCACTCGTTTGTGCTGTGTCGGTCAGTCCCGCACACTATTCCTCTGAGAGACACAGAGAGAGAGCGCCCGCGGAATTGAAGTTATTTTATGCTTGGGCTCCCTCCGTGGCAATTTTCAAAGCTCCGCGTCAATTTTCACACATCAGTGTCATGTGGTGAACGCTATGGAAATTCCAGGGGGGTCCTGGGGAGGCGATTTGCACACGCACGTCTCCCCCTTCGCCGCCACCCTGCTGCTGCCGGCCCTGTCTTTTCTGAGAGTAAGCGGGCCTGTAATTAATGTGGATTTGGAAACGGAGCAGGATCCAGTGTTCGAGGCCACGTCTTCCTCGCCGTGTACACACAAAAGCAGAGATGCGCGCAAGCTCTCTCTCTCTCCCCCCTCCCCTAATAAATGGGCTTGTGCAAAAGGAATAAAAATTACAGTTTGTTGGCAGTGAAGAGCAACTAATTACTCAGGAAGGAGCATGTTTTTATTTTCCAGAAGGGCCCTGAAAATGGTTTGTCATGCAATAAATTCGCTAATCACCAGTTAGGAAACACAGGGCCGTCACCACCTACCCGCCGTGGCTTCCTTTGAAAGGTGGTATGTTCCCATGTGGATGGGAAATTACATCTTTCTGGAAATGAACTTGACAGCAGACGTTCACTGAATAGCTGAAAACTCCCCGGCAGTCGGCATAAACAGGAGCGTGGTTAATGGTGCCAGAGACGGCAGCCACCGACCTTGGCTTTGCTTGGAGAGCCCACAGCCCTGACCCCTCCTCACGAGCGAAATCTTTCACTGCCTCTTGCTCTTTCCCTTTTCACAGCAAAAGGGAAAGACTTCCCAAAGAAGGACGCGTGGTCGGCCTTGATTTTTTTTTTTAATAAAAAATGTTTGCGTTGATTTCAGAGAGGAAGGGAGAGGGAGAAACAGAGACATCCATGATGAGAGAGAATCATGGATCAGCACGCCCCCTACTGGGGACCGAGCCTGCAGCCCGGGCCTGTGCCCTGACCAGGAATCAAACCAGCAACCTCTTGGTTCATCGGTCGATGCTCAACCACTGAGCCATGCTTGATTTTTGTTGTTGTTGTTGTTGTTGTTGTTGTTGTTGTTTTTACTCCAAAATTCCCCTTTCCTCAGCCCCTTGCCATCCAATCAACATTGATTCTGATAGATTTGCATAGAGTTTTACCAGAAAAACCTGGAGAATCACTTCCTGACCCAGCAAGAGAATCCTGTCTCAGAGTCAAAGCAGATGTGTGGAGCTACCTCGAGTTCTGCCGGAAATACTGCTGCTTCCCGTCCGCATTCGCACCCACCCAGACAAGCCCTCGCAGTCCTACGAGGGACTGGCTTAGAATGTGCCAGACTCTTTTCATTTGAGAGGATCAAAGAGGCTTTCTACTCATTAACCTTCTCACAGTCACATTCCTTCTTGAGTCTGTTTTCAAAGGGAGGGGGCCCTGGGGATTGGAAGTTGCAGAAAGGCTGTCATTTGGGGAGTCCTTAAGCTGCAACACAACAGTCCAGGCTCCGCCTTCTCATTGCTTCCATCTTGATCCCCTTCCTGTGTAATTACCTTTGAGAGCGAGGACCTGGCCTTTTCCTTCTTTCCCCTTTCAGAAGGGGAAAGGATCCTTCTGCATGAAATGAGAACCCTCAGTTCTAAACCCTAACCCAACATGTCCCCATCTTGACAATTCGATGGTCTCTTGCTGGTCACTCACTGTCGTTTTCTCTTCTGTAACATGGTACCTACTCATAATGCCTCTTACCTACCACGTGGACAGAATGACAAATGAACAAAATTGTGCTTTCATTTATATTTGCCTCTAAGTCTTCTTCTACAAAACCAATGGAGGCTTCTGAGGAAGCCGTTCCCGGTTCTGTTAGAGCAAAAATAACGGAGCACAATACCGTACATAGGGTGGCACGTAAATAGAACCAACTCTGGACCCAGGTTGCCTGGGTTCACACTGTACCCCCCGAGACTGCATGTGCCATTACCCTCTGTGCCTTAGTTTCCTTTTCTATAACCTTAGGTTGTAGTCATAATTCTTACAAGATCATTGTAAGGGTTAAAAGTAATACTTGTATATCAATTAGGGACACTTACCCACTCAGCAACAGTATCTGTTACCACCAGCATGTTTACTGAGAAGTTTCACCAACCTATTTTTCCCACATGTGAAATCCAGGCATGAGGAAATATGTACGCAGCCCCCTAGGACAGTGGCAGGCAAACTGCGGCTCGAGAGCCACACACAGCTCTTTGGCCCCTTGAGTGTGGCTTTGAAGAAGCGGTGTTAGAAAAAGGTGAAGTGTAAAAAATGTGGCTCTCCGAAGAAATTTCAGTTGCTGTCCTGTTGATATTTGGCTCTGTTGACTAATGAGTTTGCTGACCACTGCCCTAGGACATTCGTGCGGTAGCTGTTATTGTCAGAGAACACAGGTGTGCCTATTTGACATTTCTCTTTTTGCTCTAATCCAAGTATCTGTTGACGCCATAAACGAGTTCAGTAACACAACCTCTGATTTCAGATCCTTTGCATGGGTGTAGAATATCATGTAACTCCGCCCTATTAATTTTGTTCTTTCCTTTTTCTGTGATTTGCTACCAGTAGGACAAATGTAGTCGGCATCAGGAATAATACGTGGGTGATAGGTTTGGACAAATTATGAGAAACACGTCTCTTTTTCAACATGGAAGGAGCACCACCTGGTCCCACATCTTTCCAGCTGGCAGGGCTCATGCACTACTGGCTGGCCCTGCAGCATCAGCCTCACATCTTCCCTTCAAGGCCATCTCCTGGTTACTGATGATAAACGTAACGAGAGGGAGATATGGGGTGCCGAGGCAGGGGGCCAGTATGGGCAGCGAGAAGGAAGAGATGGGACTAAGGGAAGCAGAACAAATAATGAGCTTTAATACCTTTGATACCTGCTAAAGGCACGGTACTCTACAGCTCGTGACCCCGTCTCAAAGAGGGACATTGTGCTCCCCAAGCCATGAATCAAAGGAGCTTTCAGTGACCCTGTAAACAGGGGACTCCCAGGTGTACCTCCGGGGCTGTGCCCATCACAGAAGGCAACGAGGCGGGGGTTTGATTTCATTCTGAAACAATCGATGGGAAGCTAAACATCTCTGAGTATGTCACAGTGGGGTCTGTGGACACAAGTGCTTGAGTTGGTGTGCCTGCACATGGCTACACGTGTGAGAAGAGAGAAAACAATGGATACAGATATATTTATAGATACAAAGGTATAATGGGACCTAAATATCTGTCTGTCTATATCTATCTATCTATCATCTATCTATCCACCCATCCATTTATCTATCTATCCATTCATCACTCTATGCATCCATTTATCTATCTATCTATTCATCTATCATCTATCTATCTATCTATCGTCTACCTACCTAGCTACCCATCCATCCATTTATCTATTTATCCATTCATCTTTCATCTATCTATCATCTACCTACTTATCTATATATCTGTCTATATTTCTACCTACTTATCTATCTATCCATTCTCTATCATCTATACAATTATCTATCTATCCATTCATCTATGTATCTATATATCTATGTATCTATGTATCTATCTATCCATCCATCCTTTCATCCATCCTTTATCTATCCGTTCATCTGTCCATTTGTCCATCTGTCTGTCTATCTATCTATCTATCTATCTATCTATCTATCTATCATCTATTTATCCATCTATCCATCTATCTGTCCATCTGACCATCCATCCATCCATCCATCCATCCATCCATTCATCCAACCATCCACCCACCCACCCACCCACCTATCATCTATCTTTCACTTTCCTTGTACCACTTGAAGCAGAACTCTTTTGAGTCTTTGCAGTAAAGGCCCCAGGGGTGGCTCAACCCAGCCAGGTAGTTGGGCCCAGCTGTGCCATCCAGTCTGGCCCCTTGCTTCAATCCTTTTCCTAGTGCTTTCCTTTCCATACGGCTTCGGGTCTTTAACAAAAGAAAGTGTTTTCCTGGGCTTTGCTTCTCGCCTGCCCCGGGAGCGCTGGTGAAAGCGCTGGCAGGACAACCCCTGGAGGCTGAGTCCTGTTGATTAGGGGACGGGTTGTGAGCAGCAGCTGTTCTCGCACGCCCTCCTCAGTGACCCCTGCCAGTATCCCTCACCCATGACCCCGAGGGATGGTCTCCTGGGGAAGCAAGGTCAGGCTCTGTATCCATCAGCCTGCGTGTCTACTAGCCGTGTGACGGAGCATTTTCTGATGTTGACACGCATGTGGTAGAAGCAGGACGGAGGCTGGTTTCTCGTTTCCCACTGAGCTGTCAATCAGAAGGGCCTGTGCTTATACGGGGTTTCACAGTCCCCCCAGGCAGTGCTGCTGCCATCCCTTAAGAACTTGGGGCGCTCTCCTTTAAGCTAAAATCTGGAGAATAACATTTTCTGAACTAAGAATGTAGGTACATGAGCCCTTTTCTCCCCAATGTATAATTTTCCTGACAAGTATTCCTATCATAACATGTATTTTTTTCCCCTCTCTGTTCCCTGTACTCATCTTTGACGTTAAAATAAAACGCAATAATTAAGTGGACTAGAATACTTTAAGTAATTTGATTGGCAGGAACAATGAATGTTTTCAGAAGCAACTGGAAGAACCTCACTTTCTCTTTCTGTTGTACACCATCGGCTTAGTCTTGGAGCCCCAATCATGTGGGTTTCTATATCGGCAGATTGTCCAAATAATTGACCGCTTGAAGGCCAGATGCAATGCTGGTGGTCTTTCGAGTAACTAGGCATTTTTCAAACTTCTTTTATGAAAAACTTGTGTAACACATATGTACTTTCCATGTGCTGGAATAATTCATTTCACCAGTATGGGAACGCCCAATCACGCTGATGGTTCCTGGCACCAAAATAATACTGTATTTCAAATCAGGATTATTTTTTTAAAAGTCCATGTAATATAGTTATTCTTAGTGGCAAACTATTAGTAAGGAAACAGTTCATCTATTTTGAGGGCAGATTAACTACATGTGGGGATTTAGCAGATGATTAGTTGTATTAGGAAAAAAAAAAAACCCCCAAAAAACCAAAAAACCAACAACAACAATGATGTCTGTAGGCTAAGTCCAAGGTCCAGTGTGGTCCGCTGAGAATTAAATCTAACATAGAACTTTCCTTAGTCCCACAATGCTCTGCTCAGGCACCTGAGACCAACCAGACTCTTGCCTCTGGTGTCCCCTGTGTAGCTATCAGGAATGAGGGGCTCTCCTGCCTACGTAGACCAGTGGCAGTCTTGTTCACGTACCCCTAAACCAGCCTCATCACTTTGAAGCAGTCGAGTCTAGACTCCCAACTCCAGGCAATTTTTGTAAATGGGCTGTAACGACAACCCTTTTGATTTTCTTCCTTTTTTCTCTCTTTGCCCTGATCCTGATCAGCTCCAAAGCCCATCACTACCTCTTTGTGCCACAGTTCCTAATGCCACAAGACAGTTTCTCTCTCACACTCACAATTACTTGCCAATTACCCATTAAAATATAAACTTACATCCTCGCCAGTTTGGCTCAGTGGATAGAGCGCCGGCCTATTGCCGGAAGGGTCCCAAGTTCGATTCTGGTCAAGGGCACATGACTGGGTTGCAGCTCGATTCCCCAGTAGGGGGCGTGCAGGAGGCAGCTGATCAATTTTTCTCTCCCATCATGGATGTTTCTGTCTCTTCCTCTCCCTTCCTCTCTGAAATCTATAAAAATATATTTTAAAGACGTGAACTTAACAATAGTGTTTAAAGAAGACGTTTACTATAGTAGCGGGGGTACTGGAAGAGGACTTATGGGGATGACACGGACGAGGGAATTTATATGGCTTGGTCTTCCCTACATGGAGCCTCAAGCCTGTTACTCATCGTGGGATAAGCATTTTTTGCGTTGTAAGTCAGTTACTTTGTCTTGTTTATTTAAAAGGGTCTTTGACTAAATGGCTGTGTGTGAATACACTTTTCACATGCTCTTGAGATTTGCAAGTCCATGAAACGATGCAATTGTGGTGACAACTGTTTAGCAGATAAAAAGGGAAAAAGAACAGACAGAATGAGCCACTTTTCCAAGATCATGTTGAAAGTCAGTGCCTGAATCCTAGCCAGAGCCCAGGACCAAGGATCTATGCTTTTATTAGGGCCTTTGAAAAATAATAATCTAAAAGCAGATTGGCAATATCTAAACGTCAACTTCTGCACGGAGAAGGAAAACTAAAACAAATAGTTAAAATTTATTGTGGGGTGTAGTGGCAAAAGGGAACAACAATTTTATTTCAACAAGACTGTTTTTGGACTATAACTTTGTTATCTCATTTAAGGCCTTCGTCATAAGTAAAATAAATGTTTCCTTTAATTTATGAATGCAGTAAATCTTAGGTTAACTTGCCAAAGATTGCACAGCTAGTGAGGTAGTGCATGGAGCTGGAATTTGCAGGTAGAATAAAATCCCATTTCCCCCCCAAATATATTTTTATTGATTTCAGAGAGGAAGGGAGAAGGAGAGAGAAATAGAAACATCATGACGAAAGAGAATCATTGATCAGCTGCTTCCTATACACCCCACACTGGGGACTGGGCCTGAAACCTGGGCATGTGCCTTGACTGGGAATTGAACCATGACCTCCTGGTTCATAGGTCAACCCTCAATGGCTGAGCCATACTGGCCAGGCTAAAATGCTATCGTTTGTTCCTTAGGCTCCATAATGCACAGACGAGCGAAGCTCTAAGTTTAGCTCCATGACACATGGATTACTGATGGTGCCTCTTTATCAATAACTAGAGGCCTGTTGCACGAAATTCATGCACGAGTGGGGGGTGTTCCTCAGCCCAGCCTGCATCCTCTTGCAATCCGAGACCCCTCGGGCAATGTCCGACTGCCAGGTTAGGCCCAATCCCTGTGAGCTATCCCTCTCACAACCTGGGACCACTGGCTCCTACTTGCCTGCCTCCCTCATCGCCCCAACTCTCGGCCTGCCTGCCTACCTGCCTACCTGCCTGATCACCCCTACCTACTCAGCTTGCCTGCCTCATTGCCCCTAAGTCCTCGGCCGCCTGCCTGATTGCCCCTAACCACCTCTGCCTTGGCCTCCTCTGCTGCGGCTTTGGTGGGCAGGATGTCCGGAATGACGTTCGGCTGTCTGGTCTAATTAGCATATTACCCTTTTACCCTTGTAGACAGGCTGTTCCAAACTCTGAATGCGTGTCACAGGGGACAGTGCGCAAGAGTATGGGTGTTTACGTTCACTTCTTCTTTCTGAAGAACTTTACGAGTAGGCTGCCTGTAGCAGGGACCACCTTGTACCACTTCCCTCTATTTCCCTGGTTATACTGTTTGCTGCTTTAAAAAGCATTTATGCTGTATTAATAGGTTCAAAGTTAAAAAAATATGTCAACACTCTCCCACCCCTTCTGTGCCCGGGTGAGAGAGCCCATGCCAGCAGGCCAGGGAGCGTCATTCCTAGATAGTCTGTGAACACACAGGCGCACGGGAGTGAATGTGCTTGCTACCCACAGCTGCCTGCCTGCAGATCATTCTTGCAGCCATTCCCGAATGAGCTGCCTTATTCACTTTAGCAGCTGCTTTGTATTATGCTGTTTGCCTTGACCATGACTTACTGGACTAGATCCATTTTGATAGGCACTTAAATTGTTGCAAACAATTTGCCGGCTCGCAATAGGCTTGCAGGCAGCATTCTCATACATACTTCTCTGCACACACGTGTCAGGACATGTGAATGATGGATTTCCAAAAGTGGAAGAAGCTCTAGTTGCAGAGCCTGTATGTTCCCATCTTGAACAGATCTTGCTAAAACGACCCCCATCTCTGATGTGGAGTGGTGGTAAACTATTTTTTTTTATTTATTTTGATAATCTGGAAGGAGAAAAAGAATATCCCATTGTGATGTTAATCTGTGCCTACTTTAAACTGGGTGAGAGCAAGCATGTTCTTTTTTTTTTTACCTTTATTGTTCAGTTTATTAATTACATTTTCCCCCAATAGCTCCCCTCCACCCAGTACCCATCCCACTCTATGCCCTTACCTCCCCCCACCCTCTGTCCTCTCCCATAGTTGCATGATTTTTGTCCAGTCTCTTGCTGTATTTCCCTCACCCTGTTTCTCACCAAGCATTATCAGTCCATTCCCTCTCTATGTCCATGATTTTGTTCTAAATACTATGCATATAAGACCCTTTCATATTTCCTTTTCTGGGAATGCTCCCATTAGGCCCGTGGACGGCCAACTGCAGCTTGTGAGCCACATGCGGCTCTTTGGCCCCTTGAGTGTGGCTCTTCCACAAAATACCACGGCCTGGGCGAGTCTGTTTTGAAGAAGTGGTGTTAGAAGAAGTTTAAATTTAAAAAATGTGGCTCTCAAAAGAAATTTCAGTCGTTGCACTGTTGATATTTGACTTTGTTGACTAATGAGTTTGCCGACTGCTGGATTAGGCCATTTGTCCGTTCTCCTACAGCTGAATGGTCTTTTACTTCATGATTTGTAAGAATGTTATATATATATACAAGTGGCCCGGTGCATGAAATTCATGCACGGAGGGGGGTTCCCTGAGCCCAGCCTGCACCTGCTCCAATCAGGGACCCCTTCGGGAATGTGTGACCCCTAACCACCTCTGCCTACCTGCTTGATCATCTCTACGTGCTCCCCTGCTGGCCTGATTGCTCCTAACTGCCTCTGCCTTGCCCCACACCTGGGACCCAGGCTTCCCTCCCTCTGGCCAGCTATAGGCACCGAGGACCTAGGCCAACTTCACTCAGGCCGGCCGCAGCCACAGGCACCCACAGGCACCCAGGACCACAGGGCCTGCTGCCTAACCCCAGAGCCCGCTTCTATGTGCCTGCCTGGCCGAGTCCCACTACTCTTGACTGCCGTGGCGTAAAGAACTTTACCATATATGTTCTCCCCAGCCTCCTGGAGAGAGGGCATGAGCTGAGAAACTGGAGATGCTGCAGCCCCAGGGCTGTTTTACCAATGGGTACATTGTCATTTTCAGATCTAGATTTGAGATAATCCATCAAACCGCTATATTTTTCAGCTCTCAACTTAGATTGGTTTGCTTTAATACAATTTATCTGATTGGCCTCCATTTTTTAATACAAATCCATAATAAGCTGTAGAGTTAACTTTCCTGCATTTAAAATAGGATTGGACATGTCCCTCACAGAGAGATGAAATCCATAATACTACATTTGGGTGACTTGTGTTCTTACATTTTGTCGAGTATTATTGTTGAGTACACTGTTGTCTCTGAGTCTTAATGCAGTATCTGTTCCCCAACCTTTTCACCATGTGGAAAAAGAATAGGATATGTCATTGCATCTAATGTGGGAAACAGGATACTGATTCGTTTCACTTTAGTGCCCTTTGGATTATTGGGATCTGGTTTACAATGAATGAGCAAGTCCCTTTCAAAAGGAGGTTCTCCAACTTCGTTTCTGAATATGACAGCAACCTCAGTTACATGGGGAGAATTATATCTACCTGGGTCACTATTATGATCATATTTAATTGCCATAGTTACTTCTGTGGGAGCTATACCTTTTGCTGCTGCTTCAGATTGGGCTTCCTTTTCTATCTCATGTAGCATCTTGTACGATTTTGTTAATTCATTTATTTCATGCATGAGGTTGTTGATTATGAGTCTTTCTGAGCAGGCCTGGTTTGCTGGGATTGCTAATCTTTTATGTGTAGCTTCGGCTGTATCCAAAATACAGAGTTGAGCAAACTTCAACAGTTTTTTCTTTGGACATAGTCCCACCTCTCTATTGCCACGTTCTGAGATAGAGGAGAATGACAGGCCTTTCAGGAGTGTGACCAACGGCTGATTTGGACAGATTCCATGGGGGTGGGACTCCTCCTCCACATTGTCAGTTTCAGCTGGGATGCTGAAGCTGGGACTCGGGGGCCTTCCCTCTGGCGGTTGCCTTCCGTTTTTGCTGGCAAACAGCTGAAGCTACACGTAATATTAACAATGCCAGGGGCCTCATTAGACACAGTTGCATTGCGTTCTCACAGCCGCCGCTGCCACCCCCCGCCACCGCCCCCACCACCACCGCTCCCACCGCCGCCCCCGCCGCTGTTTTCCGTGCCCTGGGCCTCAGTTGACTCAGCTGTGGTGAGTTCTGGCCGCTGTAGCTGCCTCTGCTTGGTCTCCGCACCTGGGCCTGGTGCGTGATGCCTTCACCACTTTATCTCCGCTTCTGGGGCCTGGAACTCATGCCTCTCCACCCCACCCCTTGCTCCGACTGGCTGGTAGCATAGCCAGTCAGGAGCCCAGGTACGGTCACATTTGCATGTTACTCTTTTATTAGATAGGATATATATATAGATATAGATATCATATATATAGATAGATATATAAATATAGATATAGATATAGATATAGATATAGATATAGATATAGATATATCCTATCTATATAGATATATATATTTATAGAGATAGATAGGATATATATATATATATATATATATAATGTTACTCTTTTATTAGATAGGATATATATATATAGATATCCTATCTATCTATCTAGCTATATATTTATATATATATATGATATATATATAGTCATATATATATATAAAATTATTACTTCTCTAACTGGCTAGGCTCAGTGGATAGAGCCTGCGGACTGAAGGGTACCAGGTTCAGTTCCAGTCATGGGCATGTGCCTGGATTATGGGCTTGATCCCCAGTGTGGGGCATGCCTAAGGCAGCCATCATTCTCTCTCCTCACTGATGTTTCTCTCTCTCTCCCTCTCCCTTCCTCTCCGAAATCAACAAAAACATTTTTTGCAACGATTGCTTTGGAAAATAGGTACCCAACACTTTTCCCAAGTGTGGCACGTGGCTGCGCATTGGCTGTGTGTGTTCTGTATTGGGGCTTTCGATCCATCACCACGAATCTTCGAGAACCCTGCAAGACAGGTGGCATTGTTCTTACGTGTGGTCGGAGAGACTGCAGGTCAGAAAAGGTGACAGCCTGCTTCCCTAATGCCCAGATAGATGGGGGGGGGGGGGGGGGGCGCGCGGGGCAGGAAAGGACAGGATACAGGATTCCCGGGCCTTAGTTCAGGCCAACGAGTCTGCTTCTGCGGGCTGCGGGCTCCGGGATCGGCGTTTTAAACCCGCACCCCATGCTGCTCTGGCTTCCAGAAACTTGAAGGCCCCCCTGCTTTCTTCCTTAGAATGCTTCTCCTCGCTTTGCATACCTGGGTTCCCCTGCCATGTTTCAAAATTCTATAGAAAACAAGATTCTTTAGCCCTAGCTGGTTTGGCTTAGTGCAGTGGTCGGCAAACTGATTGGTCAACAGAGCCAAATATCAGCAGTACAACGATTGAAATTTCTTTGGAGAGCTAAAGTTTTTATACTTAAACTTCTTCTAACGCCACGTCGTCAAAATAGACTCGCCCAGGCCGTGGTATTTTGTGGAAGAGCCACACTCAAGGGGCCAAAGAGCCGCATGTGGCTCGCGAGCCCCAGTTTGTTGACCACTGGCTTAGGGATAGAGGGTCAGCTTTTGGACTGAAGAGTCCTGGGTTCGATTCTGGTGAAGGTCACATGTCTGGGGTTGCCCACTCAGTCCCCAGTAGGGGGCGTGCAGGAGGCAGCTGATCAGTGACTCCCATCATTGATGTTTCAATCTCTCTCTCCCTTTCCCTTCGTCTCTGAAATAAATAAAAATATATTTTTTAAAAAGAAAACAAGATGCTTTAGACTAGTAGTTCCCAAGGTGGGGGGAAATTTTATTTTTAAGGGGTGAAATTCGAGTTATTAATAGTGATTTTTTTTTGCATTTCTTATGGTCCTAGGGGCCTCATATACAGTCTATAAATATATATTGCGACCTATTTATGCATTTCAGTTCTCTGTGATATGTTGTGAAACTATATTTGCTGTTTTTTCCTCTCACTTCATCTCATTTTAACACTTTCATAGTGATTTCTTCCTCAGTACATTCACTGTCCTTTCAGTTTTTTATCTTTCTCATGGAAGCTTGTTTAGACCAACATTGATCAGCCGCCTCCTGCGCACCTCTGGGGGTGTGCCTGCAACCAGGGTACATGCCCTTGACCTGGAATGGAACCTGGGACCTTTCAGTCCGCAGGCCAACGCTCTACCCACTGAGCCACACCAGTTATGGTGGAGCTCACGCTTTGAATAATAAGAATGACAGGTCCCAGGATGGTAGAGATGCTTAGGTGGGGCGCAGCCCCCAAAAGGTTGGGGAGCACTGATTTAGACCATCCCGGGGTTACTGCACCCCCGGGGCACAGCTAGCAGGGAGTGGTGGCGTTTTGCTTGACCCGTTTCCTCTCCGGCCCCCCCGGGGGGGAACTGTGCTCTTAGGGATGAGGTGGGGGGACGTGGAAGAGGGTCTTCTGCATCGGGTCCGAGCAGCCAGGTCCTGTCACACTAAGTTCCCATGTCTGTCCCTGTGCCACTGGCTCTGGGAATCCGAGGGCGCTTGCCCTACATTCATTTTGCTTCTTCCAGCTCCGGGGATGCGCTCAGCCAAGTGTCTGACATGCGTTTCCGATGCCGACATAAAAGCCCTCCCAGCAGTTCTCCTGAGTGAGTGTCCCCGTGCATGCTGTGTGTGCGTGCATGCGTGTGTGTGCGTGCGTGTGTGTGTGTGCATGTACATGTGCTTGAGGCATAGGCATTGCATTCCCCGGAGGGCATGAGCCAGTCTCCACGGAGCCCCTGCAGCCCCAACCAGGAGCCCCGAGCTGTCTCTGGGAGCCGTCACACCGTCCATAATGTCCGCCCGCTGGAGTCTGGAGCTATATAGACATCCAGTGAGGAACTAATTACGGGGGACAGGAAGTCCCCCTAGGAGCACACAGTGATGGCACACCTCCCAGGTGAATACCCTGCCAGTGGAGGGAGGCAGCAGCTCTGTTGGCTCAGGAAGGCAGGAGCCTGCTCTACATAACAATGGCCCGGGAGGCACCCCTGATTAAACCTAGGGGGGTAGGGGGGCCCTTCTCAGCGATGGCTGACCTTGCAGGGGAGGGGAGCCAGACTGCAGGGCAGGCCAACCCTGGCTGGTTTTTCTCTTTATTTGGTCCTTGTTGTATTCCTTCTTCTTCCCTCCTCCTCACTCCCCCTCACCTCATTTATTTTATGCCTTTAACCTTACTTAGGGCAGTGGTCGGCAAACTCATCAGTCCACAGAGCCAAATATCCACAGTACAGCGATGGAAATTTCTTTGCAGAGCCACCTTTTTTAAACTTAAACTTCTGCTGAAACCGGTGTGGCTCAGTGGATAGAGCGTCGGCCTGTGGACTCAAGGGTCCCAGGTTCCACTCCGGTCAAGGGCAAGTACCTTGGTTGCGGGCACATCCCCAGGAGGGGGTGTGCAGGAGGCAGCTGATCGATGTTTCTCTCTCATTGATGTTCCTGATTTTCTATCCTTCTCCCTTCCTCTCTGTAAAAATTTAATAAACTGTATTTTAAACTTAAACTTCTTCTAATGCCGCTTCTTCGAAATAGACTCGCCCAGGCCGTGGTATTTTGTGGAAGAGCCACACCCAAGGGGCCAAAGGGCCGCATGTGGCTCGTGAGCCGCAGTTTGCCGACCACAAATTTAGGTGGTTTCCCAGAGAAAATAAGTGCCTGAGCCCACCTCAGGAGTGAAGTACAGTGGTGCCCAGGAGGCAGGGGTGCACTGACCTCAGCTTCTCAGATCCCCATCTCCTATTTCCCCTCTGAGCCGGGCGAGGAGTGATTGAGGGGCCATCATGGGTGTTTGCCATTTTACTTTCATTTCTAACCTTCAGGTCAACCTGTTAAGGTGCTTCAGGATCCTGTGGCCTGAATTAGGGTCATTTACTTTTTTTAAATTTTTTAAAAATATATCTTAATGATTTTTTTACAGAGAGGAAGGGAGAGGGATAGAGAGTCAGAAACATCAATGAGAGAGAAACATCCATCAGCTGCCTCCTGCACACCCCCCACTGGGGATATGCCTGTAACCAAGGTACTTGCCCTTGACCGGAATCGAACCTGGGACCCTTCAGTCTGCAGGCTGACGCTCTAGCCACTGAGCCACACCGGCTTCGGCTGAATGGGGTTGCATGGGGTCCTTTAAATGTGCCTGGTTATTCTGTGTCTTCTCACGGGTAGATCCCTACTGGATGGACAGAAGTGACAGAAACACAATTCAAAGGAAAAGGAGAACAAGGACAGAGGAGAGGCAGGCAGGCGACATAGCAGGACCCTGCAGTACGTGCTTGGCAGCAGCGCTGTTTTGGAGACCTGCCCAGGTTTCTAAAATCACTCAAATTGTAGCCTCTTCATAAAAATATAGAAATAGTGTCTTCTTTATAAAAGACTTCCTGGGCCCCTCGGCGGTTTGGCTCAGTGGATAGAGAGAGCATCGGCCTGTGGACGAACGGTCCCAGGTTCGATTCCAGTGCAGGGCACGGACCTCGGTTGCAGGCTCCTCCCTGGCTTGGGCCCTAGTGAGGACTCGGGGAGGCTGCAATCTGTCCACGTGTTTCTCTTACGTTGATGTTTCTCTCTGTCTTTCTCTCTCTCTTCTGCTCTCTCTAAAAGTCAATGGAAAAATTTAAAAAAAGCCTTTCTTGTATCAACAGGATTAAGTTAAAAGGTGATTGTGCTCCAAATCTGGATGAGTTTGACCATAGACATATCACTTACATGGATTCCTTTGGTGAGGCAGAGTTAGCTCTGTGGTGGGCATTATGGAGGAAGGAATCACATGGGGGAAGAACACACACACACACACACACACACACACACACGCACGCACACATGCACACACACGCACGTGCATGCACACACGCGCATGCATAAGCATGCACACACGCACACACGCACACACACGCACACATGCACACATGCACGTACACACACACACACACACGTGCCCACACAGGGACTTTCCCCCTTTTCCCCAGCAGTCTGTCTGCCAACTTGACCTTCAGCACCTCCCCCAAATCCACTCCTGCTGCTTGACAGGTGGAGACGCTCAGGTGCGTGTGGGGACCCCGTGTCTCTGGGTCTGTTGGGGTCCATCCCAGATGACCAGGCAGGACAGAAAGGCCTAACTGCCCTGTTCACAGACCTCCCGCACCCAGAGGGGAGGCAGCCATGCCTTTCACTGTTCATGGTGGCATTTCCTTCTCCCTGGCAAGCGCTGGCCGGTCAAGAATCCTTGTGATACGGTAGGGGACAGAGGGCCACACACACACACACACACACACACACGCTTTTGGTGGTCGGACACAAGATCAGGTGGGGGTGGTGGCAGGGTGTGTGTGCCCGTGTGAGGCATGCGGCTGTGTGTGCGGGTGGCTCTCGGGCCAGCCACAGTCCCTGGTTCCGCTTCACACCGTCACACGGAGGGTCTCCCCTAAGTGGGACGCCCCCCTCTCTTCTGCGCGCTGCCTTCTCTCCCTCTCTGCTCGCAGTCCCCCAATTATTCCCGTTCAGTGTCAGCGGCGCCCCGGACGCGTTGAGGAGTAAGTACCCTTTCCTGTCGTCGATGCTCTGAAGCCATCACTCCAGACCGAAGCTGCACTTGTCAGCGGTGACTTCTGTCTCTAATAACTTCTCCTCGGAGGTCCCGGCTCCCGGAATGCCTCTGCGGGTCATTAAGAGCCATCCGTCTGATCTGGAGCGAGACCCTTCCATCTTCCAGCCCCGCGCTCCCACCCCCCCCCCCCCCCCCACGCACACACCTATCACCGCCGGGTCCTTTATTAGTTCTCTCGGGGCCACATGGGGTGATCTCAGGCAGCCATATCGGCCGCTTAGCTTGCAAGGACTCGGAGCTCAGGCATCACTGCATGCTGGGGTCCTGCTTTCTGTCACTTCCCTGTGCGATTCCACCACCCCCCGCCCCCTCTGTCTTTTTCTCCTCTGTGCTTCCACTGGACTCCGGTTTGAAAGGTCTTTAGCCCTAGCCGGTTTGGCTTAGAGCTTAGAGCATCCGCCCATGGTCGGAAGGGTCTCGGGTTAGATTCTGGTCAAGGGCATGTGCCTCGAATGCAGGTTTGATCTCGGTAGGGGTGGGGGCAGGAAGCAACCAATCCATGTGTGTCTGTTGCATCCACGTGTTTCTCTGTCCCCCCCTCCCTTCCACTCTCTCTAAAAATCAAATGGAAAAATATGTTTGGGTGACCATTAACAACAACAAAGACCTTTTATGCAGCCCTGCCTGCATGACATACATAGTAGTACCGGGGTCGGCGAACTGCGGCTTTCGAGCCACACGCGGCTCTTTGGCCCCTGGAGCGTGGCTCTTCCACGAAATCCCATGGGCTGGGCGAGTCTATGTTGAAGACGTGGCGTTAGAAGAAGTTTAAGTTTTAAAAAATTGGCTCTCCAAAGAAATTTCAGTCGTTGAACTGTTGATATTTGGCTCCGTGGACTCATGAGTTTGCCGACCACTGGCCTAGTAGATCTAGAAATGGACCCAGCTGTCAGTCTAGGGTTTGACATCACCGGTCTTGTTTGGGAACCTGCATGTCTGGACTTACTGAGCATGTGGGTTTGGAGAGCCCTCAGCCCATGCCTGTTGACTTTCGGGGACTTGGGGAAGGAGAAACAGGCTTTGTCGTTTCAATTGATCTTGACTTGTATTTCAGAGTGTAATTAATGATAATCACACCAGCGAGCCAGTATCAAATGTTAATTTGCAATTGTTATTTTGCTGAATGCATGGGTATGCGTTGGTACACACGCACACACACACACACACACACACACACACACACACACACGTTCTATTGGTTGCCCATTTTATAGATGAAGTAACAGTACCTCAGTATCTTGCCCATTACCAGCCAGTTAGGAACTGGAACAATGAGAATACGAAGAACCTCAGTGCTTCAATAGAGACCCAATATTTCTCTCTCCCAGTAAGAAGCCATTATTAAAGCTGCGTGGCCGGCAGTATTGTCCCAATTATATATGAGATGGTTACCGAGAAGTTCCTGCAACCGTGAGAAACACGTCAGCCCCAACTTTTAAGTGTCCATGCGTACCACCCTGCCATCGAATGCAAAGGCGGAGATATTAGCATCACAGGATGCATTTTTAATGCCTTACGGGTGTCTGCCAAAAAGCAAATGGGTTGGAGAAGCAGACAGCGAGGCCGAGAGTATTGATAAAGGAAGGTGCCCTGATGTCTGTCTGTCCGATTTCCTCTGTCTACCTTCCCACCTTCCTAAAAGTCTCCCCGCCTCCCCAGCCCTCTCCAGAAGTGTTGGTATCCAAGGGCAAGACTCTGGTTGCATTTAGAGAAAAGTCCTCTTAGTGTCAGAATAATGAGGCAATTGCTGGTGCCCAGGCTCCATCCCAAGGCAGGTAATTATGCTCTGCCTTTTGGACTTGTTTCTTTTTATTTGGCTTTGAAAAACAAATCTTTAGTATCACATAGAGGAGTGACAGATGCCCACGAGAATATGAAACACCAGAGGAGGTGCCATATACATAATATATAAGCCCGCTTACAGATGTAATACATCTATAATACTTCCAACAATAAATATAAATTAAAAAAAGAAATATAGGACTTTTATTTTTTTAAATATATTTTATTGATTTTTTTTTTTTTACAGCGAGGAAGGAAGAGGGAGAGAGAGAGTCAGAAACATTGATCAGAGAGAAACATCGACCAGCTGCTTCCTACACACCCCCTGCTGGGGATGTGCCCGCAACCAAGGTCCATGCCCTTGACCGGAATCGAACCTGGGACCCTTTAGTCTGCAGGCCACTGAGCCAAAGTGGTTAGGGCTAGGACTTGTGTTTTTTCTAAGGACGATGAATACTCTTAGGCAAGTGTAAAAACTAAGTGGTTCGGTAGATTGCTCTGCCTTTTTCTATTCCCTCTGCCATTTCTGTGGAATCTTTCTCTCTCTCTCTCTCTCTCTCTCTCTCTCCACCTCTCCTTCTCCCCCTCCCCCTCCCCCTCCCTCTCTCCCTCTCTCCTCTCTCTCTCTCTCGCTTTCTCTCTCTCCCCCTCTCTTCCTTCCTCCCTCCTTCTCTCCTTCCTGCCATAACCACTTGTACCAGGTTGCTGGGCTGCTGCTCAACATCTGCCTCCTGGAAGAACTCCATGTTAAAAGCAGGAGAAGTGACATCTCTTTCGTGATGACTTTGCCGAAAAGGAGCTGACAGTGCCGCGTTGATGAGGGTCAGGCTTGTGGCCAGCTCTTGTCCCTCTAGTCCCCAGCCTGGAGCCAAGCACACAAACCGTTCTTTTCAGGAACGTGAGGCTTGATGTTGGACGGGATGATGGGTGGCCCCCCCGCTGGCGTGGGCCAAGCCAGGCACTAACCTCCTCCGCTGAGGGGCTTGTCCAAATGCCTTTGAGGGGTCATCGGGGCCCCATCTTTCAGGGAGCCGTCCGGAAACCACTGGGGCCCCAGCCGCAGCTCTCGTCTTACTGGTCGACCTTACGTGGGTGAGGCTTTGGACCTTCAGACTTCGGCTCTCCTCTGATCTCTCCCTTCTTGGCAGAAGCACCCCAGATGAGAGGATCCCTTCCAGTGTCGCCTGCATAGTCACATCTTCCTCTTCCCTGGGGATGCAGGCGTCCGGAGCGGCAATTTCTGTTGGGACATTTACCTTCTATAATTGAAACTTTGTAGCCTAGAGTGGAGGCCTAGGTGCTAGGGCTGCAGAAGCTTGGCTTCCTCCATTGCCCAGGCAACCCTAGCCTCTGCTCTCTCCAGCTCCGTGGCTGTTGCTCTTTCTTTTGGGATTATGTATCTTCTATAATTGAACCTTTGTAGCATTGAGTGGAGGCCTAGGCTGGCAAGGCTAAGTGGAAAGCTTGACTTCCTCCGTTGTCGGGGAAACCCAAGCCTCCCCCCTGGTCTCAGTGGTGACAGCCATCTTGGTTGGGGTTTATTTGCTCCCGATTGACTGGTGGGTATGGCTTGATCAGAAGTATGGTCAATTTGCGTATCACTCTTTCATTAGATAAGATTGCAATTCTTTTGGCGTCGTCCACAAATTTACCTTCCATATACCTTAGACCTAAAACAAAGCAAAACGAAGAAACAAGTCGAAGAAGGATTTCAGTTTGCTGGGGGAGAACACACTTTGGTCGATGGAATAATGTTCTTTAATACAATTTTTCCAGTATATTAGCAATTGTGGGCTCAAAAGGGGAAAATAACCTTAAGATACTGATAACAAGAGATATCTCAGGTGAAAACTTTGTATCTCATCCGTGACCACACAAAACATTGTCTTACTATCGCCAACGTGGACAAAATACAATGTGAAGCAATTGCTAAAAAAAAATAGAAAGTGACACTCAAGCTATGGTTATCTACACGAATGGAAGAGAAATATGCAAATTGACCGTACCTCCGTGACACGCATCATCCAATCAGGAGTATGCAAATAAACCCAACAAAGATGGGTTGTGGATATGGGATCAGAGCAATAATGTATCATCCTTGTAATTTAAGTCATGGTGCCTTACCATACTGCTTACCTAAAAGTGGTTGCTAAAAAGGGAGATGGACTAAATTAGTGGTTGGCAAACCCTTTCGTCAACAGAGCCAAATATCAACAGTATGATTGAAATTTCTTTTGAGAGTCACATTTTTTAAACTTAAACTATATAGGTAGTTACATTGTTGTTCATTGGGGGTACTCCTAAGCTGGCCTTTGCTAAAAACTCAAGGGGCCAAAGAGCCTCATGTGGCTCGCGAGCCACAGTTTGCTGACCACTGGACTAAACCTATGCATTCTGTTCAAGTAAAGAGATACTGAAGGCTCCTCCCCTCCAAAACACCTTCAGCCATTTAATGTTTAAAAGTTTTGTTTTGTTTTTGCATGAATTAGAGTTTGGTGGAAGCATTGACAGCTCCAGAAGCAAACTCCCTTCTGCATCTAATTCCGTCTTCGCAGCTCTCCGAAGCTGCTAAAACCGGTCTCGGAGCCTGATGCTTTTGTTCCCCGATGGTGTGAAACAGCTGCGGGTGTTCTGATGAGACGCCCATTTTCTGTTTTATTTTTGCAAGATGTTGGCTACCTCAGGCCCAGGAAGTAGGCAACTGAGACACTGCTTGCGGTGGGAAGCAGGAAAGGGAGGAAAAGAGCCGTCCTCAGAGCCAGCTGTGTCCGAAAATGGAGGCTGCAGAGGCGACAGCAAAAGCCAAGCTCAGCTCCATAGTCAAGGGCCACACACGTGGCTTTTGCCTGGAGAAGAGAGTGGTAATTCTAGGAAGGGAGGACCAATTACCTCTTGATTTAGCAACTAGAAGCCCATTGCACTAAGATTCATATAAGAACAGGCCTTCCTACCCCTGGCTTGCAAGTCTTCACTCCTGGCCGGAGTTCTACTCCTATAGCTCCCTCTAGCCCCTGACCGCTGCCCCCCCCCCGCATCATAGCAGGCGTCCCGCCCCACCCGGCCACTCCGTGCTTGTGTATGCAAATTAACCTGCCGTCTTTGTTGGGTTTGTTTGCATACTCCTGATTGGATGACGAGTGTCACGGAGGCACGGTCAATTTGCATATTTCTCTTCCGTTAGTGTAGATAACCATGGATTGTCCCTAAATTGAAAGGAAAAGTGATCTACCTGGAAGAAACTCCAACCTCAGCTTGTCCTTCAGGCGCATCGGCCTCCATGCTCCCCATGCCACATTTTGCTCATAAGCACTAAGTCACAGACTCACCCCTCCAGCATGAGTGCTAAAAACTAGGAACTGTGAGTTTCTGACTTCTTCTTTGTAGATGAGGCGAGGCATGTCTGTGAGGTTGGAGCTGTGGGGAGGCAGGTGGCTGTAGGTGGAAACTGCTTTCCAGCTCACCAGAGTCCTGACCTGACCTCATTTCAACCCTCCCCTGGCTCCTGCAAGAGCCTGGGTGTATCACCCCAGAAGTAAGGGCATCCACTTCAGACACGGCTTCCCTGTGTGGATTGCCTCCCTGTTTGGCTCTCTGCAGACCCTTGTCCTGGAGCTTTGAATGATGCCACCAATGGACTTCTATCTAGAGACCGTCAAACTGGAAGTTTGCAAGGGTAGGGCAGATGTGTGAAGGGTGTGTTAATGTCTCCATGGGTAGATAGCAGGACTGCCATATTGGCTGTTAAAAATGGGCACTCCGCCCACTTCAGCTGGCAGATGGTTGCTGCTCTGAGGTTTTAGAATCCCTGCCTGCCTCCGCCTACACTAGCGGCTTTGGCTGCTCCTGTGGGGACCAGTTAACATCTAGGGCCCCCAGAGCCCTGTCCTCACATTATAGCCAGAATCAGTTTGGATTCATTGGTGCCTGTACCCTACTAGGTGTTAAATATTTTGAATGTCACCCCCAAGTAGAAGCTAATGACATCCTTTATCTGGAGCATAGATGGGTTCTGGTTGCTTCTCCTCCCACCTCTCCTCATCCCATCATCTCTTGCCACCCACTCTCTCCTCACCAAGAAAGTCTTCTTTTCCAGAAGCTACAAGCAGTTGAACAGTAGTGGGCTGAGCTGCTAGGGAGATCTTAATCTCCTGGATCACTATAAGCTCAGCTTGATTACATCTGAGAGTGAACATTTTCGAATGAGGGAACGTGGCACTGGAGCGTGGCTAGAAAATTGTCTGTCCACATGCGTGGGGTTTTGTGCTGCCGTGTCTCTCCCTATATCCTCAGTCATGCAGGCACAGCGATTCCTTTTTCTCCCTTTCTTTTTGGCCATTTTATAAAACTCTTCTAAGCGGCATTTGCTGTCCTTAACAGTAACTAGTTATAATAGTATTTTCATGGTGACTCCACCAAAAAAAAATGCTTTTAAAATGATCCAACAGAAATGAGCTAATTTGGTTCAGAATGCCTGCACATTTTCTGGATACCTGTTAGCATCCTGTTTGTATTCTTTCAACCATCATGTATATGGTTCAGATGGCATTCTCCCCCTCACACCAACACCCCCTCCCCCCCAGGAGTTGGCTGTTTTGATCATTGTCAAATTAAAGATATGAGTGTGCATTTTGCACAAACAAGGATGCTAGATTTGGAGTCTGTAGACTCTAGATTAGTGATTGTCATTGACTAAATGGGGTGACGTATGCAGAGTCACGTTCTTATGTCTATGAATGAACAAGGTTGGACTGAGTGACAGCCTCAGGTCCGTGCCAGCTCGAAGGTTCTGGATTCATTGAGGTGGTGTTTCTGTGCTCACAGCAGCAATAATGACAGGGGCCAAGTGTTCTCTAGACATCACCTGCCTTGAACCTGAGGGCCGCTCTGACAGGTAGGCAAAATGCATAAAGGATCCCCAGCAGCTTGGAGCTGGAAGAGAGAGGGGGGGGAGGGAGGAAGGGAGGGAGGGAGGGAGGAAGAAAGGAAGGAAAAAGAGAGCAAGAAAGGAAGGAAGAAGGAAGGAAGAAGGAAGAAAGAGGGGAAGAAAGGAAGAGGGGAAGAAAGGAAGAGGGGAAGAAATGAAGAGGGGAAGATGGAAAAAAGAAATAGGGAGGGAGAGAAGGATGGAAGAAGGAAGGAAGAAGGAAGGAAGAGGGGAAGGAAGAGGGGAAGGAATGAAGAAAGAAAGAGGGAGGGAGGGAAGGAAGGAAGAAGGAAGGAAGAAGGAAGGAAGAGGGGAAGAAAGGAAGAGAGGAAGAAAGGAAGAGGGGAAGAAATGAAGAAAGAAAGAGGGAGGGAGGGAAGGAAGGGAGGAAGGAAGGAAGAGGGGAGGAAGAGGGGAAGGAAGATGGGAAGGAAGAGGGGAAGAAAGGAAGAGGGGAAGAAAGGAAGAGGGGAAGAAAGGAAGAGGGGAAGAAAGGAAGAGGGGAAGAGGGAGGGAGGGCGGGAGGGAGGGAAGGAAGGAAGAAGGAAGGAAGAAGGAAGGAAGAGGGGAAGAGAGGAAGAGGGGAAGAAAGGAAGAAAGGAAGAAAAACCAATTAGGAAATTCATGAATTACCCTCCTAAATTACCCACTCCAATTTCAAAAATTAAATACGGGTTTTGGAAGTCATTCATTCTGCCTCCATCACAGGTGTCAGCATCTGAATGTGTTGGCTGAGCTTGGCGTCCTGGTGTGAAACGAGAGCTACGCAGCTAGTTGTTAGACATATGTGTTTGCGTGTAAACATAACTATGCATATAAACACCGTAGGAGGTGGGGGGGGGTGTCTTCAAACAGGAGGATGAATAGGAGAAGGAACGGAATTACCCATTAGCTTCTGGAAGCAGAGAGAGGCATCTAACGTGTATCAACTGCCCAATGTGTGCTTAATTAATTAATTAATTAGTTAATCACTCGACCTTAATTAATCTTCCCATCAGCCCTATGTGAAGTCCGTATTAATTCACCCATTATCTGGGCGAGGCTGAGGGGACTGGGTGCCGCCATCTTTGTGAGGGAGTGATGGTTAATTTGCATATCACCCTTTTAGTAGATAGGATTTTAATTGCCTTGGTTGGAGCCTAATAATGAGACTGTTGTTCACCATCCACAGTCACTCACCACATCCTTAAGACCCAGGTGTGTCCTGGGTTACCGGCTAGCGCCGTGGCTGGCAAACTGCGGCTCTCGAGCCACGTGCAGCCCTTTGGCCCCTTGGGTGTGGCTCTTCCACAAAACACCACGGCCTGGGCGAGCCCCTTTTGAAGAAGTGGCCTTAGAAGAAGTGTAAGTTTAAAAAATGTGGCTCTCGAAAGAAGTCTCAATCGTTGCGCTGCTGCTATTTGGCTCTGCGGACGGATGAGTTTGCGGACCACTGGGGTGGAGGACGAGGATGGGACAGAGGCTGCGCACTACCGAGCAGACCCGACAGTGGCATCCGCCGAAGAGTCAGCGTGCCGACTTGCAGGTCCCGAAGCCAGCCCTCACCAACTTCCGTAAAAAAAGGGGGCCCCGCCATCGTCCTGAGCAGCCGTCCCCTCGCTTCTCGGGCCTCTTCCGTTGGCGATCAGAACTGAAGAGGGGCGCAGGGCTTTGTTCGGGTCCTGTCTACACGCGCCGTGGGTTTTCGATTGTTCCTGTTGTTACGCAGGGTGTGTTTGTGCAGTGGAGACAGTGTGACATAGGCTTGTTGGTGAGATCCCCAGTCTTCCTAAGCAAGCTTTCCCTTCCCCTGTGTGCTCTGCCTGCTGCGGCCGCTCTGGCTTGCTCTGCGTGGTCTCTGTGCCCGGGCTGAGTTTCCCGATGCCGGGCCGGCGATGTGTGGTTGGCCCTGGGCAGGTAGGTACAGAGCGTGTCTCTGGGAAGTGTCACCAGGCAGGGCTCCGGAAGGAGGAGTTTGGGTTTAGGTTGCTTCTTGGAAGACCCCGGGGTGGGGACAGGGGGTTGCGGGGAGAGGAGGGATGCAGTGAGGATGGGATGAGGGTGTGGTGGGAGGATGGGGCTCTGAGATGACAAGTTGCTGAGTCCGGAACCCTGACACTGGTGAAGTATGCTGTCAGGAACATTAAGTATCCAAAAGTGATAAAGCTTCAATTTGCTAGTCCATTAGACTAATTACTGCAATAATTAAGTAACTACTTGATTAGAACTAATGGGTACCTAATTAGCCAGGAGAAAAGTATCAGGTGGCAATTATCAGGTGGCAATTAATAGACTGGAGTTAATGTCTTCGCGCTGCCTTTGTATGAATTCATAAGCAAGGTAAAGAAAACAAACAATAACTTATTAATATTTATTGGTGCCGCCGAGTTTTTTTTTTCTTCTTCTTCTTCTTCTTCTTTCAGCTTGTTTCATTTACACAGAACCAATTAGTGGAAGACCATTAGAGTTGCAGGGAATAAAGGGACTGAAGCAGAGCTAGGTCTTTAAAGGTACAGGATCTCATTAGCAGTAACGACTAACATTTAACCGGAAATCAACCTGCGATTTCAGCTTTGTTGATGTAAATCTATATTGGAAGGGGGGGGGGGCGGCGGTCCCAGAAGTGAGCAATCCATAGTCATGATAAAATCTGGGGGAAATAGGTTAGTAATTTGAAGTCAAGGGCTTTGTATTTTTATCTTATTTTATTTTATATTGGAGAGGAAGGGAGAGGGAGGGAGGGAGAGAGAGAGACATCAATGTGGAGAGAGAACCACAGACCGGCTGCCTCCTGCATGTCGCCCACCGGGGATCGAGCCCGCCACTCAGGCATGTGCCCTTGAGTGGAATCGAACCCAGGACTCTTCAGTCCACAGGCTGAAAAGGAAAAAAAAAAGTAAAGATTCTTAGTGGTCACCTGGAAACCTCTTGTCTGTTGTCCCCTGCTATGTTGGCATGACAGGGGGGGAGAGGTGCACCGGAAGAAATGTGACTTAACTAGAAAAGAAACTTGTCCTATGCTCTCCCATCACGCAGTTGCCTTGTGCATATCCTGGCACGATGCACTCATCGTTCTAAGCCAGCGGTTGTCAAGCACAGACTCAAACTCGCTGCTCACACCGGAAAATATCTGTTCTGGAAAATCAGATGTTAGAACAAGACTGCCATCCATGGCCGGGGGTCCTGTGGTTACAACCAGAACCTGCCTGGTCCAAACCACGGCACAGGGAAGAAACAGCAGGCAGAGTTTGGCATGTGTCACTCAGGTTCAGAGGAGAGAAAACGGGTAGCTGTTTACTAGTATTTATTTACTAGGGGCCTGGTGCACAAAATCCGTGCACTTTGGGTGGGTGATCCCTCAGCCCAACCTGCCCCCTCAAGGAGGCCGATGGATGGCTCTGCCCCGGCCACCTTGGCCCTGCCCCCCAAGCCCTGGTCATAGCCCTGGCCACTGGCGACCACCTGGTGACTGCCTGGTTCCTGGCCCCCCTGCAGTTGCTGGAGGCTTCGGCCCCACTACTGCAGCTCAGGCCTTAGCCCATGGCCACCGCCCAGCCCCAGGGGCACCCCGCACTCGCTGCGGCCTTGTGTGTGCTGCTCGGCCACCACTTGGCCCCATCTCCCGCCTCTCAGCCGCCCCGCCCCTCACCTCCGGCATGCCTCACGCACACCTCGGCCCTGCCCCCCACTTGACATGCTCACCGACCACCTCGGCCCCTCGTGCCTGCTCCTGAGTGGCTGGTGGGCGTGCCTGGTGGGCGTGGCTTGGTACGTAGTGAAGGTACGGTCAAATTTGCATATGACTCTTTTATTAGATAGAATTCCCAAATTTAGGATAACACATGCTGTCAGTTTGTAAGCCTTTGGGGGGGGGAGGAGGGGAAGACAACAGGCGAACTTCAGGAGAAGGGAGTGAAAACATGCTTAGCCTGAGCATTCTGAATCAGAAGTGTCAGCCACGTAATGACAATAATAAGGACATACCTCTTGTTTTCTCTTTTTGAAGTTCATCAAAATGTTTTTTTTTTTAAAGAACTGTTTTTAAACATGCCAGAGAGGTCTGGACCCGTGTTAAGTTTATTAACATTTATTAAAAGCCGTCTAATTAACCCTGCAGTAGCGGAATAGCCCATCCGGTTTTATTTCAGTCCCTCGCCCAGCATACATAATTAAAATGGGTTTTAATCATATTTTAGGGTGTGGGGGGGGGGACAACAATCGCCTTCTTTTAGAGTGCATACAGTGACAAATGGAGATAAATCTAAAATTTATAGAAAGGGAGCATTTGCATAAACTGCAGAATCCAAACACAGAGGACATTAAGAGTCACACTTATCGCAGAGGGCATGAAAAATTCAACTTTGGTTTCGAGAGAGGAGCCGGCTTCTAAACGTGATTACGATCATACATCACTCGGGCTCTCGCTTATTAAAGGCATAATTGTTGTGAGAACCCGCAACAGCGCTAGCGCTGATCGGGTTTTATACGTGTACAAATAGGAAGCGAAGGGAACTTGGCGGACGCCGGCTTTTGGTGATCCGCAGTCATTTTATTAATGTTTGAATAATACCCGCCTAGAGGGCCTGTTATAAATTAAAGGGACGGATGGAGATATAAATTTTTATGAGGACTAGTTATACATTTCCATTATGTGTTTAAAAATGAAGGAATGGCTGTGAGCGCCGCCGTCCTCACATTTATTTGAGGTGATTTGGACGGGGCGGGGGGCGGGGGAGCGGCCGTGGCTGCGAGCCGTTGCGTGGCGGCCGTAAGAAAGATGTATCTGTCCCTCTGAGCAGATCCATCACACCTCATGCATGAACCCGTCCACCGGAGCCGGTCCTCCGCCGCCGAATCTGCATGATGATGACCATGAAGATAGCGAGCGACGACAGAACACGCGGTGCAGGCCACTGACAGGGGTTCCCACAGTTAAGTCCTGGAGGGACTCGGCTATTATCCACCTGTTAATGCAGGCGGAAGGTAGTGAGCCTGATTCCTCTCGCTGCTCCTGGCGAGGGTTTTACAAGTGGCCTCTGACTGCCCATCATCCTTCTTCCTTCATGTCTTCAGATCCGTTCTCCCAACACCGTCCGCTCTGGTGTGGACACAGTGGGCCAATGCATTTCCATCACTTTGGAACTCTAATCCCAAAGCGTTCAGGAGGTTAACTGGCACGCTCGCTCCTGTGTACATGTGCTCATCTATGTATACATGTATATGTGTATATGTGCGTACATGTACTGTATATCCTATGTGATAAAAGGCTAATATGCAAATTGTCCCCCTGACCCTGGAGTTCCACCAGGGGGGGGGACCAGCTGGCAAACTACCTGCCCGTGGCCCCTCCCCATGGCTGGCCAGCCCAGCCTGATCAGCCCCAATTGGGGTGGGCCAGTGGATCGCATCCATGCACAAATTCATGCATTGGGCCTCTAGGATGTACCTTCTATACATATAAAGAGGTAATATGCTAATTTGCCCAAGGGCATGTACCTTGGTTCCAGTCACCATCAGTGGGCAGGGACGGTGGCAGAGAATTCCACCCTCAGTGCTGACATGATGCTGTGGGGCGGGGGGCTGGGCTTGACGGGGGACCTAGGGCCATGCCTCTTGGCCCGGGACCAGGCCAGAAGACTTTAGGCTGTGCATCCCACCCCATGGGGACTGATGGGGGACCTCAGGCCGCACCCCTTGCCTGGTGGGGCTTGACAGAGGTGGGGCCGGCTGGGGATGGGTCTCACCCAATGGGGATGGGGCTGGCCAGGTCTGGGTCTTCAAGGTTTTGGAGTGCATGTGGGCAGTGGGCGGGGACTTGACTCTGGGTCCCCAGGGGTGCCCCAGACTCTGACAGGAGGGGGATTTCAAATACATTTTACTACTTTTCTTTTATTTCTGACACTTCTATTATAGATAAAGGGCAAATAACAATATTAAAATATTTCTTCTAATTAATTACATTTTAATGTGCATGAATTTCATGCACCAGGCCACTAGTGTGTGTGTGTGTGTGTGTGTGTGTGTGTGTGTGTTATACACATATGGACATAATGCAAACCCTACGAATATAAATGTATATTATAATGTATACTATAAAATACTGCTTTTGCAGTCCCTGTGTCCCCATGAAAACTTGGAAGTCAGCAGCCAAAGCATCGCACCCCTGCCCCCACAACCCCATGAGAATGCTCATGAGTTGGCAACTTAAACGAGCCATTTACCTGGTAACTCCCAAGTTCCCCGTGCATAGTATGAAAAGCTTACTGAGTTACTGGGAAGATTCAGTATCACATCATGTATAAGCCTGGTATGGGATCGCAGCTTAATCAGTACATGTGTAAGCGTGTGTTGGGAATGCTGTAATAAAGCACCACGAACCGGGTGGCTCAACCAGTAGAAAGCTGGTGCCTCACAGTTCTGGAAGTCCAAGTTGAAGGTGCCGGCAAGTTGTTCCTTCGGAGGGAAGGATCTGTTCTAGGCCCGTGGTTGGCAAACTGCGGCTCGCGAGCCACACGCGGCTCTTTGGCCCCTTGAGTGTAGCTCTCCCCCAAAATGCCACGGCCTGGGTGAGTCTGTTTTGAAGAAGTGGCCGTTAGAAGAAGTTTAAGTTAAAAAAAAAATCGGCTCTCCAAAGAAATTTCAGTCGTTGTCCTGTTGATACTTGGTTCCGTTGACTCATGAGTTTGCCGGCCACAGTTCTGGGCCGTTCTCTTTGGCGTGTGGATGGTCACTTTCTCCCCGTGTCTCTCCCTGTCACCTTCCTTTTAGGCATATCCCTGGATCCAAATGTCCTGTGCTAGCAGGACGCCAGTCATTTTGGACTAGGATGCATACCAATGATCTCATTTTAACTTGATTATATTTGTAAAGGCCCCATGTCCAAATCAGAGCCTTTAGGAGATGCTGAGGTTCTACCCATTAAAATGTTTGATGAGAGCTGGTTTGGCTCCATGGAGAGAGCGTAGGCTCATGGACTGTAGGGTCCTGGGTTCAATTCCTGTCAAGGGCATGTACCTCAGTTGCCAGCTCTATCCCCAGTGTGGGGCATGCAGGAGGCAGCCAATTGATGATTCCCTCTCATCATTTACATTTCTCTCTCTCTCCTTCCTTCCTCTCTGACATCAATAATAAAAAAGGGGGGGTTGTTTAATCCTATGGACACGTTTCTCCCGTTTCCAGCCCTGTTAACCATTATTTTAATATAAACCTAAGAAGGGAAGGGGACTCTGTTGCTCGGTTAGAAGAAAACGGATATGTATGTGGGTCTTCATATTCTGAATGAATAGTTGAAAATCTTATAGAAAAATAAACACTATCATTAGCCCCCAAAATGAGACTCAACACACCTCAACTCCAGGAATCAGGTTTCCTTTTCCTGGAATTCGTTTACAGAAAGAAAAGCATTTGACCTATTTTTTCTAGTCATGGTGAAAGGTGTGTGCCAGGGCCCTGCTTACCTTTGGAGATGAGGCCAAATGCTAATCGTGTACCTGAGATAAGGAAGCATCAATAAGGGTCCCGGGTTCGATTCTGGTCACGGGCATGGGCCTTGGTTGCAGGCACATCCCCCATAGGAGGTGAGCAGGAGGCAACTGATCTATGTTTCTCTCTCATTGATGTTTCTAACTCTCTATGCCTCTCCCTTCCTCTCTGTAAAAAAATCAATAAAATATATTTTTTTTAAAAAAAAGAAAGAAATCATCTATAACCATGTGACCACATTGGTCCTCTCCAAGTAACTGACAGACCCAGCTCAGAATCCCCTTGGGGAAAAGAAAGGAAGAATTATATTCTCTTTTATCTTAAAAAGTCCCATTATTGACTCAAATTGTGTAATCCAGCACTGCTACCACCTCCTTCTCCCTGTTCTAGCACTTAACTAATAGGAAGTAACTAGGGCCCTGGGGGAAAGAACCAAGCTCACTTTTATTTAAAAAAAAAAAAAAAATATATATATATATATATATATATATATATACACACACACACACACATATACACACACACATATATATGCATATATATATGTATGTATATATATAAATATCTCCTATCTAATAAAAGAGTAATATGCAAATTGACCATACCTCCGCTATACCCACAAGCCATGCCCGCCAGCCATGCCCATGAGCCAATCAGAGTGAGTATGCAAATCGATCAAACCAATATGGTGGTTAATTTTCATATCTGGGCGCAGAAGATGGCGTAGAAGGCAGCCAGGCACTGCAAAAGGGAGTAAAGCTGTGGAGCAGTAAGCAAGCGGGGTGGGGAGAAGGGAGGGAACCAGGCAGGCTGTGGAGAAGGAAGTGAAGCAGACAGGGTGGGGAGCCAGGAGGGAGCAATGCAGCAGAGAAGGGAGGGATTGAGGCAGAGGAGATGGGAAGGAGCAAGGCAGCAGAGATGGGAGGGAGTGAGGGAGCAGAGATGGGAGGGAGTGGGGCAGTGGAGACAGGAGAGAGCGAGGTAAAGGAGACAGGAGGGAGTGGGGCAGTAGAGAAGGGAGGGAGCTTTGCTCAGGCTGCAGGAAGCCCTATTCTTGCAGGAATCTTCCTGCACAACAGGTCTCTAAAGTGTGTTTGTGTGTGTGTGTGTGTGTGTGTGTGTGTGTGTGTGTGTGTTGATTTCAGAGAGGAAAGGGGAGAGAGAGAGAGAGAAATAGAAACATGAATGATGAGAGAGAATCATTGATCGGCTGCCTCCTGCACAGCCTCTGCTGGGATCAAGCCAGCAACTGGCCATGTGCCCCAACCGGGAATCAAACCGTGACCTCCTGGTTCACAGGTTGAGGCACACCGGCCAGGCTCACTTTCCTTTCACGCTCTTCCCTGCCATCCGTGAAGGCTCAAGAGCATTTTCCCCCTGAATAGCTCATTGAACCTCCTCGTATCAGTGCATGCTCTCCTGTGAGATGAAGGTCATAATACTAGCGTTTTTCACAGTGTTATTGGGAAAAAAATATCTGGTTAGCCATAGAAAGCATTTTTACAAGTGTGAAGTGCTCTATACAGTCCAAATGATTTTTGAAAGCACAAAATTTTATAGTTATCAAGTATGATCATTATAGCCTTTCTATTTCTCCGGGCATTTATCTCTTTCTTCCTTGCCTACCTCCTCTTTTTGCCTCGTTATGTAGAGAAATGGAATGCCTCCTCTTTCGCCACGACTAAGGGTTTGAAAGAGTTTTCATGGCAGGAGAGGAGGGCTCTTAGAAAGATTACTTGTCAATTCGAGTGCCAAAGTTTTCAGCTAGAGAATTGACACCAACATGTGACTCTGAATGGCTTCTGGAGAAATAGGCTATTGAAGGGAGAGGTTAGATTTTTTTTTTAAAAAAAGGAAATGATTTCCTTAGAAAATAACATCTGACAAGGAGAGTCTATTGTTATTAGCATATAAGCCTAAGGTAAAAATTCAGGGTAGGGAAAAAGTAGATTCACAGTCGTTCCTGTGGAAAAGAATGCATCTATATATATAAATGCCTAAGCCACTGTCCAGCTAGTCAACCTTTTGACTGTTGGACCAACTATGATGTGCAATGACCATCAGGGGTCAGACACTCAATGCACAGGCATGGAAACATGAACAGAATGATGAATCTCAGAGACAAGTGGGAGGGGGAGGGTGGGAGGACATTAACCAAAGGTCTTACATACATACTAGTGGTCCAGAGCATGGATTCTTGCACAGGTGTGGCTCCTGGGCCTGGCTTGTGGGGAGTGGGCGAAATCCATGCACTGGGACTCCGACATCCCCTGAGGGGTCCCGGATTGCGAGAGGGTGCATGCCAGGCCAAGGGACCCCACCGGTGCATGAATCTGTGCACTGGGCTTGTAGTTAATAAATGATCACACAAGAATAAAACTCTGTGTCTCACATATTCACAACCATAAACCTACTTTCACCCCACTTTGTATTTTCCCATCTGTGCCTGCCTACTCTTTGTTGACAATCTCTTATATGCTAGGCACAATACATATTATTTTTATTCTTGAAAACAACACTAAAGAGTATTTCTCCATTGCATAGCTGAGGGCCTGCCCACAGTTCCACAGTGAAGGGAAGGTAACCCCAATCTTTGGGACTTCAAAGCCTGTTTACTATGAATAGTTAGGCATGCTACCTTTGTATTATCCACTCACCATTAAGTCCTAGGGACAAACTCACAAGACCCATTTGATCGACATAGGGATCAAGTTTCTATCTTGTGCTGTGGGGGCATGCATCACTTGGTTGACTTGTCGGGCCCCTTGTTCAGATAGCCATCCGTTGCATAAGGACATGTAACAATGAAAGTAAATATTCTGGCCTGGTCAGCAGTGCTCAGTGGTTGAGCATTGACCTATGAACCAGAAGGTCATGGTTCTATTCCCAGTCAGGGCACAGGCCCGGGTTGTGGGCTTGATCTCCAGTAGGGGGCATGCAGGGGGCAGCCGATCCATGATTCTCTCCCATCATGGATGTTTCTATCTCTCTCTCCCTCTCCCTTCCTCTCTGAAATCAATAGAACTAAGCTTTAAAAACAAAAAGAAAGTCCATATACTTGCTTGTAACTTTATGTCTCCTCAACATTAGATAATGTGGGCTCTGGGAATGTTCTTCTAGAAGCTCACCAAAAAGGGAGAACTCTACATGAAAACATGTAACAGAAGAATCTTGTTGTGATAATTACAAGGGCGAATGTAAATGGCTTTACTAGGCAGAATCATACCATTTTATAATTGTGTGGGGGCCCTGGTGTGACCAGTAAGATAGAAAGATATCTATAAGGATATGTGTTCTCTAAAGCAGCAGTTGCCAATCTTTCGGACCTCGAAGCAGTTGCCGACCACTTGCTCTAAAGGTATAAACCTTGCCGAGACCAGTTTGGCTCAGTGGATAGAGCGTCGGCCTGTGGACTGAAGGGTCTCGGGTTCGATTCCGGTCAAGGGCATGTACCTTGGCTGCGGGCACATCCCCAGTGGAGGGCGTGCAAGAGGCAGCTGATCGATGTTTCTCTCTCATCGATGTTTCTGACTTTCTATCCCTCTCCCTTCCTCTCTGTAAAAAGTCAATAAAATATATTTTTAAAAAAATAAAGGTATAAACCTTTCTACCTGTCACAGCCAGTGAAGTCATTGGAAGAGAAACAAATGTTTGAGCTCCTAGAGTAGAGAAAGCTATTTAAAAGTTTGTTTTAAAACTACATAATCAGAATATGTCCCTATGCATAAAATGTAATGAAAGGCTAGAGTGGAATCTCAATGATTAACATATTTTATTCCAGCATATTCAAATTTTAGAAATAAGTTTTTTTCCAGTTATTTGAAGATTGAAAAACACATATTACTCAACCGATGTTCGAACTGTTCATCTTTGCGTGACACAAGTCTAATGTGCAGTATCTAGAATGATTTTCATGTCACAGGAACCACTTTCCTATGAGTAAAGACACTTCTCTCATTTCTTACACATCAAAGGACCATCGCACATCCACGCTGTCTCTTTAACTACAAGCAGATATCACCAGTGACCCTACAAAGTGGCAGCTGGCCCCAGATGTGCTCTGGAAATCCAAGGCCTCCCATTCCTTGTGGTCCCCAACAGCGTTAATCGGGCCAGCAGGACTTAACCTAAAAGGAGCAGATGACTAATCTCCACAATAGCAATGTAAACAGAACTCTAATTCAGGAATTGGCAATTCTCTTCCCCACCCCCTACCCCCTACCCCTCCACCCCTCACCACTGGGGTTTTAGCTCTTTGTTTGAGATTTACCCTGTGCCATGTACATATCTGAAGAACAAAAGGGAGTTCTTTTATTCGTGAAAATATCCATTCGGTTCAGCCTACCGAACGGGGCGGGGGTGGAGGGGGGGGGGGCGAGGGGGAACATTGCTGTGTTTATCAAGGTTGATTTTGTTTTCCAAGTCTCTAATTCGAAGCTGAAGAATGCAAGACTACATACATCAGGTGTTTCTGGAGAAATAGCAGCCGCCGCCGCAAAGCATAGACATTTGTCATTCCTTGGAGCTGTCTGACAGTTCTGACAATTCATTAGGCTGAGCCGCAAAGCGGTTTGGAAAGCGAAGGAGGGGCCTCAGGTAGGAGAGTTGCTTTTGCATGATCCCCGTAATGGCTGATTTGTATCATTTGGGGTGATGGATACACCGTTCAGATTGAACTCAGCAGGGTCTGTTCCCCTCTCTCTCTCTCTTTCTCTCTCTCTCTCTCTCTCGCCTTGATTTCCCCCCATCCCCAGCTTCCTTCCTCTGGAAGCCCCCAGGACAATGAGCATAGGCTGCCTGTCACCTCAGTTGCATTTCATCTGAAAGGGAGATGCAGACATATGTCAGGGAAATTCTGCTTTTCAAAAAGACGCTTCTTCTGCTGAAAGCCGGTTTGGCCCAGTGGATAGAGCATCGGCCTGCGGACTAAAGGGTCCCAGGTTCGATTCCGGTCAAGGGCACATACCTTCTGGGTGTGTGCCTGCAACCAAGGTAGGGGGTGTGCAGGAGGCAGCTGATCAGTGTTTCTCTCTCACTGATGTTCTTAACTCTCTATCGCACTCCCTTCCTCTCGGTAAAAAAAAAAAAAATCAATAAAATATTCTTTTAAAAAAGATGCTTCTTATGGGTGGAGGGGCCAAGGAGAGCTAAGATGAGGAAACCATGGCTCACTTTCCTGTTGAGATGCGTGTTCCTCCCTCTCATCCTGGGCCCACCAAGCGTCCAGTGTCCTAGTCCCTGACACATTGAGCCTCGAGCACCGTGGTCGGCAAACTGCGGCTCGCGAGCCACATGCGGCTCTTTGGCCCCTTGCGTGTGGCTCTTCCGCAAAACACCAAGGCCTGAGCGAATCTATTTTGAAGAAGTGGCGTTCGAAGAAGTTTAAGTTTAAAACAAGGTGGCTCTCCAAAGAAATTCCAGTCGTCGTCCTGTTGATATTTGGCTCTGCGGACGAGTGAGTTTGCCGACTGTGGCTCTAGCATGTCAGCAGCCCATCCTGCCCACGGCCCACCTTCATGGGGGGCTTCTTTACAGATGGGAATAAAGGATTCATGGCCAGCCCTCCATGTTCACGCCTGCAGGTAGGATTGGAAACTTATGTCAGGCATCGTCGTCTTTGTTACCTCTTGCACACCGAGGTGACAAGCAGCAACTGGAGTGAATAAGAGTGTCTGTGGGTGTGCACCCCAGTACATCAGAAACACTACCCGACTCACGTCGCTGGGGACGGTAATGCCCATGACCCAACTGGAGAAGGTAAAGGCAATTCATCAGAATCGGTACTTACTAATGCCAATTTGTGTGCAGTGCTTTGAGGGAAAGAGAGGAGAGACGCAGGCTGCCTTTTCAAGATTGACACACCAAGATTTAAACCAATCAAAAAATTATTAAAAAAAAAAACGCATCAGGAGGCTAGACTTGGTTGCTAACTTTCGAACGTGGCTCAATCACACCCTAAGCAGAGGAGTGACACAATTTAATTTGTACTTTTCCAAAGGTGCCCCCGAGAAGCCAGGGGGTTAGACCAGCGGTTGGCAAACTGCGGCTCACGAGCCACATGCGGCTCTTTGGCCCCTTGAGTCTTTAGCAAAGGCCAGCTTAGGAGGACCCTAATTAAGTTAATAGCAACGTGCCTACCTATATAGTTTCAGTTTAAAAAACTGGGCTCTCAAAAGAAATTTCAGTCATTGATATTTGGCTCTGTTGACTAATGAGTTTGTTGACCACTGGGTTAGACTAATGCAAGACAGTCTTTGAGGCCCTGTTCTAGTTGAGTTCTTTGCCTTTCCCCACCCTGCTTCATTCTTTCCCTCCTATTTTTTTTAAATATATTGTCTAAAGAGCACTCCCTCAGTCAGTCATGTGCCTTCACTTCCGTACGTGAGTTCTATGTCTGGGGAACCTGACCCACAATGACACGTGGAGAACATGAGTCACAGGAGAAGGACTAGTCCTAAAGATGCTATCCACAGCCTCAATCTAGGACCAAACCAGGATTGAAGGAGTTGGGAAAGGACTTCAGGATAAGGCAACTGTCAGCTAAGGGTAGGCTTCCTCAGGGACGAGTTCTGTGATTAGAAATGAAGCAGTAAAGATTCTGACTGCCAACAAACCATCTACACTAATAAAAGATGCAAATGGACGGTACCTTTGCGACGCCCACCAGCCAATCAGGAGTGAACATGCAAATTAACAAAGATGGTGGGTTAATTTGCATATGTGAGCACCATGATGACAGCACAGGCATTTTGCCCTGCCCCCAGCCACTCCAGGTCTCTGGGCAGCATGGGAAAGCGGAAAGGTGGCTCCGCTGGAATGAAAAGGCAGTGCCAGCTGGAGTGAAGGTGGTGCCAGCAGCCAGGGGGAGGAAGGCCCGTTCTTTCACGAATCTTTGTGCATCAGACATCTGGTATGCACATACAGTTTTTAAAGGAAAGTTGGTCGTTTTTTCACCTGGATTCATTATTTGGGAAAGAGAATGCAAAATGGAGAGAAAAAGAAGAGGAGAGCAGAGAGAGAAGAAGGAAGAGAGAGAGAAGAAGACACACACATACGTGTGTGTATTTGGAGGATGGAAGCTATTAGGCCGATGATACGGTGCTCATTGAGTCCAGGGGGGCAGAAAAATCCTCTCCCAAAATGGGCTTCTCAAACCCACGATGGGAAATACGCCGAACGAACATGCGTTTTGACTCTGAAAATAAATAGAAGGAAATAAATCTCACCAAATAACCAGGAATGTGACCTTTTAACATCAGGGCTAATATGAGAGAAAAAATAAAAAAGAAATGGGAAGACTATTAGGATACCAGCTACAGAACAGGCTGTCTTCTTATCAACTTAGTTGAAGCCATTCTGTCATGAACGACAGACCATCAGCTCTTCTGCTAGTCAGTGTGTCACGACACGGGATGTAATGAGGGGTCCCCTAAACCCAAAGGGAAAACCGACTCATTTTTTTCCGACTTTACTTTTTATTTTTTTGCTTCGTCATGGCACCGGTATAACATGTGTGCGGCTTTGTTAAAGCTGTGAACGTAGTCAAATTAGAACTCAAAAATGCTGACACGCATTTGCCTAAGACTCTATTTTTACAGATTGCCAAAGTCTGTTCATACAATTGACCTTTTCGTCCTTACTGATAAGTTATTGGATGTGTATCAGATAACTCCCTGGCATAACTTAAGAAACAAAGACCGCCTTCGTATGCGGATATTATTGGTTGGGATAATGTTGATGAAAAATGAAATATTCTACAATTTAAAAATGAAAGCTTTGGCAGTTTCTGCCTCTAGCTATGATGATATAGCTTCATGCAGACCATCATTCCCATTAAAAACAA
>CM050530.1:5513562-5781062 GCA_027563665.1 Antrozous pallidus
CCAAGTCTTTTTCCCATCAGTTAGTTACAGGGTTTGAAACTTAAAACAAAATTAAAAGTGTCTTATACTTCCGTTATGATAAAAATCGTTTTCTTTTGATGTTGATGTTTTGAAATTTTTCCTGAAATAAAACAGATACACCCTCCCCATTGAGCTTAGGCTAATGTCTGAAGACCCCCCTCACCTGTCTACCTATGCCTCTTCTTCCCTTGCTCTCTCTGGCCTGAGCTGCTCTGCCTTCTTTGCCTTGAACTTCCCTCTTCCTTGAATGTCCCCTCCCAACTCTTGTCTTGGCAGAGCTGGCTGCTTTGTATTCACTGTCCCCTTCCTGGTCACCTGACTGATTCTCCTCCCCTTCCCCCAGGACCAGTCACTCTCTGTACCATTCCACTTCCTCCTGCTACCCTTCCCTATGTGTCCTGCTGCTGTAATTCCCTAGGCATCACGCTCTCTAGTAAAACGATGTATGGAGCAGTCATCCATCCGGTAGGGGCTGATAGGATGTAAGCTTCTGGGCATCAGACACCTCCCCTGTCTTCTCCACTCCTGTATCAGCCTTATGTGGAACACTGTCTGCGCTTAGTAGGTGCTCGTCGACTCCTGTTGGTTGGACCTCATTTGGTTCACGTACCAAAATAAAACCGCTTTCCACTGTAGAGTAGACACAAGTGGTACCCGAGGCCTTGGTGTGCTTAATGCCCATCACTGAGAATTCACGAGAAATGCGAAAAGGCAGAATAGCAATGAGATCTACTTTAGCAACAGGATATTGAACTCTGTTGCCGTGACCCCAATGATAAGGCCGTAACGGCTCTGGGGGATCATGATCTCAGTTGTATTTTTCACATCTTTAAAATATATAACTTTCTTAATTGGTTTCAGAGAGGAAGGGAGAGGGAGAGAGAGACAGAAACATCAGTAATGAGAGAGAATCAAGGATCAGCTGCCTCCTGCACGCCCCACCCTGGGGATCGAGCCCACAACCCAGGCACGTCGCTTGACCGGGATTGAACCTGGGACGCTCTTCCAACTGAGCCAAACTGGCTAGGGCCGTGGTCGGCAAACAGCATCTTGCGAGCCACATGCGGCTCTTTGGCCCCTTGAGTGTGGCTCTTCCACAAAATAACCACGGCCTGGGTAGGTCCATTTTGAAGAAGTGGTGTTAGAAGAAGTTTAAGTTTTAAAAAAAAATGGCTCTCGCCGAGACTGCTTTGGCTCAGTGGATAGAGCCTCGGACTGCGGACGGAAGGGTCCTGGGTTCAATTCCGGCAATGGCATGTACCTTGGCTGTGGGCACATCCCCAGTCGGGGGTGTGCAAGAGGCAGCTGATCGATGTCTCTCTCTCTCATCGATGTTTCTGACTTTCTATCCCTTCTCCCTTCCGCTCTGTAAAAAAAATCAATAAAATATATTTTTTAAAAAATGGCTCTCAAAAGAAATTTCAATCATTGTCCTGTTGATATTTGGCTCTGTTGACTCATAAGTTTGCCGACCACTAGGTTAGGGCTGTTTTTAACATCCTGTATTGCCTTCCTAGTTGGCCTTTGTCTTCCCTCCCTGAATGCAAGGAGCTTTACCAAAAATACTGCTTCTAAGGCTTGTGAGTAGAAGACAGACTTGCTGAAGTGGAAGCCGAAGAACAGACAGATTCTCAGTAGCCTGGTATCTGGGGGCAGATGGGGCATCTGGCAGGAGATGACAGTGGTGAGCATGTGACCATCACCAAGTGTCTGGTGAACAAGGACCCGTTCTAGAGCCACTGCTTGGGGGGGATGGGGAGATAAATTTTGTTTCTTTGTCTTCATGTCTCCAGCATAAAATGAGAGGAGTAAGTAGTATTGGCCTGGGGAAGGAAATAAGGGTCGATTTCGCTGGAAACACTTCTCACTACTCAGGGCCATCGAGAGTTATGAGTATAATACATTTTGAAAGTACAAAGCAATCGAGTTGTGGTGTAAGGCTAACCTGCAGAGGCCGCAGGGTTATTTTCCTTTTTGTAAATGGGGAGATATAGTTTTGAACGGGCACCGTTGTCCAAAGCCCTGGAGTCATCCTGAATGAGGTGGATCACGACGTTGCGATGTGTTGGTGGAAGGGCGTTGGGCGGGAAACCGGGTTCTCTGTGTTTTGATTTGTTATCCTCTGGAGTGGGAGTCATGTGTCCGTCTCATGAAAAAGATGTGATTGACACTTTTAATGCCACCTAGAATGGGGCTGGCATGGAGTAAATAATCAAGAAATATCACCTACTAGAGGCCCGGTGCACAAAATTCGTGCACTGGGGGGAGTGCGGGGGATGTCCCTCAGCTCAGCCTGCACCCTCTCCAATCTGGGACCCCTCGAGGGATGTCTGACTCACAATCCAGGACTGCTGGTTCCAAACTGCTCACCTGCCTGCCTCCCTGATTGCCCCTAACCGCTTCTGCCTGTCAGCCTGATCACCCCCTAACCACTACCCTGCCAGCCTAATTGATGCCTAACTGCTTCCCTGCCAGTCTATTTGCCCCCAACTTCCCTCCTCTGCTGACCTGTTCACCCCCAACTGCCCTCCCTTTGAGGCCTGGTCCCTCCCTACTGCTCTCCCCTGCTGGCCTGATCAACCACAACTGCCCTCCCTTGCAGGGCCTGGAATCTCCCAATGACCCTCCCCTGCTGGCCATCTTGTGGTGGCCATCTTGTGTCCACATGGGGGCAGGATCTTTGACCACATGGAGGCAGCCCTCTTGTGTGTTGGAGTGATGGTCAATCTGCAAATTACTCTTTTATTAGCTAGGATTATTATATCTATTGAGATAAGTCCGAATCATAGCTAATACTTGCTCTCGTTCTCTATCTGCACCAACCCAGGCAATTTTGAGGTTGATATGATTGGTGTAGATTTATGTTAACGTAAAAAAACAAAACATTGAAACCTATAAAGAATTTTTGTGAGTTTATTTGAGCCAAATGGTTGACATATTCTGGGAAGCAGAACCTCAACAAATTGAGATAATGTTCCGGGCAATGGTGGGTTACACCTGTATTTATACATTTCAATCAAAGGAAAGGGATGTAGGTGGGTTACATGAAATCCATTGGTGATAGATTCAGGAGGTGGGAGAAAGCAAAGCGGAAAGCCTCTGGGATTGGATGGACATGTGGTTCTCTTACAGAGATGGACATAGGGTAGTTAATATAGTGAACAGTTGACAATTAACATGATAACAATAACAAAGAGGGGATGTCCTGGTGCCATTTGCTGTGCCCTGAGGAGTCTGGAAAAAGGGAAGATACAAGTTACCCAGACATTTTACAGGTAATGTTATCTTAGAGGTAAAAAGACAAATGGGGTCAGTAAAGATCTAAGTTGATCTTTGCCAGTGAAAATATTGGCCTAGGACATGACTACCCACTATAACCTGTTTATAGTTAAATATTTAATTTTCAGACCATCTTTTGTGGTTATTTTAGGTCTCTGAGTTTGCAAGACTGCCATGCAGGCCTCCCTGAGCTTGTCAGTTTAGCATCTGGCCCCTTTGGTCCACATTTCTATTATGATTAACAGCGCACAGCATACTAAAAAGAACATTGTTTTACAGTCAAGTCAGTGTAAATGCAAATCTCAGCTCAGGTAGTTAATGCCGCTTGGTGAACTTGAGCAAGTTTTGTCTCCTCTCTAAGCCTCAACTTGCTCTGTCTTTAAAATATAGTCCATAGCAGTATTTACATTGTGCTCTGTACACTTGCATAGTAAATACCCAGTGTGATGTTTGGCACCTAGAAAAGTATAGTTATTACTAGAGGCCCAGTGCACGAAATTAGTGCACAGGCGGCTATGTCCTTCAGCCCAGCCTGCACCCTCTCCAATCTGGGTCCCCTTAAGGGATGCCCGACTGTTTGTTTAGGCTCACTCTGTGGCCTCAGCCATTTTTGTTGGGGTTTATTTAACTTTTATAATTGAAACTTTGTAGCATTGAGTGAAGTACAGGGCCCGCCAGGCTGTGCAGAAAGCTTGGCTTCCTCCATTGCTGGGTAAACCCAAGCCTCCTGCTCACTCCGTGGCTACAGCCATCTTGGTTGGGTTAATTTGCATACTTGGTCCTGATTGGCTGGTGGGCGTGGCTTGTGAGTGTTGTGGAGGTATGGTCCATTTGAATACTGCTTTTTTTATTAGATAGGATTCTCTGAATGGTAATTCTATTAATAGAATTATACTTCTTAAGATAAATAATTCATATTTTAAAAAATGGCGTGCATTGACAGTTTTATGAATGGTGTAGATCTTATCATAGAGTCTATAGATATCATTCCTGAAGGTATTAATTCTTACTCATCATGTATTTCCTGAGAAGCAGTAGGCGCCGATCCTCCGGTTAATTTGTATTGGCACGAATACACATAACATGCTGTTCTACCTTCATTAGTATTTAATGAGCACCATGTATGTACTGCGAGGAAAATAAATATATGGGAACATAAGGCCTAACAATCTTATTGGAGAAATAAGGCATAAATAGCTAGCGAGCTGAATCATAAGAGAGCTGGAAAAAAGATTAGCTCAGAAACAACAGCACAGCCCTGGCTGGTTTGGTGCAGTGGATAGAGCATTGGCCTGCAGACTGAGGGGTTCATGGTTCTATTCCGGTCAAGGGCACATGACCGAATAGCAGGCCCAATCCCTAGTCCCTCCTAGGGAGGAGCAGGAGGCAGCCGATCAATGCTTCTCTCTCATCATTTATGTTTCCACCTCTTCCTCCCTCTCCCTTCCTCTCTGAAGTCAATAAAAATACTGACCCGTTAAGTAAAAACACCACCACCAATAGCACAGCCTCGCCGGTATGGCTCAGTGATGGAGCGCTGACCTATGCCCCTGGAGGTCTGGTTCGATTCCCAGTCAGGGCACAGGCCTGGATTATAAGCTTGATCCCCAGGAGGGGTTATGCAGGAGGCAGCCGGTCCATGATTCTCTCTCATTGTTGATGTTTCCCTCTCTCTCTCTCTCTCCCTTCCTCTCTGAAATCAATTATATATATACACATATATATTTTATTATAATATATCATAATATATTATTATATAATATATATATTTAAAATCAATAATATATATTATAATATATATATATATATATATATATATATGTAATTTTTAAGACAAGCAAACAAAACCTACGGGGTGGGTTTTCCGCCGTTTCTCTAAAACCATTTACAGCGAAGAGGCCCGCTCGCCGGTTCCCGTCACTCACACCAAATTGTCCCGCCGTTGTTAGAATTCCGTAGCCATCCCGCTCCCCGGGAAGATGATGTATGGAGCAGGCGTCTGGTCGGGGCTGATGGGATGCAAATGAAACTAATTAAGGAAATGTCAAACGTAATTAATAAAACAGGTTTACGCTGCAGAAGCCCTGTCGGCGGAATGAATGGGGAAGAGCCGCGCACGCCCCTCGTTGGGGGGCGCGGTGCCCCTCTCTGGCTGTATTTAGCTCCCTTCCACCCGATCCTCCAAAACCACTTGAAGCTCACTTCCCAGCCTCCCCTTCCCCGAGCCGATCCCGGGGAGGAGGGAGGGATACAAATGTGCCTGTCGGGCCTGCCGGGTGGAAAACAAGGGAAAAAATTAATCACCCACCCCTCATCTCTTCCCAAGTCCTGCAGGGCATTGCCATAACCACTGTGCTTCAGCTCCTCGCTGGCTGCCCAATAGAGCATCAGAGCGGCCCATAACAGAGGGTGCTGCCGACCCTCCTTTCTGATGATGAGCATTGTCATCACATCCAAATATTACAGCAGCGCCATGCACCGGCTCCGTTTATTATGGATAAGAACAAAAAGAAGGGGGGGGGGTTGTGGTGCAAGAGGGGGTGGACACAGAGCCGGTGAGTGACCTATAATTACAGCAAGCAAATTAGGGTGTGCGGCAGCGTCGGTGACGTTTGCTGGGGAGGAATGATGCCCGGGCCCTCGGCCTTCCCCTGGGATGGGGGAACGATGGGCTCCAGGGCAGCCGCAGATGGGGAAGAGGGGGACAGTGTTTCCCGGGGTTAGGCCGGGCACAGGGCTCCCAGGCCCGCCTGCCTGCCATGGTGGTGGAAATGCTGATCATTTCGGCTCCCAGGGGTGGGAGGCGCTCAGAGAGCCACCGGTGCCTGCGAGGACGGGGACAGGACTGGGGGCCCGAGGGGGGCGCTTGCTTGGCGGGCAGCCATGGCTCTGGCGGGGAGCCTTCCGAGGCTCTGCAGTCCGCACACAGGGGTGGCCTCACCCTGTCCACACACAGTGGTGATCTCACACCGTCCTCAGACAGTGGTGATGACCTTACCCTGATGGAGGAAAACATACCCAGGGACAGAGAGGCATCCGTCAGATGCTCAATTCTCGGAGGGACGGTAGGGGAGGGCAGGGCTAAGGGGGAGAGATCTTCCAAAGGACTTGTGTGCATGCACAGAAGCTTAACCAATGGACAGACACCAGGTGGGTGAGGGTATGAGCAGCAGGTTAGGGGCAATTGAGGAATAAGGACACATGTGGAATACATTAATCAATAACGGGGAAAAAAGGTAAGGAGAAAATACAGAGGCCAATGGCTTTTAAATGGAGAGAGAAAGATGAAAGGTGGCCCCAGCCGGTGTGGGTCAGTGGATAGAGCATTGGCCTGCAGACCAAAGGGCCCCAGGTTTGTTCCTGGTCAAGGGCATATGTCTGGATTGGGGCTGGATCCCCAGCAGATGGGGGGGTGCAGGAGGCAGCTGATCAATGATCCTCTCTCATCATTGATGTTTCTGTCTCTCTCTCCCCTCCTTTCTGATGTCAATAAAAATATATATTTTTTTAAAAGATGAAATGCAGTTTCCATTAACTTACAGACCCTCACCTGTCCTCATTTCAGGTTATTTCAGTTCAGTGTATGTAGTCTCACCCGAGCACACGTGCACGCACCTGTAACCACATTCACACCCAGCATGCACACAGATGAACCCACGGACACACACAAGCACACAGACATACACACAGCTGCCTAGTATTCCGTGCCATTTGACAAACAGTAATTTAACATCTGTATTTGCCAGGCTCAGTAGGAGGAGGAGGAGAGAAGAAGGCCTATCTCATCTACTCAGGAAGCTTCAAGGGTCCGTTTTGAACTCAACTTCGTTCCAAACAAACACACACAGATTTTATTTGTAAACGGTGTTTTCTATAAAAAGCCGCTTTTGATAGACACGCGGAGGCGTGATTGGCATCCTCCAGATGAGAAGACACTTTCAGACAAATCACAGTCGATGAACAAACGCTGGTAATACCATCGGAAGCGTGTGCCTGCTCTCAGTGAAACTTCAGTGTCAGAATCTGTTCCACTGGGTGGAGAAAGCACAGGGCAGCGAGCCTCGGGAATCACGTGATGTCGGAAAACCAAAAAGGGCTCAGATACTAATGGGACCTGGGAAAAAACAACAACAAAAAACAAACAAACCACAAGAATTAGTTAGCATAGAGGGGCTGTTGCTGTTTATGTAAGACCCATTTTTATTTAATCTGGTTAATGCCCAACCTTTGATTCTCGGAACACTGCCATTGCCCGTGGCTCTGCTCTGTGTCTGTATTCCGTCATGCCCTTTCGCCCTTCCAAAGTAAATGCTATTCTGAATTTTGAATTAGGGCATCGCTTTGCCATTTAGCGTATCTAACTTATCTAATAAAAGAGAAACATGCAAATTGGCCGTACCTCTGCTATGCCCAAGAGCCACGCCCACCGGCCAATCAGGAGCGGGTATGCAAATTAACCCAACCAAGATGGCGGTTGACTTGCATATCCAGGCACAGAGCGAAGACTGAAGACAGTGTAGAAGGAAGCCCAGTGCTGCAGCTGGGAGCGAAGCTGCGGAGAAGCAACTGGGGTGGCGGAGAAGGGAGGGAAGCAGGTGGGCCCACAGGGATGGCCGCAGGAAGCCCTATTCTTGTAAGCATCTTCCTGCAACAGGCCTCTAGTATCCTGTCTAATAAAGAGGGAATATGCAAATTGGCCGTCACAAAGCTGTCACAAGGATTGGTGCCCATAGCCACAAGAGTCCCTCAGGCCTTTCAGCCCAGCCAGGGGCAGAGGAGGGAGGGGTGTGGCGGGTGCACAATGTAACCAGACCCTCCCTCAGCCCCCCAGCCACCCAGGATGGGCCTGAGGCACAGGCAAGCCTCCGATGGTGGCTGTCCAGCCTCCCAGGCCCCCCCCCCCCCCAAGGCTCAGGTAACCAGGGTCTGCAGAAGCTTGTGCTGCCGACAGTGGCAGCCTCAGAGATATGATGGGGGCATCGCCTTCCCCTGATTGCTGGGTTGCCTCCCACTCCTGAGGACTCCCAGACTGTGAGAAGGGGCAGGCTGGGCTGAGGAATGCCCCCGTCCAGTGTATGAATTTTCATGCGCCAGGCCTCTAGTATATAGATATAATAACGTTACAAGCCAGTAACTTGAATTGTCTGCGTCTTTGCCAAAAAACTATCTCCAGGAGATTTTATTGCTTTTATTTCAATCCTCTGAACATCTGCTTCTAGTCTCTCACACTGGAAAGGGGAAGAAGACCCTAAATAACGATTCTAAGCAGCTCTCATGAAAGCCAGGTAATTCTACTAGTGGGTAAAAATGGTGAGAACCTGGAATGCATAAATGCGTTGATATCTGCCATGGCCTAGCGCAGACCCTGACATAACGGGAGGGAATGACAGCTGTCCTCGTCATTGCTGTCATCTACATGTCTTCACCTCTCTCCTGACCATCCCGCTCATCTTATGCATTCAAGAAATCAATTTTCTGGATGGGAAGGTCCCAAGTACACATGGCATTTGAGAGGCAATCAGAGAGGCATATTTTATTTTATTTTTGCTGAGCAGCAGTGCACATCACACACTAGCAGAGGGGAAAAGATGTCTCTAATGGGATGAGGGCCCTCAGGTTGGCCCCAGCTGTGTCCTGTGTTTTGCTGTCCGCATGTAGTAGCCTTCAGGGGGGGTGTCATGGTATAGAATTGTGGTTTAATAAGAGGCTCACTTGCAGGTACACTTCCCACTTACTGAGCAGGGGCCTTAGCTTACTCATCATAGATTGATTGGAGATCTGTGGAGGTACAGTCCCCTATTAGCAACCTGTCTTTTTTTTAATTTTTTTAATCGATTTCAGAGAGGAAAGGAGAGGCGGGGAGAGATAAGAGAGAAACATCAACAATGAGAGAGAATCAAGGATCAGCTGCCTCCTACGTGCCCCACCCTGGGGATCGAGCCCACAATCAGGGCATGTGCCCTTGACCGGAATCAAACCCAGGACCCTTTGGTCCACAGGCCTACGCTCTATCCACTGAGCCAAACCGGCCTAGGCAGCAACTCGTCTTTATGGAAAGAAATTGCATCCATTGCAACCCTCCTGCTACATACACGCGACCATGTTAACGAGAGCCAGGTCGGGGACTTATTTCTACCACTGGTGGGAGCGAGATTAGTCCTGTCGGCTGGTGTACACATGGCAGCAGCTGAAGGCAGTAGTTCTTGTTCTCATATATACATATTGAGGTAGAGCTGGAAGCAACCGCTAAGTTAACCTTCCCTTTTACCTCTGACCTGAAATAAACCTGGGAAGAAAATTTGAAGTATATCTCATTCCTTTTCATCTTTTCCCCCCTTCTGCCTCATCTCACAAGGATTATAAAATCTGAAATATTTATACCAGGAGAAATTAGGTCCTACTAAATGTTTACCTTGCCTGGAATCAAAATTGCTTTAAAAACACACACACACACACACACAGAAACCAACTATGGTTCTCTGGGAATAGTTGAACAGATTTAGATTTTTAACTGTTTGGGAACATCTGAACTTTTGAAATTATATCAATTATTGATAGTAAGAATTGTCAATGTGTGCTCGTCTAAAATATATTAACTTCATGGCTTAAAATTGAGCAATATGTATTATTGGTGATTGTTTATGCAGAAGTTTTCCTTTTTTATCTTATATGTGAGTTTCCTTTGATATACTGGCTGTAAAGGGTCCCCAGTTAGAAAGAACATCTCATCCTTATTATACTCAGGCCTTCATAAATAATGTCCTGAGCTTACCCTTTATTTTATTTTATATTTTACAGTTCGTTTCCAGCTTTCTTTTATTTTTTAAATTGATTTCAAAGAGGAAGGGAGAGGGAGAGAGAGAGAGAAACATCAATGATGAGAGAGAATCATGGACCAGCTGCCTCCTGCACGCCCCACATTGCGGATCGAGCCTAGAACCTGGGCCTGTGCCCTGACTGGGGATGGGGCCCATAACTCGGGTTTGTGCCCTGACCAGAACTGAACTCTGACCTCCTGGTTCATAGGTCAACATTTAACCACTGACCCACACTGCCCAGGCCTTATCCTTATGGCTAGCAATTTATTATATACTTTTAGCATCACACAATTCTCTGAGTATTTTGCCCCATAAAGATTACAAGAGAGGGGAGATGTACATTCACAGAAGTGAATGGCACGAGAAAACCCCTAAGATTCACTACTTTCAAGAGATTGGCAATTAATACCAAATGATCAGCATTTATCAGTTCTGCAAAACAGAGGCCTTTTGTATTTCATTCTTTCATTTGACCACGACATGACATTTGTCCAAGGACACTAAACTGTGCTAGTAACAAAAATGTGAATTAAGTAGGGAATTGACTTCTGAGACGTATTTGAGCAAACCTGATACTGAGGCCAAGCTTACCCCCTGGGCCTTCTGCCTTTTCCTTCTCTGACATTTTCAGCATTTTCCTTCTTTCTCCCCAGGATTGATGTTGCCTCCTTGTCCATTTAAGCTTCCGCTTTAACTGTGGACTGAAAAGTTGTTCTTGGGGCTTGGGGCAACTTGCAGTGTCAAAAAGTCAGAAAATTCCCTGAAAAAAAAACACACAAAAACTCACAATAATACAGGTATGTTAAAGGGACACAGCTGTCAAATGAAGGAACTACTCTCAGTGACCAAAGGTGGGACAGTTACAGCGACAACATAATTAACGTTGCCTTATAATCCAAAGTATAAAATGAATATCCCTAAGTCCATATAGGTAGGGGTAAATAGTTGATGAAATGAATAAATGGAAGAGAAGAGATAACGTACTCAAAACCACCGCAAATAATTTATGTGGATGCCCCGCCCCCAAGAAGGAAGAGCAGAATTCCTCCTTTCTTAAGTATGGGCTGCACATAGTCCTCTGTTCCTCCTTCCAGAGAGGACACAGGGCCTGGCTGGTGTGGCTCAGTGGTTGAGCGTTGACCTATGAACCGGAAGGTCACAGTTCGATTCCGGGTCAGGGCACAGGCCTGGGTTGCAGGCTCCATCCCCAGTGTCGAGTCTTCAGGAGGCAGCCAATCCACGATTCTCTCTCATCATTGATGTTTCTCTCTCTCTCCCTCCCTCTTCCTTCCTCTCTGAAATCAATAAACACATATTAAAAATCAAACTAAACAACAACAAGAAAAACCCCAAAGTACAGTATGGAATGTGGGGAGTGAGAGGGAGTCACTTTACAAAGGAGGACCCTAACAGATATGACCTCAGCCCCATGATCAAGGTCAACATCAACAGTAATAATCCTGTAGACAGCATGTGCCCTAGATAGGCTGTGATGAGAATGGCTCCTTACTATGTGCTCTTCCTCCCCAAAACCATCATTCCTTCCTCTCTGAAATCAATAAAAAATATTAAAATGTTAATAGGTGGGAAAACTAGGTACGAGGTGCATGGGGACTACTATCTTATGATACTACCTGGTGCATGAAATTTGTGCACGTGGGGGGTGTCCCCCAGCCCGGTATGTACCCTCTCCAATCTGGGACCCCTTGGGGTGTGTCCGACTGCCGGTTTAGGCCTAATTCCTGTGAAATTGGGTCTAAAATGGCAGTTGGACATCCCTCTCACAATCCAGGACCGCTGGCTCTTAATTGCTCACCTGCCTGCCTGCCTGATTGCCCCTAACCATTCTGCATGCCAGCCTGATAGCCCACAACTTCCCCTCTTCCAGCCTGATCACCCCCAGCTACCCCACTTCCAGCCTGATCACCCTCAACACCCCCTCCACAGCCTGCTCGCCCCCAACCGCCCTCCCCTGCCGGCCCGATCGCCCCTAACTACTGCCTCTGCCTCAGCCCCACCACCATGGCTTTTTCTGAAAGGACATCTGGAAGGTCTCCCGGAAGAACTGCCGGTCTAATTAGCATATTACCCTTTTATCAGTAGAGATCTCTGCAATTTTTATAACCCTAAAAATGCCCTAAAGAGAAGGTTTATTATATATAAAAGGGAAGAGATAATAAAAGAGACAGGTTGTCCTTGGATAAAGAAATTATTTAGGGCACGTTTCACCATATTTGGGAATATAAAAATGCTCTCTCCTGTTATCTACCTGTATATGGAGAAAGGAGAGCAGGTGGCAGGATCATGCCAAATCTCCCCATTGTGTGTTCTCTCTCTCTCTCTCTCTCTCTCTCTCTCTCTCTCTCTCTCTCTCTCTCTCTCTCTCTCTCTCATTCTCTCTCTCTCTCTCTCTCTCTCTCTCATTCTCTCTCTCTCTCTCTCTCTCTCTCTCTCTCTCTCTCTCTAACTTGGCCTTCATTCTAATTAACCCGCCCCACTATCATTTCCTCCCGTTCCTCTCCGTCATCTCCGTTTCCCAGCACCACTTGCCCTGCAAACAGAGGCTCCATCACCTTCTCTTTCGAAGGTGAGTGTCTCACCAGGGGTGACCAGCCTTCCTCCGAGGTCATTTATCTACCTGTTCTTTGCAGATAAGAATTAATTAGCCGGATCCTTCTTCCCGGTTTTGGGGCCGGCTCCCCACCTGAGGAGGAGAAGTCTCTTGGTGTCAGTGACGAATTGCCTAGCCAGACGCTTGTTGCGTTAGGAGCCAGGCGGGGTGTGGCGTACTGTGCAGATAATGAAGCACTTGTATCAATAGGGGCAGCGGCATCTGATGGTGATTAAATATTTTAATACATCAAAAGGCGAAGGAGTTTCAAGATGCTGAAGGGAAGAGGCCCCGTCAAGGGCAGCTCTCTCCCTCCTGCAAGGGGCATAGCCATCTCCGGGATCGCTGGCAGCAGGTGGCAGCCCAGGGCAGGGTGTGTCTGAAATGACCTGAGTGATCTGTGGGGATTGGGGGTTCTGTTTTGGATTCTTTCTTTTCATCTTTTTTTTTCCCCCAGAGAACACCTAAAACCACAGACACATTCCAAGCCCAGAGCCCTTTTATTTCTAGAATGGAAAGAAGTGAGCTTCCTCTTGGTTTACTTCCAATTAGGTGTTTAAAACATTGCCTTTATTGCGTGTGTGTGTGTGTGTGTGTGTATGTGTGTGTGTGGTGTGTGTGTGTGAGAGAGAGAGTGTGTGTGTGTGTGTGTGCGGTGTGTTTGAGAGAGTGTGTGTATGTGTGTTGTGTGTGTGTGTGTATGTGTATGTGAGTGTGTGTGTGAGTGTGTGTGTGTATGTGAGTGTGTGTGTGTATGTGTGTGTGTGGTGTGTGTGAGAGAGAGTGTGTGTGTGTGTGTGCGGTGTGTGTGAGAGAGTGTGTGTATGTGTGTTGTGTGTGTGTGTATGTGAGTGTGTGTGTGAGTGTGTGTGTGTGTGTATGTGAGTGTGTGTGTGTATGTGTGTGTGTGGTGTGTGTGAGAGAGTGTGTGTGTGTGTGTGAGTGTGTGTGTGTGCGGTGTGTGTGAGTGTGTGTGTATGTGTGAGAGTGTGTGTGTGTATGTGAGTGTGTGTGAGTGTGTGTGTGGTGTGTGTGAGAGTGTGTGTGTGTGAGTGTGTGTGTGTGTGTGAGTATGTGTGTGGTGTGTGTGAGAGTGTTTGTGTGTGAGTGTGTGAGTGTGTGTGTGTGAGAGTGTGTGCGCGCGAGTGTGTGTGTGCGCAGTGTGTGTGAGTGTGTGTGAATGTGTGTGAGTGTGTGTGTGTGGTGTGTGTGAGAGAGTGTGTGTGAGTGTGTGTGTGAGTGTGTGTGTGTGTGCAGTGTGTGTGAGTGTGTGTGTGTGTGAGTGTGAGTGTGTGTGTGGTGTGTGTGAGAGTGTGTGTGTGTGTGAGTGTGTGTGTATTTGTGTGTGTGTGTGTGAGTGTGAGTGTGTGTGTGAATGTGAGAGTGTGTGTGTGTGAGTGTGTGTGTGTGTATGTGAGTGTGTGTGAGTGTGTGTGTGTGCAGTGTGTATGAGTGTGTGTGTGAATGTGTGTGAGTGTGTGTGTGGTGTGTGTGAGAGTGTGTGTGTGTGAGTGTGTGTGTATTTGTGCGTGTGTGTGTGAGTGTGTGTGTGTGTGTGTAAGATCCCCTGACATCAAAGCAATACAATTAAATTAAAAGGCAAGCCAACCATGATGTAATAAAGACCTGTTGGTGTGAAGTAAGTCTCTAAAGAAGAAACTCGAGTCCACCAGTGCCTCTAGTGGGTGGTGGTGTCTGTCTGGCTCTCTAACCAGCTCCCGCAGGCTGGGTGGCTTACGTAGCAAACATGGGTTCCTCACAGCTCTGCAGGCTGAGAAGCAAAATCGAGGTTCTGACAGTTTCGCTGTCTGGTAGGAGCTGCTTCCTGGCTGGTAGACTCGCCCCCTCACCGTGCTGTGTCCTCGGATGGTGGATGGGCTGGGCAGCTCTCTGGCCTCCTTCGTAAGGGGGCTAATGTCATTTACGAGGGCCCCACCCTCATGACCTAATGCAACGGCCCCACCGCCTACAGCATCATATTGAGGGGCAGCGTCTCAACATATGAACTTGAGGGGGAGGGGAAACACAACTATTTAGGCCATCACAGAGGGCCTGTCTTATGTTTTGTGGGTAGTTTAATTGAAGACATGGGATTTTTTTAAAAAAATGTTTTTATTGATCGATTTATTTATTTATTTTTTGCAAGGAAGGGAAAGGAAGAGACAAAGTTCAATAACTGAAACTTGAAATGTAACCGGTGTGACAAAGTTAGGAACCTTAGTATTTTTTTTTTTCTTGACGTACCTATTACTTATTGCCGGCCCTTCTTGCGTTCCATTGTGTCTAAGGAAGTTGATGGGAAATGTCCGCACATACAATAATGGGGATACTTGAGATTTGTTCCATAGGATTCAGACGGCACAATAGAAAGGAACTCTCCTATGTCAGAGGAGAAAGTGTTTTCTGGGTCCCTTAACCAGGGCCCCTCAACTCCCCGTGTCGGATGGCTCATGCCCATCGCTTCAGGCAGACATCCCTACTGCGAATGCTTTTGTTCACCTCCACGAGCCTGTGTTTACGCTGTTGGTAAATCTCCCCATAATCTCTGAGCTCCTGGTTAATCATAAACAAGGGACTTTTCTTCATCAACCACCTGTCAAGATTTCTAGGGCTCTTCTACAAGAGGGAATGTTTCTGTTTTGCTTTGGTGTGTATGCGTTTTTTTTTTCTTTTCCCCACTCTCTTTTCACAAAAAGGATGAAATTAGCTACCAAGCTGTTGAGCGTAGACATTTCATGCTGCGTTCCGCCGTAACAGGATTATGTTCAAGGGCGACATCAGTTTTCAGTTTGCACCAACATGTCTCCAATCTTCTTATCTCCTGGGAGAACTAATTGTTCTGTGATGATCCAAAATGGACATTTGTTCCATATTTTCTTTCCTTTTTGGTTTAAATTGATAATGTATTCAAAAGACAGTAGTCAGAAAGCTTTGAATTCAAAATACCGGCAAATCTGTTGCAGGTCTAAAAAAAAAAAAAGTAATATGATGCAAAAAAATCATAGAAGTCTTTAGCGGTCAAAAATGTGGAGCGAATAATTTATCCAGCTAAGCTTCTGTCCAGAGTCTGAAGGAAAAACATATTAGCAAAAGACCGGTTTTCTCTCTCTTATGCCCCTTGTCCCAACTCATTACCTTTTCTCATACAATCCTATATAATAAAAGGCTAATGTGCAAATAGATTGAATGGCAGAATGACCAGTCGCTATTACACACACTGACCACCAGAGGGCAGATGCTCAATACCAGAACTGCCCCCCTGGTGTTGAGTGTACTCCCACAGGGGGAATGCCACTCAGCCAGAAGCTTGGCCCATGGTTGGCGAGCACAGTAGCAGTGGCGGGACCCTCTCCAGCCTCCTTGGCAACACTAAGAATGTCTGACTGCTGGTTTTGGGCCTAAACTGTCAGTTGGACATCCCCCAAGGGCTCCTGGACTGTGAGAGGGAGTAGGCTGGGCTGAGGGACACCCTTGCCCCTGAAGTGCACTAATTTCATGCACCAGGCTTTTAGTTTTAAATAAATTTTTAAGAAAATATATGAAATTGGCCAAGACCGGTTTGGCTCAGTGGATAGAGCGTCAGACTGCAGACTGAAGGGTCCTGGGTTCGATTCCGGCAAGGGCATGTACCTTGGCTGCGGGCACATCCCGGTAGGGGGCGTGCAAGAGGCAGCTGATCGATGTCTCTCTCATCGATGTTTCTGACTTTCTATCCCTCTCCCTTCCGCTCTGTAAAAAATCAATAAAAGAAAATAAAAAAAGAAAATATAAGAAATTGGATTGGGTCAAATAGAGATAATAATAGCATCCACCTCATAGGGTTGTGATGAGGATTTACTGAGTTTCTGTTTGTAAAGTACTCTATTTTTCCATGTATAAGATGCTATTTTTTTTCTAAAATCATTAGACTGAATTCAGACTTCAGACTGAAAATCGAGGGGTGTCTTATACGCAGAAGTCAGCGAGGAGGGAGCTGTGAGGGTGCGTAGCTGCCCACACCTTGTCAAACAGGCTTCCTCCAATCATGAGTCTTACTGTTACTGACTTCAGCTGATGCCATAATTGGAGGTGGAGAGTGTGGATGCAACAGGGACCAAGCGTTGTGAACCCTTAAAGATGTTAGAAAATAAAACGATAAATACCGGTAAGCGATTGTCTTACTCTGCAAAATTCAGACGGAATGTAATCAGCCGTGCAAACGAGCATGGAAGTAGAGCTGCAGAGAGACCATTTGGAGCTCCTCCCACTGAGTGTATGAGCAGACAGCGGGGAAAACAGGAAGAACAACTCCTGAAGATGCCAAAAAAGAAGGCCTTCAGAGGAAAACCAGCAAAATGTGTAAAATATTGATATGTCTTAGTTTTGGGTTTGGAAAGTGTGGGAGGTGTGTCTTATACACAGAAAAATATGGTACTTAACAAAGAGCTACCATTCCACATGCCTGTGCTAGGTCAAAGTCAAGGATTCCTACAAGCCACTCTTGCACTTGAATCTATATGCTGAATTTGAAAACTAGACTTAATGTGTAGACTACATCATCCCAAATTTATGTTTTACAATGGTAATTACACACATTGCAATCAACTGTCTGGTTGAAGATCTACTTGAGAAAGATAGGCTATACAAAAAGGTGTTCTATGCTCTGGTTTCTCTTCAGACTGCATAAATCTTTCGCCTTTTACAAGAAGGTATTCTAGCCGAAACCATTTTGGCTCAGTGGATAGAGCGTCGGCCTGCAGACTGAAAGGTCCTGGTTCGATTCCGGTCAAGGGCATGGACCTTGGCTGTGGGCACATCCTCAGTCGGGGGGTGTGCAGGAGGCAGCTGATCGATGTTTCTCTCTCATCCATGTTTCTAACACTCTCCCTCTCCCTTCCTCTCTATAAAAATCAATTGTATATATATATATATATAAAAGTATTTTTTTTAAAAAGGGTTGCTCTCATTCTGTCAAACAAACAAACAAAAAAACCCGTGTAGGACATGCCTGTGTTATGAAACTAGCATATTATATTTTAGGGAGTCACGTTTTCTGTGGCTTGAGGCCTCGCCCAGAAATTTGGCAGATCACAATATACGGCATAGTTCCCTTTTGCAGAAATATAAGTTCTAAACTTCTTCATGAACAGAAAGTTTGCAAGTAACTGTATGTAGTGTAACACGCTTCTTGATGTCCAACTTAAAACATACATGCACATACGCACAGAAACCCATGCACATTATTATACCTATCTGTGTACACAATGACTAAAAGAATATGAGTTCACACTGACACCTCCAATTTCAATTCAACATAGCACAGTTCTTTCTAGCCTTCAATATCTTCTCTGACAATGTGTAACTTATCCTTAAGTCACTATATGTGTGTATATATGTGTGTGTGTATATATATATATATATATATATATGTATAGTGACTGTATATATGTTACTATATATATATATATTTAATATATTTTTATTGATTTCAGAGTGGAAGGGAGAAAGAGAGAGAAGGAGAGAGAGAAAAAGAGAGAGAGAGAGAGAGAGAGAGAGAGAGAGAGAGAGAGAGAAACATCCATGATGAGAGAGAATCATGGATCAGCTGCCTCTTGCAAGTTCCCCACTGGGGATTGAGCCCATAACCCAGACATGCACCCTTGATCAGAATCGAACCTGGGACTTTTCAGTTTGCAGGCCGACGCTCTATCCACTGAGCCAAACCACTAAGGCGTCATTCAATATATTAACTGGTTTGCTTAATCATCCCATTACTTGTCTCTCAGCTGTGCTGCCTGGCCATTTCCTCCCCCCCACCCCCACCCCCGCCACCATGCTAGCCTGCCGTCTCCTAGCCTCCACATCCATAGCTCTGTTCCTCCTCACCATTCCAGGCATTTAACTGCCACATGGGCTCCTTCATTCAGAAAAGGGAACGAAAGGGAAGAGATAGGAAGATGAAGGAAGAGAAGATGTGAGGGGAAGGTGTTAAGGCAAAGAAAAATAGGAAGAAGAACAATGGGAGAAATGGGGATGAATAGATCTGTAAAATACCATATCATCATTTAAGATTTACTTAAAAATGAAATGAAAAATGCAAGCTGAAAACTTTGATACTAAATTCAATAGACATAAAATTTGTCAAATTCCTATGAATATTTCTAGGTGATTTCTCTCAATTTTAGTATCTATTTCAATGCAGACGGGAAAACCAAACTAGCTCACGGAAAGCTAAAAGCTTTACAATAATGTGTGTGTTTCTGAATTAGACTTTTGTCATGGTTATATTGCTTTATGCAGGTCCATAAAATTAACTCTCATTTATTTATTATATATTTTACTTATATTTTATTGACTTTTTATAGAGAGGAAGGGAGAGGGATAGAGAGTTAGAAACATTGATGAGGGAAAAACATTGATCAGCTGCCTCCTGCATACCCCCTACTGGGGATGTGCCCGCAGCCAAGGCAGGTGCCCTTGACCGGAATCAGACCTGGGACTCTTCAGTCTGCAGGCCAATGCTCTGTCCATTGAGCCAAACCAGCTAGGACTGCCAATGTTTTTCAAAGAATATATCTCCAAAAATGATTGGTAGGAATTCTTAATATATCATGCATATTAACTTCGTGTCTGGAATATACTTTGCAAATGTTTTCCTAATTTATTGTCTTAAAAAATAAATTAAAACAAGGAAGTTGAACATATTTTTAGTTGGCTAAATCCATCCATTTTTTTTCTTTTATTCTTTCTTACCTTACCAGCATGCTTCCCCAGGTTTTTCTCCATCTAAATTATAAAAAATTATTCTCCACGGCCCTTGTTGTTAGCTTTCTCCTCCTGTTCCAACAGTCTAATCTATTATGTACGTTTTTGTCTCTGATGTGACGCATGGGTGGCTGGGTCATTCCTAATTTTACTTTCAAATGCCAATCCAATTGCTGAACAATTCATCTTCCTCCCTCTGGATGGGGAAGCAACCATTACAAAGAGCGCAATCGGCCGAGCATGGCTAGATCTCAGGAATTTCTATTATTTCCTAACTAGAGGCCCGATGCACGAAATTCGTGCAAGAGTAGGCCTTCCTTCCCTGAGCTGCCAGAACTGCCTTCCCTCTGGCACCCAGGACCTGGGCTTCCCTCACAGCCCCTGCTTCATCCAGAAGGTCGTCTGGAAGGAAGTCCAGAAGGACATCAGGTCTAATTAGCATAATTATACTTTTGCTATTATAGATCGTCTGTCTGTTGATTCTCACACCTGCAACAGGCTATTTAATTACTCTGGCTGAGCCAGTCCTTTCTCCCTCTTCCTCACAATTGTCTTGCCTATCTTCATGTATTTATTCTCCCAGTTAAAAGTTATTATCAAGTTGTCAAGGAATCAGACAAAAATAACAGTAGGTTTTGATGTGAGTGGCACCATGTTTATAAGATGATTTGAGGGAAATTGACATCGCTACAATCTTTAGTTATCCCACCCAGAAAGGCAGGATCGCGTTAGCAATTCAGGTCCTGTGGATGCCTTCACGAACGTTTTATTTTTTGTGAGTGGTGCTTAGTCCTCATTGCGTTATTCCTAGGTACTTCATAAATTTGGTTGCTATTCTCAAGATGAACTTTTAAAATTGCATCTTCTAATTCATTCTTAGTCTTAAGATGAGAAGCTGACATTAGTCTGGCTACTTCACAATACTCGTGGTAGAAATGGTTTTAATAATTTTTTTCCCATTAGTCCTCTTGGAGATCTTAGGTATATTAAGATAATATTTTTCCGAACTAATCACTGTATCGTTTTCTTTACAATATATACATCCTTTTAGAAATCCACCATCATTAGCAATGTTTTTCCAAGCTTAGGCCAAACAGAGGGAAGGATGGGAACTCACAATCTAGAAACACCTACAGTATAACAGGTATTTTGCGAGGAACTAAATTACATATTTTCATGAAATTCCCACAAAGTTGGCATTGTTCTGGCTCCAGTCAGAAGACTGAAGCTAGCCCTTATCTTCCTCTTTGGGGCACAATAAATACTTAAGTGAGGGAGGACCCACACATAGGTCTTCTTGACTTCCAATTCCAGGTTTTTCCGACAATAAATACAACACTTCCTTACCCACAAAGGTAGTCTTTTCCGAGGATGTCCCAGGGGTCCAAAATCATAGCTGTATTAGTCTCGCCCAAAGCAGCTGAGAGCGGCTCTCCTGTTATGTTCCCTTTTGATAGTTCTAGATACGGGCAGGGAAGATAAGACTCAGCAATTCCGCTGTAGATGGGCACCCCAAGAAGGGTTTCTTGTAAATTAGAGTGAGTAGACATATGCTGACCTAAATCATAGATATGTTTTCCAGGACCTTGAATTACAGGCTGATTTGCTCACATGAACGGTAATAAAGCTGTATGCCTGGTGAGCAGATCATTGCTAACATGTGTGGCGTGCGGTGTTTACAAACAAAGGGTGGCCTTGCATGGCTGATTTTGTTCTTGATTTCCTCCTTCGCTGTTTTGGCCATCCTCCCCCCGCCCCCCAAACAGGCAGGGGTGAGAGCAGCAGATAGCACAGGCCAACACGATCCCGTTGAGGGGAGAAGTCAATGTGTGCCCACACCGAGCATCATTCCACGGTCTATCAACTATGGGAACACGCGTACGCCTTCTGGAAACTTCACTGGGCAGTTGACTCATCTCCACCTTACAGACTCACATGACAAGGTGCTTCTGAGGGATTTGACATGACAGGAAGTGAAAGAAAAGAACAAAGCAGCACTGGCTGTCCTCCATCATGCGGAGCTGGTCAGCCTGACCCCCTCCTCCCCTGATGGGAGTGACCACAGGAGCACCAGGAATGTCCTAACTCCCCCAACCACTGCCCCCGAGTGGCCCAATGACGCTCCAGGAGCGCCTTAGGTCCTAATAAGGTCATACCACAAGGTGCTCCCCCTGCGTCGCTACTGAATGTTCAGGGGACAGTAGGGGAGGGCTCTGACCTCAGAATATGAAACCCTAACCAGAGTGACCAATCTCCATAACTCACGCCACTCTTCTAGGCCCACCCAAATGACCAGTCCTTACAAACTTTGTCTCCCCAAGCTCTCGCTCTCTCTGGTCCCACTGCTGCGCCGGTAAAGGGACTGTGAGAGCCAAGCCCGGGCTCAAAAAAAGACTCTCTTGCTTTTGCATCGGACGGCTCCTTGGTGGTCTCTGGGGATCTTGAAATCTGGGCATAACAGAAGTGCTTCTCTGGCACCATCCAGGTGCTTCCATAAGCTGCTATAACGTGCCATGGCATTCATAACAACGCACACCAGAGGTTGTATTTTTCACAATTATAAGGGCCTGGTCCTTCCTCTTTATCCTTCCTTCTTCAAGCTCCCTCCCGGAGGTCTGCCGGCCATTCCCACTACTCTCCCCATTGTACCCGAGACCTCCTACTGCAGCCTCTGGACTGGCTGGCAGCGTCCACCTTTCTGCCTTTTTTTCACATCTGATCTTTGCAACCCAATGGGCCTGCTTCTTTCTCTGAGGTTGACACTTTACTGTCAATCAAGACAGCTCCCCTCTCTCTTGATGTCTAGTAAGCCTGGTTTTTCTATCTATTATTTGTGGGTGTTTTTTTTTTTTCCTCTCTCTTTACCTGACACTTTTAAAATCAATGGTTCTTTGCCTCTTGGGGATTCCTTCTTTGGAAATCTATGGTCTTTCCCAGGGCGAGGGAGGAAGAAACATATCTGCAAATAAATACTATTTTTCATAACATTTCACAGGACATTCTTCCGTTATCTAACTTGGTTCACACAGCTGTCTTCTTAAACATGCACATTCTGCCCATTTTATAGACAGAAGTCAAGGCTCGGGAAGATTAAATGGCAGGAAGACTGACTGGGCTAATGGTATGGAACTGTGGGGAGACCAGAGGGATTTGTAATGGAATCTTGAGGTTGTGCTGCTCATCGCAAAAGTGCTGATGCAGCAAATTGGTTGATAAAAGACTTTATAGTGACAACAGGTCCATCCACAAAATATTTTTAAAAATATATATTTTATTGATTTCTTTACAGAGAAGAAAGAAGAGGGATAGAAAGTCAGAAACATCAATGAGAGAGAAACATCGATCAGCTGCCTCTTGGGGGATGTGCCCACAGCCACGGTACATGCCCTTGACCAGAATCAAACCTGGGACCCTTAAGTCCGCAGGCCGATGCTCTATTCACTGAGCCAAACCAGTTTCGGCTCAACAAAATATTTTTAATTTCACTCAAAAACAATGGATGTGGCCCTAACCGGTTTGGCTCAGTGGATAGAGCGTCGGCCTGTGGACTCAAGGGTCTCAGGTTCGATTCCGATCAAGGGCATGTACCTTGGTTGTGGGCACATGCCCAGTAAGGGGTGTGCAGGAGGTAGCCAATCAATGTTTCTCTCTCATTGTGTTTCTAACTCTCTATCTCCCTCCTTTCATCTCTGTACAAAAATTATTAAATTATATATATATTTTTTAAAAAGAACAAGGGATGTGATTGGCTGAGACAATGACATCAACCTACACACCATATTTTAGCTTTGATTTTCTCTTCTGTACACGGGCACGTATTATCTGAGGCTTCTTTTACTTATAGAATCAATGATCTCATTTCTGTTCGGTCAGTAGATTAATCAAAGAAGCATATTTTGTGGGGGAGTAATGTAGTCAGATGTAAAATTATCTTGCTCTCATTCATTTATAGTTCTAGCAGTGTCTCTACCTGCATTATTTATTTAGGATATTCCTACTCCCTAATTCATATTAAAAAGCTGTCAAAAAATCTCTCTCTTGCCCAGCTGGTGTTGCTCATTGATTGAGCATCCACCTATGAACCACGAGGTCATGGTTTGATTCCTGGTCGGGGCACATACCTGGATTGTGGGCTCGATCCCAAGTGGGGGGTGTGCAGGAGGCAGCCAATCGATGACTCTCTCTCTCATCATTGATGTTTATATCTCTCTCTCTCCTTCTCCCTTCCTCTCTGAAATAAGTAAAAGTATATTCTGAAAAATCTCTCTCAATATTAACTATATACCCAACCTGTGTTGCTCAGTGGATAGAACATCTGTCTGTGGACTGAAGGGTCCCAGGTTTGATTCCAATCAAGGACATGTACCTTGGTTGTGGGCACATCCCCAGTGGTGGGTGTGCAGGAGGCAGCTAATCAATGTTGCCCTCTCATCGATGTTTCTAACTTTCTATCCCTCTCCCTTCCTCTTTGTAAATATCTATAAAATATACCATATTTTCTGGCATATAAGATGACTTTTTAACCCAGGAAAATCTTCTCAAAAGTCAGGGGTTGAAATCAAATCTGATGGGTTTTTTTATTTTATTTTTATTTGGTGTGCATTGGAAGAGGGGTAGTCTTATACGGTGAGTATATCCCAAACTCTATATTTTAACTGGAAAAGTTGGGAGTTGTCTTATACGCCCATTCGTCTTATACACCAGAAAATATGGTACTTTAAAAAAATATTCACTATATAAAGTGAAAGAATATTTAAACAAAAAACCTCACTATAATAAATTTTCTCTGAGATCATAAAATCTTGAGAACCAGTGGGTGGAATGACCCTGGGGAGATCAGTGTTATGGTCTATAAACTACTCCCTCATCTACTCACTTTTACTTGAGATTTCAAGTTTCGTTCCAGAGCTCCATTTTTTCTCTTCCAGGATTTTGAGAGAAAAGCTTCCGGCAAGCCGTGGTGGGGTTCGGGTCATACAAGTGAGGGAGGCTGGGAGCTCGCTGTCGAAATCGCCTGTTAAGAACTTTGTCAAAGAATGAACTCTCACTGTAACCCACACCTCATTTGTCACCCTGATGGGCTGAGGAAAAGTGACATTTACAAACCGAGAATGAAAGCACATCCATTCCGCCCGTCTGACACCCTGATATAATAACTATTTACCTTGAGAAAGAGGCTCTGCGGTTTCCGATTCTTGTGAATCTTCTCACTTTGGCACTTATTTTCTCACTCTGTCAAACATCCCCAGATTAATGGAACAATTTGTTCAACAAATCATATTAGTAGGATGCGCAGAGGGTAAAGGGAGACAGGCGGGGGGATGCGGGAAATTCCCCCCTCATTCATAGCTGGGGTATCTCTGCAAATAAAAATGTAGTTATGCCTGACATTTACAGAGGGGCCGTGTGAGAGGGACGGGGTGTAATGACTTTGGGCGGTGGGGAGATCATGTTGCAGGAACAGCTGTGCTCAAGGGGGGATAAGATGAAGTTACACCTAACACCCAGAGGGAGCTTCCTTCTCGAGCAGATCTGTCAAACACGGCAGGATCTGCCCGCGTGGCGGGGAATGTTTTCCATTAAAATTAAGTCCCTTATGATCTCATATCTATATAATAAAAGGCTAATATGCTAATTAGCCCGGGAGACCTTCCGGGTGTCCTTCCGGAAAAAAGCCATGGTGCAGGGCCGAGGCAGAGGTGGCTAGGGATGAGCAAGCTGGCGGAGGTGGGGGGCAGTTGGGGGCAGTCATGCCAGTGGGGAGGGCAACTGGGGGGGCAAGCAGGCTGGCAGGGGGCAATTGGGGGCTATCAGGTTGGCAGGCGGGGCAGTTGGGGGAGAGCATGCCAGCAGGGGAGGTAGTTGGGAGCGAGCATGCTGGTGGTGGGGAGCAGTTGGGGCAATCAGATTGGAACGGGGGGCAGTTGGGAGTAATCAAGCCATCAGGCAGAGTGGTTAGGGCCCATCAGGCAGGAAGGCAGGTGAGTAGTTAGGAGCTAGCAGTCCTGGAGTATGAGAGGGATGCCCAACTGCCGGTTTAGGCCCAATCCCTGTGGAATTAACGGCAGTCGGACATCCCCCAAGGGGTCCTAGATCGGAGAGGGTGCCAGCTGAGCTGAGGGACACTCCTTCCTTCCCCGCATGAATTTTGTACACAGGGCCACTAGTATACTAATACAAACACACACACACACGTGTGTGTGTGTGTGTGTGTGTGTGTGTATCCTATATAATAAAAGCATAGTACACAAATTGTTCCCTTGACCAGGAGATTATCCAGAAGTTTGACCAGGGGGTGGAGAGGGAGTACCCACCTAGCAGCTGGAAGCCACTAGGGACCCTACCAGTGCATGAAATTCATGCACTGGTCCTCTAGTATATATATTTATTGATTGATTTCAGAAAGGAAGGGAAAGGGAGATAAAAAAACATCAATGATGAAATAGAGTCATTTAACTGCTGCCCCCTGCACTCCCCATACTGGAAATCGAGCCCAAAACCCGGGCAGGTGCCCTTGACCGGAATCAAACCCGGCGCTCTTCAGTCCAGAGGCTGACGCTCTGTCCACTGAGCCAAACCAGCGAGGGCAAAACATCTTATTACCAAAGTGATGATTCGGTACCTCTGAGAAGGTCATAGGTTACGGGGCCTCTTTCCCCAAAGCTGCTTGTGATGGGGGGTTGTGCTTGTTAACTCTGATAGGCCTCCGATTCACATTTCACAGGCAAACGCCTACAAACAGAATGAATAATGGGTAGAGATCCTGCCATTCGCAGATGTGTCTGTGTGCACCTCGTGCCTGAGGTTGGGATGAATATTTAGAATAGAGAGAGAGCCTAATATTAGCTACAGCAGATAGGTCTGTTTAAATACATGTTGTCTATTGCTTTTCTACACACACACACACACACACACACACACACACACACACGCACTATGCCACATTTTTCTAACTTTCCAGGGACGCCCGGTGTCGGCTCTGAGGCTCATTTATTTGTGTTAGTGCTGTCACTTTGCTATTGCCTTTGTATCCGCAGCAGAAATTGACACACACTGTCCCCTGCTTCTGCAACACCGTGGCCTTGGGTGTCAGGGGGAAATATTGCTCCGCAGTTCTGCTCCTTTGATTTCTCTTTCTTTTCTCTTTTCTTTCCTTTTTTTTTCTCCTTTCCCCTTAAGGCGCAATAACATATTTTTGAGCCGCGTGAGGGATCCCAAACACCTCTCCACACAAAATCAGCTCCTGGAAACCCCTCATTAACTTGGAGAGGATGTGTTCTCATTCCAAAGTTGTAAATTTCAATCGGAAAATGTTCTTTTTTCTTTTTTTTTTTTTATACCAGGTTTATTCTAGAAACATTTCAATGAACAAGTTACCTATTCAGATCATTAAGGAATCACAGTAACTCAACAACAGACTCATTCCAGTCATGTTTAATGGTGGGAATACCATGAAATCTCCCGGGCTAAATGGTTGATTTGATTGCCTCTGGGGAAAATAAAAACCCTAACCTTAGGTATCCATTCTTTAGGCAAATGTTATATATATATGATTGATTTTTTTTTTGCAGAGTGGAAGGCAGAGGGATAGAAAGTCAGAAACATCGATGAGAGAGAAACATCGATCAGCTGCCTCTTGCACGCCCCCTACTGGGGATGTACCCGCAGCCAAGGTACAATGCCCTTGACCGGAATCGAACCCAGGACCCTTCAGTCCACAGTCTGACGCTCTATCTGGTGAGCCAAACCGGTCTCGGCTAGGCAAATGTTTTGTTCCAAAAAGTTCAGGCCACTGTTTTACAGATTATTTCCCCTACATCCCACCTCATTTTACCAGAGAGAATCAAGATATCGCATATCACTCTTCAAGAATCTGAGGGGACTAAATGCCTAGGAAAATACTTGAAATGGTAGATATAGAGTGATTGTATTGGTGTACATGTGTGCACATATTTGTTATAAAGAAAACATGTTGATGTTAGAAAATTTGAAATGTATATAAAAATAAAAACTGCAAGTGCCTTTTAAGTGCCTAGGTATATATTATATATTTCTGTATATATAAGCCTAAGCAATTGTTTGACTGGTAGCTATGACATGCACTCACCACCAGGGGACAAATGCTCAATGCAAGGGCCCGGAAACATGGAACAGACTGATGAATCTTAGAGGGGAGAGCGTGAAGAGATTAACCAGAGATCTTATATGCATACGAGGAGCCTGGTGCATGGATTTGTGCACACATGGGATCCCTCAGTCTGGCCTGTGGGGATCAGGCCAAAACCCACCCAGTGCATAGATTCTTACACCAGTGTGATCCTTCGGCCTGGCCTGTGGGGATCAGGTTGAAACCAGCAGTCCAACATCCCCTGAAGGGTCCTGGATTTCGAGATGCCTCAGCCCAGGCCAAGGGACTCCATCGGTGTACAAATCTGTACACCGGGCCTCTAGTGTGTGTGTGTGTGTGTGTGTGTGTGTGTGTGTGTTTATGTGTGTGATATATACACACATGTATATGTATATAGGGCTGTGTATGTATATTGACCTACCCATTTACATACTTACCATCTATCTGTGATGTAAGGGTCAGACAGGATTGTTGCAAATCAGCTCAAATAAGTGGAGATGTGTTTTAGGATAACGTGGACTACCAACTTGTGGTAGTCATTCTGCAATAGACTTTTCCTTTCTGTCTTTCTGCCCTCATCATATTCACATGGTTTCCCTGCCCCTCTTCTTAAGTTTGTTCTAAGCTATTTCTACCCTATCTAATAAAAGAGCAATATGCAGATTTGACCTTACCTTTGCTACACGCACCAGCCACGCCCACCAGCCAATCAGGAGCAGGGGCAGGGCTGAGGAGGCCAGGGCAGAGCCAGCCATGGGCCCCATTGAGGGGGCAGGTTGAGCTGAGGGATCACCCACCCCCCAGTGCACGAATTTCGTGCACTAGGCCCCTAGTCCTATATAATAAAAGGCTTAAATGCAAATCGACAGAATGGTGGAATGACCAGCTTACCTGGTGCCTCAGTACATTTAACAATATGTATGTTTTGCCCTGGCTGGTTTGGCTCAGCGGATAGAGCATCGGCTTGCAGACTGAAGGGTTCCGGGTTCGATTCCGGTCAAGGGCACATGCTTGGGTTGTGGGCTGGATCCCCAGTATTTGTCATGCTGCAGGAGGCAGCTGATTCATGATTCTCTCTCATCACGATGTTTCTATCTCTCTCTTCCTCTCCCATCTTCTCTGAAATCAATAAATGTATTGATTGATATTTAAAACATATTTTTATTGAGGTTGACACTCCACTGAGCCATTCCAGCAGGGTTCTAAAGTTTTTTGTTTTGTTTTTTGTTGTTTTTTTTTTAAAAGAGCTTTAGCTTCGCCAAAACCGGTTTGGCTCAGTGGATAGAGCGTCGGCCTGCGGACTGAAGGGTCCCAGGTTCGATTCTGGTCAAGGGCATGTACCTTGGCTGCAGGCACATCCCCAGTAGGGGGCGTGCAAGAGGCAGCTGATCGATGTTTCTCTCTCATCGATGTTTCTGACTTTCTATCCCTCTCTGTAAGAAATCAATAAAATATATTTTAAAAAAAATAAAGAGCTTTAGCTTCTACTCTCAACTGATTGCTCTTCTCTGCATCCCCTTTGAATTCAGAAAGGGAAGCTCCTCAACCTCTTGGTCATGTTCGCCTGCAGGACAGGCCACTGCGGCAGCCCCGGGCCAGCCTGTGGGACTGGTTCTGTGTCCATGCGCTCCTATAGTCCAATCAGCCCTGTTTCTTTATTCATCGGGCGGCAGGGTTTCCTTGGCCATTAAGTCGCTGTGCTTGACGAAGTTTTTCTCGGGAAGGATTCTGGCCACCTTGGTTTTAATCGTCTGTTACTTCCTGTTTTATAGCTCGCTTTCCCCGCCTGCTCATCACATCTCAGACACAGTGTCGTGTAGTCGGGTACGCTTGTCACAAACTAAAAACGTTCTACATTCCATGAGTCCTTAAGAACACAACGCACTAGCCCAGGGATTGGCAAACTACGGCTCTCTTGACTAAATGAGTTTGGTGACCGCTGGGATAGGGGCTTTATCACAAGGAACAACAACAGCCTGTCATTCTGAGATTCGAGAGTCTGGGTCAGTGGTCGGCAAACTCGTTAGACAACAGAGTGGCAAACCGCGGCGTGGGAGCATCAGTTTGCCAACCGCTGCCCTAGCTGGTTTGGCTCAGTGGATAGAGTGCTGGCCCTTGGACTAGTGGGTCCTGGGTTTGATTCCGGTCAAGGGCACATAACTCAGTTGCAGGCTCAGTCCTTGGCCCGGAGCCATGCACTGAGTCTCTCTTACATTATTGTTTTGCTCTTTGTCTCTTCTATTCGCTTTCTAAAACAATTACATTTCAAAATGTATTGAAATAAAGAAAGAAAGAAAGGAGGGAGAGAGGAAGGAAGGAGGAAGGAAGGAAGGAAGGAAGGAAGGAAGGAAGGAAGGAAGGAAGGAAGGAAGGAAGGAAGGAAAGAAAGAAAGAAAGAAAGAAAGAAAGAAAGAAAGAAAGAAAGAAAGGAGGGAGGGAGGGAGGGAAGAAGGAAGGAAGGAAGAAAGAAAGGGAGAAAGAAAGGGAGAAAGAAAGGCAGAAAGAAAGGGAGAAAGAAAGGGAGAAAGAAAAGGAGGAAGAAAGAAAGAAAGAAAGAAAGAAAGAAAGAAAGAAAGAAAAAACGCACTAAACCAGTGGTCGGCAAACTGCGGCTCACGAGCCACATGCGGCTCTTTGGCCCCGTGAGTGTGGCTCTTCCACAAAATACCACGGCCTGGGTGTGTCTATTTTAAAGAAGTGGCTTTACAAGAAGTATAAGTTTAAAAAAATGTGGCTCTCCAAAGAAATTTCAATTATCGTCCTGTTGGTAGTTGGCTCTGTGGACTGATGAGTTTGCCCACCACTGCCCTAAACCATATGGATCTTGACTTGGTTCTGATTTGGTTCCTATTTCTCCGTTCGGCACCAGCTGCTTCTATTTCCTCAAGCCCAGGGGTGGCCTGGTTACTGACGACACAGATACCGTTCTCCAGGTAAAGAGAGACTTGGCGTGGCCATTTCCAAGGTAGAGTTCCCTCCTCAGTCCGCAGCTAACCCCGGGGAGTACAGCGTGCCCCGGTCCGAAGGAGCAGCTCTGATGCACGCGGCCTGTTGAAGAAGAAAGGATGGAAGTATTTGTCTTGTCTCTGAATATGTGAACGCGGATCGCAAAGGATGATCATCATTAGGGGGAAGTGGAGATTCATTATTCTGACGTGCTGTACTGATAGGCATTGCTGGTGGAATGTGTTCTCCCTGCTGGGCACTGTCCCAAGACAATGTGTGCGGTCCTTCTTCCAGTCCGCACACCTTTTCCAGGGAGATGTTCGGTTTTTTGTTTTAAGTAGACTTTATTGATTTTTTTTACAGAGAGGAAGGGAGAGGGATAGACAGTCAGAGACATAAAACATCGATCAGCTGCCTCCTGCACACTCCCTACTGGGGATGTGTCCGCAACCAAGGAACATGCCCTTGACCCGAATCGAACCTGGAACCTTTCAGTCCACAGGCCGATGCTCTCTCCTCTGAGCCATACCGGTTTCGGCCTTGGTGTTGTTTTAATCTCTCTGTTCAGATACAGAAGCGGTGTTTCGGGGAGATTAGTTTCCTTCCCGAGGGCCCCGTGCCCACACTTGGGACCTGAATGTTTAATTTGGTTCTGCCTCTAAATCCCGTTCCCCACCTACGTGGATAGCCTGAATATTGTAACCTTGCTATTTCTTGTATCTTGCCCCAAAATAGCGGCATCGAGCAACATTTGTGGGAGCCTCAGGTCCAGCAGGACCATGGTCCCAGGGACCGTTTCATTGGCATCTTCCACATCCCTGGGAGATAAGGGTGATTAATCCCATTTCACAGATAAGGAAACTGAGGTTCCGTGAATGAAGCCACTTGCTCGGGCTGCGATCTTTAAGCGACAACGGCCAGGATTTGGATAGAGAAATCCCAGCCCCAAGCCTCTCTTCAGCTTTTCCCCGGTTAATACAAATAAGTCGGAGAGAGAATAATCGCCCCAGGTTAGCTTCCCAACGTACGAAGCACACAGTTCATGCTCCAGTGGTACAGAAGCAGATACTGAAATTGCCTCCTGCCTCTAATGGGGAACTACAGTTGCCCCTAAGTTTTATTTTCTGCTGCTTTTTTTTTTTTTCATGTGTTCCTTTTGGTTGGTGTGACTTTTTAACTGGGAGGCCTGATAAAAGATAGTTTTCAGAAAATAATGTGAAAAAGTTTCAGAGTCTGGCTCAGTGGATCAGCATCAGTCAGCTTGGGGACTGAAGGGTCCCGGGTTCGATTCCCATCAAGGGCACATACCTGGGTGGCAGGCTTGATCCCCAGCCCTGATTGGAGCATATGAGGGAGGCAACCAATCAAGGTGTTTCTCTCACATCGATGTTTCTCTCTGTCTCTCCCCCTCCCTTCATGCTCTCAAAAAATCAGTGGGAAAATATCCTCAAGGGAGGATTAGCAACAGCAACAGAAGTTTTAACAGAATTGGTAACATTCATAGAGATAGAAATATGAAGACATACTGTTTTTCTTATGACATGAAGGAACCAGGCAAATGCTTTTTAAAAATATATTTTTATTGAACTTAGAGAAGAAGGGAGAAGGAGAGAGAGAGAGAAACGTAAGTGATGAGAGAGAATCATTGATTGACTGCCTCCTGTACGCCCCCTACTGGGGATGGAGTGGCAACTCAGGCATGTGTCCTTGGCTGGAATTGAACCCGGGACCCTTCAGTCTGCAGGCAGAAGCTCTATCCACTGAGCCAAACCGGCTAGACCCAAGCAAATGTTTTAACCATTTCAAAGGAAACGTCTGAACGGCATAAATATATGCCTTAGCAAACTAGTTTGGCTCCGTGGATAGAGTGTCGGCCTGTGAACTGAAGGATCCCAGGTTCGATTCCGTGCCTGGGTTTCAGGCTCAATCCCCAATAGAGGGCGTGCGGGAGGCAGCCAATCAATTGTTCTCATCATCATCATCATATCTCTCTTTCTCTCCCTTCTTCTCTGAAATCAATAAAAGAATATCCTTAGCCGAGACCGGTTTGGCTCAGTGGATAGAGCGTCGGACTGCGGACTGAAGGGTCCCGGGTTCGATTCCGGCAAGGGCATGTACCTTGGCTGCGGGCACATCCCCAGTGGGGGTGTGCAAGAGGCAGCTGATCGATGTCTCTCTCTCATCGATGTTTCTGACTTTCTATCCCTCTCCCTTCCGCTCTGTAAAAAATCAATAAAATATATTTAAAAAAAAAAAAAAAAGAATATCCTTAAAAAGGCGCAAATATATGTGGAACACACACATGCACAGTATTCACAGATGCCTAAAGCAATGTTGAGATTAACTGCAAATGGAGACACAGCGTTTTTTTGTTTTGTTTTGTTTTTTCCACGAAGGAATGGGTTTACTGGATAGAACCGAGTTTACTGTCAGTTACCCACAGTTCACACAGCTGCCAAATGACTCACAGACCGTGAGCAGGGCCAGAACTAAGCAGCCAGGAAGGATGTGCTCTATATGATGCATATTTCCCCATTGAAATTCATTTTCTTTTCAACACGCCCTGGGAGGGTTCTGAGAAGCCCATTCAGAGCATTACACATAGACAAAGGTAGCAGGCAGTTTGAAATACTCACTCATGAAGGAAACAGCCCCACTTGGGGTAGATTTGTGAATGAAGGGGATGGTCTTTTCTCTGCTCCTTTCCTGATTTGGGGAGGTGGGAAGCAGAGAATATGGCCTTGAAATGCTTCCATCCTAGAGAAGGCGAGGATAGGATATTGCACCACCCTGGCTCCCAGGTCCACTAGTTCAGTGGTCGGCAAACCGCGGCTCCTGAGCCACGTGCAGCTTGCAAGCCTTGATTTGCTGCTCTCTTGACTAATGAGTTTGCCTACCACTGCACTAGTTCCAGTGGTGGGGAAGGATATAAAGCAGGAAGGTTAGAACCCTTGGCTCTGGCTGGCCCTCTCTGAAGATCTCAAATTGACACTTAAAAAAAAAAAATCCCAGTAGCCCTAGCTGGTTGGGTCGGTGGGTTGAGCATCGGCCTGTAGAATGAAGGGTTAGGGGTTCAGTTCTGGCCAAAGGCATGTGCCATCCTCAGTGGGGGAGGGGGGCATGCAGGAGGCAGCCAACTAATGATTTTCTCTCCTCATTGATGTTCCTACCTCTCCCTTTCCCTTCCTCTCAGAAAGCAATGACAATATATTTTTAAAAAATCCCAGAGGTCTCCGGGTGAGGTTGAACAGTCAAAGCAATACACAGATGGGCTGAAGGCAGACAAATGTCCCAATACAGCTTTCAAAGTGGGTGTTATTCCCAATCACAGTTACCTAACATTTAAAAAAAAAAATGTGACTTTTGAAACTTGTCCTTATCCTGTAATATGCACCATGATATTGATGGGGGTTCCTTGTGCATGTCTAGATGAAAGGCATTCACATGCAGATCATCACACGTTTTCTTTAAGCTCTTGCAGTGTTATTTTTTAATATATTTTATTGAGTTTTTACAGAGAGAAAGGGAGAGGGGTAGAGAGTTAGATACATCCATCAGCCGCCTCCTGCACACCCCCTACTGGGCATGTGCCCACAACCAAGGTCCATGCCCTTGCCCGCAATCCAACCCGGGACCCTTGAGTCTGCAGGCCGACGCTCTATCCACTGACCCACACCGGTCAGGGCTGCAGTGTTATATTGTTATCAACCTGCAGGCTCAGCAAGGCACCCGCACTCCTCCAGACATGGAACTAGGGGCTCAGGCCAAGGGCACTTACTTTCCCTGGCAAATCGCTGGAGAAGGGATCCCTTGGACGCAGCTCCTTTAAAAGTCCTTGGGACACTTGGCGGTGACACCAGGGGGCCGCCCCCTCCACCTTTCCGCTTGGAGAGGGTGGACGGCGGGGTGTCCGGGAGGTCACCAGGGCCGGGGTCCCTCCGGAGGGGAGGGCGGTGGCTGCCAGGTGCAGGCGGGGCTTCGCATCCCGCCTCCCTGGGGGGAGGAGAGGGGACTTTCACTGGGCGCCTCCCTGCAGACAATGGGGCCCGGAAGCCCCTTATCCCAGAGCTGCAGGCGGCAGCGCTTCCTTGCCTCTTCCTCCCCGGTGACCCCGAGGCCTCAGGGCGAGGTGCGGCCAGCGGAAAGGCTTGGTGGGGTGGCCGCGGCGGCGACACGTGTGGCAGGGCCCGGGAGACAAAGAGGGGATGTGTGCGGCTGCGGTCCGGAAAGCGGGGCGCCGGTGGGGGGGCCGGGCACGCCGCGCGCCCCTGCTTGGCCCATTGTGCATGGCCACACGCGCGCGCTGCAGGAGAAAGGGACACATCCTGCTGCTGCTTATCCAGCCATCAGCCCAACAAACATCAGGGGCCCTTTGGATAAAGGTGGGGGGTGGGGGGAGGCTTTTAATGTGATGAGCAGGCCCAATGCTATCTCAAGCCCAGCTTGGAGGGCCTTTTGTTGGATAATAGGGTTCTCAGGCCAAAGGACTGAGCTTTTGAGCAATGTGTTACCATGGGGGGGGGGGGGGGATGGGGATGGGGGGTGGGGGCAGGGAGTGGCCTTTACATTTCTTAAGAGGCAAAATTCTGAAAGTCCTTGGAGCCACACAGGGAGGATGATGTGGGTACTAATACATTCATCTAGTGTTTTAAAAAATATATATTTTGTTGTTGGTTTCAGAGAGGAAAGGAAAGGGAGAGAGAGAAACATCAGTGATGGGCGAATGATTGATTGGTTGCCTCCTGCATGCTCCCTCCCCTCCCCCCCTGGAGCCTGCATCCCAGGCCTGTGCCCTTGACCAGAATGGAACCCAGGACCCTTCCGTTCTTAGGGCCCTGCTCTGCCCATGGAGCCAAAGCTACTAGGGTCAGACTAGTCTTAAAAGGAACCAGGCCCTACTTCATATGTATACTTTAACCTCCAGAACAACCCTGTTCGCTCTGTGGCATTGAAAAAAAAAAAATATATATATATGTATATATATTTTACTGGTTTTTTACAGAGAGGAAGCAAGAGGCGTAAAGAATTAGAAACATCCCTGAGAGAATCATGCAACAGCTGCCTGCTGCACACCCCTTACAGGGGATGTGCCCACAGCCAAGGTCCATGCCCTTGACCGGAATCGAGCCTGGGACCCTTCAGTCCGCAGGCCGACGCTCTACCCACTGAGCCACACCGGTCAGGATGCTCTGTGGCATTTTTATCTTCGTTTTCCAGGGAAGGGAAGAAGGACCCAGGAAGACCCACGTGGACACAGTGCTGGCTGACCGGGCCTAAGCTGCCAGCTCGTCTCCACACTCTTAATGTCTGGCATCAGGTCTTGCTTTACTTTCTCTAACCTCTGCCATGCCTTGCTTTTGGCTTCATTTTGGCCACTGAAAGAAAAAGACCTTTCTCTAGTTTGGTAACCTGCCAGTCTGGTTACCTAGGAAACCTTGTAACAAAGCAAGATCTCACCCAAGACCAGGGGAGCAAGGGCCTTCCTTAGGCGTATGTTTCCTCCTCTGCCTTTCTACACTTCTTAACACTTAGGTTGTCTCTGGGCTTCTGAGGAAGGGTTGTCAAATTTAAATGAAACCTGTACTTTCTTTGGAAAGCACATGTCATTTTTGTGGTACGCAATCAAGTGAAAAATAGAGCAAAATGAGTGCCTAGATTCTTGAAACCAATGAATCCATCAGTCAGTCAGTCAATCAATCTGGATCATTAAGCCAGAGCGTTTCAGTCTTCTGGTTTGTTTGAGTTGGGTGGATGTGGTCTAAGCTCCCCATCAGGGAGCCGCTGAGAATGGTTCCTGTTAATCTGGACCCTGTGTGCTGGTCCAGACCAATGCCAGCCCAGTGGTCCCCTCCATGGTGGACGCCAGCCCTTGTCGCCCCTATTAACCTGTGTCAAGGTCGCAAGAAGGCCCAGATGCTCTTTGGGGACAGAGGATGCGCCGAGGAATAAGACACCCTTCATAGCTCGGGCAATAACTCACAGGCTGCCCGGGGAAGGTAGTAACCAATAACGGAAATTTGATGTGATAAGTGCTGGATATTACGGAAGAAGAACACAGATCGGAGATCAATACTTGCACTTCTTCAGGGCCAGCGTGTCACAGAGAGCTTCCAAGGCCTCAGAACACTCTTCTCTTTGACCAGTGACTTAAACACACACACACACACACACCCATTCATTTATTTTCTAATTTCTCAGCTGTTCTTTCTGTCCCTTCCTTTATGATTGATTTACTATCCCTTTTATCTCCACTAATACCTTCTTTTTTGGGGGGGGATGGGGGGAGAAGGGCAAGGGTGAGCTCTATTCATATCTTCTTGGGTTACCTTATATCTATAACGTCTTATACTTTATTTTATATTGAACAATATGCTGGTTGAACTTACCAGCTTATCTTGAAATACTACCATATCATTTCATAAATACTATGATGCTTAAGCATTGCACTTCTCTCTCTTTTTTTAAAATATATTTTATTGATTTTTCACAGAGAGGAAAGGAGAGGGATAGAAAGCCAGAAACATCGGTGAGAGAAACATCGATCAGCTGCCTCTTGCACGCCCCCTATTGGGGATGTGCCTGCAGCCAAGGTACATGCCCTTGACCAGAATCGAACCCGGGACCCTTCAGTCCGCAGTCCCATGCTCTATCCACTGAGCCAAACCGGTCTCGGCTGCACTTCTCTTTTGAACTTTTTCTTCTGCTATTACTATATCTTTTACTCGAGTTTTGTTTCCATCCCCACAATACGTTACTTTCATAACTTGGCAACCTCTAATGCAGTTGATGATTTTCCCTTGTTTAATTTTCAGACACTTCCCTATGTCAGGGAAGCTCTCATACACTGGAGGTATTAAATGGCACCTGTGTCCGCCCTATTGCGTTCCAGGACCCAGGTATCAGGAAGATCAACTCTAGTGCGGAGAGTTCTGTGCACAGAAACTATGGTTAACCCCTCCTCACCCACTAAGCAACCCACATCCCTTCCCAGCAGCTGAAACTGCCTGGATTGGAGTCCACCTCCCCTGGGGATGGAAAGGACTCTGGGTGAGAGAGAGAATCCCTTGGTTAGTTTTACTTGGAGATTCTAATGTTCTGAAGGAGGAATTCCATTCTGAATTCATCTAAGACCTTCAGTTATCCTCTGCTTAGAAACCCCAAGGGTGCTCCATCTCATTTGGAGGAAAATCCAGTCTTAACTGTGGGCTTGGAGGCCTTTGACTTGCTTCTCTCTGCCCGCCCCCTCTAGGGCTGACTCTGACCTCGTGACCCTGCCCTTCTCCGCCTCCAGCACACACGTGCACCAGAATGGGCCTCTCTGCATTTTCTTTCTGGAATGCTCTACCTATAGGCATCTGCATAATGTTCCAGAATGCCTTTAAGTCACCACTCACTTGGTACCTTAGCATACTTTTCTGTGAACACCTTCCATAAAATAACTCCCCCACCCTATGCTACTGCCTATTCCTTTGATCCCTGCTCCCCCTCCCCTTTCTTTTGCCATAGCACTGGTCATTTTCTGCAGTTACGTGTTTATTTATACACTGATTGGCCAGATTATGATGATCTCTGAACGCATAATAATTTCGCCACTCAGTGTATATCCTATAGAATAAAAGTCTAATATGCAAATTGCCCCCTCTACCAGGAGTTCGACCAGCAGACAGGGTGGGCAACCGCCCATGCCCCCTCCCCCTGGCCAGGCTGGCCGGACCATACCATGCACGAATTCATGCACCAGGCCTCTAATATATATATATAGTGGACAGATTATTATGCATTCAGAGATCATCATAATTTGGCCACTCAATGTATACTTGCTCATTGCATGACTTCCCCACTAGAATATTCATTTATGACAACATTTTCTTTCTTATCCACAGCTCTTCACCCAGTGCTCACATTAATGCCGGATACACAGTAGGTGTCTTAAAAAATATCTGTGCAAAAAAATAACCAGCAATACAACTAACAGTACCACAAAACAATCTATTACTTTTACTGAAACATCACATACATGATGCGAAAATAAATTGCTCTTCGCGGTGAAATTAAAACTTTGGCCAAATGCCCCCTTATCTCCCAGTGAAACAGGAAAGATGCAAATGTGGAATATGTGTTTATGGAGGTTATAAACTCCCACAAGACTGAGATTTCGTTCTTTTACATTTGTTATAGGAAATAGCCTATTATGAGTGCTGAATTAATACGGATCATGATTGATTTAGAATGCATGGTGTTTTGCACTGGTATTCAACCAACATCTATATTCAATTAAATAATCATTATAGTTGCCCGCATTCGTGCATCCTGCTAATGGCAAGAGCTTTTCTTGCAGCGGCTGTATTTTATTCTGGGAGGATATAGGTGCCACCCGGAGTCTGGCAAATTCTGACCTTGCAAATTAGTTTGTGCAGAGTGGAGGGTCAACACACATGAGCATCTGATTTCAAAACCTGCTTGTACGCGTGAGAGAAAGAAAAGAAGGACTCCCACGTTTCTACTGAATTTGGGTGGCAATTTTGGGGACAGGCTTGCATTCCATTTAATAGTAAAACGTGTCACTTTTCATCAGTTGAGTCTGTAGGCAGCATGTCCATCTGCGGCTGACTCACCTGCTTCGCCAGGTGTCCTCACCCACCACATGCGTCAATATTTGAATAAGTTCGTCCTTTATTATCATCATGTGTTTGTGTGTATTAGGAGAACCAGCGCCGGTTTGCTAGGGCAGAACAAGTTTCCCAGTTGGCTGTTGGCTGTTGGCTGTTGATGACTTCAGTCTCCCTGAATAGTTCCTCTTACACTTGGCAGATAGGAAGAACAATCTTTCTGTGCTAACAGCAGGCTCAACACATCTACACTTAGAAAAGAGAAAGATGCAAATTGACTGTACCTTTGCAGCCCCCACCAGCCGATCAGGAGTGAGTATGCAAATTAACCCAAACAAAAATTAACCCACTCAGTGGCCTGGGTTGGGGCAACTAGGCAGGTAGTTCACACCGCCCCAGCCGCTCCAGTCCTCCGGGGAGTGTAGGAAGGTGGAAAGGTGGCTCAGGGCCAGTTGCACAGATGTGCGAGCATCTTTTCACCGTATCTTTCAATGAGGGTCACTTCACACTCCCCTTTTTTATGTGGTGACAAGGTTATGTGCTTTGAAGTACAATAGACTTAGATTTGAATGTTACCTCTTTCAATCCATAGTCTTGCAATCCCCAGCAAATTGCTTGATCTCTCTAGACCTCAACCTGCTCAGCCAGGAAATGGGCAGGAGTGACCATGAGTTCTTCCTTCAGATCCCCGCTCACAGGCCATCTTCCCATAGAGACTATCCCTGATCTCCTTCTGCAAAAGCACACTCCTGTACCTGGGTAGTGTGGCTCAGTGGACAGAGCGTCAGCCTGCAGATTGATGGTCCCGGGTTTGATTCCATTCAAGGGCATGAGCCCGGGTTAAGGGTTTGATCCTCAGTAGGGAGTGTGCAGTGATTCTCTCTCATCATTGATGTTTTTCTCTCCCTCTCCTTTCCTCTCGGAAATCAATAAGGATATGTCAAAACTACACTCCTGGCCCAGTGCACAGGAAGCATGTAGCCCATGTCTGCTCCATGGAGGAGGCTCCGTGCCCACATCCACCTTTATCTTGGCACAGCTGACAAAAGGGCATGCTGGGACTCCAGGACCTGGTTGGTTAGTCATGTGGTTTGCCACACTTATGAAATCAGAGGACAGTAGGCCCAACAGGAACAGACAGACATATGTTTTAAAATCAGAGTTCTCTATTTAGAGAATAGGGTTTAGGAGAAAAGTAGACTCAAAAACATAACCAAGAAAAATAATGAACTCACTCTGGCCCATGTGGCAAGTGGGTTGAGCTTTGTTCTGTGCACCAAAAGGTCAGGGGTTCGATTCCCAGCCAAGGCACAAGCCCAGTTGTGGGCTTGATCCCCAGTAGGAGTCGTGGAATGTAGGTAGTCAAGTGATGTCTCTCTCTCCCTTCCTTTCTAAAAAATCAATAAAATATATTTTATAGCAGAAACCAGTTTGTCTCAGTGAATAGAGCGTCGACCTGCAGATTCAAGGGTCCCAGGTTCGATTCCGGTCAAGGGCATATATCTTGGTTGCGGGCACATCCCCAGTAGGGGGTGTGCAGTAGGCAGTTGATGGATGTTTCTCTTTCATCCATCTTTCTAACTCTCTATCCCTCTCCCTTCCTCTTTGTAAAAAAAAATCAATACAAAATATTTAAAAATAACAATGGAAAAAATATCCTCAGGTAAGAATTAACACAAAAACAAAACAAATGTCCACCATCAAGATACTATTGCTGACATGTACACATAAGGAACTATTTGACATTGAAACTGGGACTCAGAATTGTTGGACATTGAAACTGAGACGCAAACATTTTTTTGTTCTTATATATTTATTTCCAGTATGCAGATGCAAAATTTTTTAAAGAAAAGAAATGGGGGGGGGGGGAAAGATACAGAAGCAAGAAAGCATTGAACAGACTGTCAAATTACAGGGGTGGGGGGTGGAGCGTGGGGGCTGTAAGAGATTGACCGAATGACTTGTGGGCATGCATATAAGCATAACCAATGGATACAAGACACTGGGCCGGGGGGGGAGAAGGGGCAGGTGAGGGCATGTGCTGGGGGGTAGGGGAGGCTGGGGAGAAGTCAATCGGAGGGAAAAAAAGGAAATGTATGTACTACTATTTGTAATACTTGAAAGAATAAAAATAAATAAATAAATAAATAAATAAAAGTTAAAAAAAATAAGACTTCCTCTTCCCTCCACCATCTCCCCCCATTTCCCCCACCTACCCCCGAGGCTAATTCCTTATCTTAACAACCTATCCAGTTCCTCAAAATTTTGTCTTGATTTGATAGCTGCCCACTGGTCCAAGGACTGCTTCCTTCTTGCTTTGTCCAGGCACCCCAAGGCCTTCCTGCCACACTTGATGCCATTGGCTCCCTGCCTTTCTGGAACCCTGCACATTCCTGTCTTGTTATGCCCAGATTTCAAGATCCTCAGAGACCACCAGGGAGCCGTTATCCGATGCAAAAGCAAAAGAGCCTTTATTTGAGCCCGGGCTCGGCTCTCAGCTGCTTTACCGGCGCAGCGTGTGACCAGAGAGAGAGCGAGAGCTTGGGGAGACAAAGGTTATAAGGACTGGTCATTTGGGTGGGCCTAGGAGATTGGCGTGGGTTACAGAGATTGGTCACTTTGGTTAGGCTTTCATATTCTGAGGTCAGAGCCGTCCCCTACTGCCCCCTGAATGGTCAGTAGTGATGCATAGACGCATAGGGAGCACCTTGTAGTATGACCTTATTAGGACCTAAGCTGCATCCCTGGAGCGTCATTGGGCCACTCAGGCAGTGGTTGGGGGAAGTTAGGACATTCCTGGTGCTCCTGTGGTCTCTCCCATCAGGGGAGGAGGGGGTCAGGCTGACCAGCTCCGCAAGATGGAGGACAGCCGGTTCTGCTTTGTTCTTTCAGTCTCCCCATTCCCTGCTGATCCTGTTAGCTCAACTGGAGGGTCTTGGAGGTCTCGCCAACCTGCCAGGCACTCAGGAGAAAACAGCAGATCCCAAAGAACGTTTCCGTGTTCCGGTTAGGCTCCTTGTCTCAGTAATTCTACTCGCAGGTGGAGTAAGGGGACCCCGCTAGAGAGCTTTGCAAGAGAGTAAACCTCTGACAGCTTCAGTAACTCAGTTCTCTGTGTCGCGGTAACACGAGGGACTTGAGCAGCCAAATTCCAGGAGGAAATATATTTGACTCCGAGTCTCCTAAATCCATCTGTTCAAACTGGCTGAAACACACTCGCTGCATGGAGCTGGAAATTGGAGCGCATTAAGACATGCAGCTTTATGGCTAGAAATAGGGGTGAGACTAATGAGCAAACATTATTCACAGTTTCCCAGAGCCACTTTGGTACAGTAATCAGGCTCCTGGGAGAGTCACAGTCTAAGGATCTGTGGGAAAACAGGCTCCAGGTTAGAAATCAAAACAACCCCCAACCACTTCTGTTTTTGAAAACTCTCAAATGAGGTACATATCTTCTCTCTCTATATATAAAAGCTTAAAATGCAAAGTGTCCCCTTGGGAGTTCCACTGGGAGTTCAGTTGCTCACTATGACATGTGCTGACCACCAGGGGGAGGCCTGGAACAAAGGGAGGCCCCAGCCTGCAGCCGGTGGCCACTAGGGACCCTACCCAGGCACAAATTTTGTGCACTGCGCCTCTAGTATATGTATATAGCCTATTGCCTCTTAACAACGAAGATGCATTGGTTACAGCAGTGGTCGGCAAACTGCGTCTTGCGAGCCACAAGTGGCTCTTTGGCCCCTTGAGTGTGGCTCTTCCACAGAACACCACGGCCTGGGCGAGTCTATTTTGAAGAAGCGGCGTTAGAAAAAAGTTTACATCTAAAAAACGTGGCTCTCCAAAGAAATTTCAATCGTCGGACTGTTGCTATTTGGCTCTGTGGACAAATTGGCTGACTACTGGGTTACCGTTTTACAGTTCTCCTCTGTTTTCACATTTGGATGTCTTCCTTTGCCAAGCTGAAAAGGGAGGGAAGAAATAAATTAATCCTCTAGAGCTGAAACAGAAACATGTGGTCTTCTGTGATCCGCAGGCCTTAACCGAATGTGGCAGCTCCGAGGGAAACTGTCGGATCCGCACTCCTGATTACTCTAAGTTGCCCTCCGTGTGTACCCAAGTAACGCTCAGGACTCGATGTGCGTTGACAACCCATCCTCTCTGCTCCCTGGCTCTGAACATCCTTCCTGTGCATGGGATTTCCTCTCCCTGCCTCACCCGGCTGGTGTGGCTCAGTGGTTGTGTGTTGACCTATGAACCAGGAGGTCATGGTTTGAGTCCCAGTCAGCGCACATGCCTGGGTTGAAGGCTTGATCCCGAGTAGGGGGCGTGCAGGAGGCAGCCGGTCATTGATTCTTTAAAAAAACACACACACATGTTTTTATTGATTTTGGAGAGGAAGGGAGAGATAGAAACATCCATGGTGGAAGAGAATCATTGATTGGTTGCCTATTGCATGCCTCCTACTGGGGATCGAGCCTGTAGCCCAGACATGTGCCCTGACCAAGAATCAAACCGTGACCTCTAGGTTCATAGGTCAATGCTGAAACACTAAGCTACGCTGGATGGGCTGGAGATGGTCTGTTTTGTCTACACTTGATTGTTTGTATTTTGTAAAGAGGACACAGAGTCATTTCAAATGGGAAATTCAGATCACCTCTTTCTCCCATTTTGTATGTCTGAACAACAGTTGTCTCTCACGTTGTAACTAGTCCACTAGAAAATAAGGAATTTGCCTTTTATCTCCTAGTGTCCCAGTGCACAGATTCATGCACATGGAAAGGAAATCAATTCAAAGAAATATCTTAATGTGCTATTTGTGTCTTGCTAATTAAAAAAAAAAAGGTTTCTAGCAAGTCTCCTATCTACCTATTCCAGGATTTCTGTGAGGACCAATGAGATGAGGCACGAGAAAACGCTTCACAAACATTTGATTAAACTGTAAAATGTTTGCACCTGGCTATAAAGCAAGTTGGGTTCCTGGGCTGAAGAAACTCTAAGAAGGCTAGTCACTAGGGAGAGCAAGTCGGGTGTTAGCTATGTGATGTCATTATCCCATTTCCTGGCTGGGTTGGGCTGTGGGCCACACTTCACACCATGGGGTCTGGGCAGTGTTGGCTGCAATTTGGTGGGTTGTCGCTCCAGGGTGGTGGTAGGGCTATGTCCCACTTGGGGGAAGCTGAGAATTGGTTTGTCAGGTCGTGGTGCTGTTTGTTTTTAAATGGGTAGTGTGTGTCATGGCAGCTTCTGCCTTGAGCATATGCCCCCTGATGGTCAGTGCATGTCAAAGCTATCAATCGGACAGACCCTTAGCCTTTTATATATATAGATTCCCAGAATCTAGCACAGCACCTGTTCTTAGCAGATGCTTAGTCATCATTTGCAGATAAGTGGATCCATCACTCTACTGAGAAGAGAAGGGGATGCTGATGAAGAGTTTGCTATAGCTTAATGATATGTGACATGGGGCTGGTTAGATGGATACATGGGTAATGTCGCTGCTTTGTTCTCATTGCTGGGAGGAGATAAAGCTGAGGAGAAATGAGTATTCATATTTATTTTTATCGTTATCATTAAATTATTGGATACTAACATATAGCTGAATTAACTAGGCCTTATAAACATAAAAAAAAATAGAGAACGCTGATTAAGAACAAGATGGATATCCAAAAATATTTCAAGGATCGGCTTATTCTCCTTTGTCGTGCCATTTCAATCAACAGGATCCAACAAATAACATGGCTTTGTACTAATTGAGAGCTTGGTTTATCTAAGATAAGTGTAGAGTGTGGGACATCATATATCTCCTCTGAAATATAGCATCCTAAATGCTATGACATTAGCCGCTTGCTTATAATTAGAGAACGTTGCCATTTCATCAGCCTTTCACTTCCAAGAGAAAGTTCAAATTCCATTCCCCTTGAACTTTAAGCTAGTTCCCATTTTTTTCTTTGTTCTTTTCTTGAAAGCTTTGCAACAAATGCATGCCCATATGCTTATATTAGTTAATATAGTATTAACCATATTGGCTGTGCAAAATGTTGGCATCCATTAATAAATGTTTTCATTTTCCCATTTTCTCTCTCTCCCTCCCCCTCTCTTTTTTTTTCTTCTTCTTAACTTTAGAGTCTTCCTTTTGACCACATAAGCAACAGCTGTCTAGCTGCCCGCACAAGACTGGATCACACAGCTCTCCAGAAATCTAGGTCAAAACACTTGGAATGCATGAATATCAAACAGAGTTTTCAAAACAGCAAATGAATACATCTTTAACGGGTGACATTTTCCCATAGCATATGGCTGCAGGCTCAGGGGACTGGATGCTTTTTTGATGAACAAGTTCCCTCAGACACGAAGGGATGGCAGTTAAGCTTCCGCCACCTTCTGTTTTGCCTTATGAGATGATGATGCAAATGCATGGCTAGGCGGGACCATGGATAGACCTGCTCTGAGGATGCATTTCCCCTTTAAGAGGAACTGCTTTGTCTGGCCTTGGGGTTGGGTTCCTGCACAGCTGCCCCAGGTGACAGCCAGGGGGCGCCATTGTCTTTCTTGGGCAGAATCCCATTGGCGGAGATGTCTAAAGAATGGAACGGTAGAGCAGATATTCGCCAAAAAAGAGAAGAATTGAGCATTGAGTAGCATGAGTAACCTTTAGCCACGGCAGCCACCGGTTGATCTAAAGCCTTTGTCAAATTTCAATATCCAGAGGCTGGATAACCAGTGACGAAAGAGGCCCACGGGGAAGAGGCCTGGGAAACTGGAGGCTGGCTCCCGGCTCCTGGGTTTTGTCACTAATATGTCAAGTGTGCCCTTGGACAAGCCCCCTGATCTCTGTGACATCACGCCCTTCTATTGGGTCAAATGAGAGGACACGCATGTTCTGTCGGTAAGGTCATGCTCAGTCCTAAACTTCTCAGTCTGTAGAAGGCGTGTGGCTGTGTTATTGTTGGTCATGTTGATGAAGTGGCACAGCAGAGGAGAATGGGTTTGGATTTCTTCATTGGCTGAAGATTCCCCCCCCTTTTTTTTTTTAATCCTCACCCCAGGATAGTATTCTGTTGATTTTATTTTAAATATATTTTATTGATTTTCTTTTTTTTTTGTTACAGAGAGGAAGGGAGAGGGATAGAAAGTTAGACACATCCATCAGCTGCCTCCTGTACACCTCCTACTGGGGATGTTCCTGCAACCAAGGTACATGCCCTTGACCGGAACCGAATCTGGGACCCTTCAGTCTGCAGGCCGACGCTCTATCCACTGAGCCAAACCGGTTTTAGCTTTCTGTTGATGTTTAGGGAGAGTGGAAGATGGAGAGAAAGACAGAGAGAAACATTGATGTGAGAGAAACACATGGATTGGTTGCCTCCTGCGTGAGAACCCTGACCAGGGCCCGGGCTTGGGGCGGGGGAGCCTGTCACCCAAGTACATGCCCTTGACCAGAATGGAGCCTGGGGCTCTATCCATTGAGCCAAACTGGCTGGGGCTGAAGATTCATTTTTCTTTAAAGAGAAAAATAGCCAGCTGAAACCGGTTTGGCTCAGTGAATAGAGCACCGGCCTGCAGACTAAAAGGTCCCAGGTTCGATTCCGGTCAAGGGCATGTACCTTGGTTGCGGGCACATCCCCAGCAGGAGGTGTGCAGGAGGCAGCTGGTCAATGTTTCTCTCTCCTTGATGTTTCTGACTTTCTATCCCTCTCCCTCCCTCTCTGTAAAAAAATCGATAAAATATATTTTTTAAAAAAAGAGAGAGAAAAATAGCCAGGATGTCCTTCCTTCCAAGGCAACATTGGAGCTCTTTCCCGGCAGCAGAGGAAGTGGATGGGATGTGGCCATGGCTTCTCTTGTGGCCCAACTCTCCGGGCAGCGTGGGAACTGTGTGTGGGCAGCCGGTGTCCGCTGAACCCAGCTTGAAGGCCAGCGAGTGTGTGGTATTTCGACAGTAGGGATGGTCATGGTGACAGGTGCTTGAAACCACCCCTCTTTCTTTTCACACTGAGCAAATTCATGTTAACCAAACAGTGCCTTCCAATTGCAGGTTAAAATTTAAGCCTCATGCGCTGTTCCTGGTTTGCCTTTTGTTTAAACAAAAATAACCAGCTGGGTCCTAGCTGGTTTGGCACAGTGGGTAGAGCATCAGCCCAGCCTGTGGACCAAGGGTTCCCAGGTTCGATTCCAGTCAAGGGCATGTGCCTTGGTTGCAGGCTCCTCCCTGGCCTGGACCCTGTTCGGGGCTCCTGGAGGAGGCAACCAGTATTGTGTTCCTCTCACATGGACATTTCTCTCTTCCACTCTCCCTAAACATCAATGGAAAAATAGCCTTGGTTGAGGATAAAAAAGAAAAGTAAATTTAAAATGTTAACCAGCTGGAATCTATAAATGATTCTTTTATTAACAAGGTAGACTTATTCTTTTTGCTTTGATTTGATAGTGTCCTCAACAGTAGTCTTGAAATCACGTTGGGAAACATGCTTATTATTTTAGAACTAGAGGCCCGGTGCACGAATTCATGCACCAGTGGGGTCCCACAGCCTGTCCTGCAGGATCAGGCCAAAACTGGCTCTCTGACATCCCCCAAGGGGTCCCAGATTGTGAGAGGGCACAGACCAGGCTGAGGGACCCCATTGGTGCATGATGCGGGCCAGGGAGGGACACAGGAGGTTGGCCAGCTGGGGAGGGACCATGGGAGGGCTTTAGTGTGTGTCCAGCCTGTCTTGCTCAGTCTCAATCTACTGGACCCCAGAAGCAAGCTAACCCACTGATTGGAGTATCTTCCCCAGTGCATGGCATAGCGACTGGTCGACTGGACAACTGTCTGCCTTCTGGTGGTCAGTGCACATCATAATGAACAGTTGAGTGGCCTTAGCATGTCATTAGCATATTGTGCTTTGATTGGTTGAATGGACAACGGGACGACCGGATACTTAGCATATTATGCTTTTATTATATAGGATTACTAGAGAGGGGATTCCCAAGTTTCATTTACAAAAGCTTTTGCTATTGTCAGGTTGCTTGGGTAGCCTTTCAGAGTAGTCTATCCATCTACAGTTGTATGTGTGCCTATGTTTGTATGTGTCTGAATGTATGTAAAATTACATGTGAAAAATTGTTCATATTATTTGTCCATAAATGGAGTTAGGAAAACTTAGTAGCCATCTGGGAAAAAATAAAATTGCACCCCTCTTTATTTCTGACACCAAAATAAACTCCAGATGGACCAACCATTTTATGCTAAAAATAAATGCAGTAAAGTAGTATTAGAAAACATAGGAAGATGTTTCTTGCAAGTAATTCAGAATTAAGGAAGGTCTTTCTAAGCATAATACTAAACTTAGAAGGGATGATTCTAAAGATGTCTAAATTAATAAGTCAATAGACTTTGAAAAAAATTAAAAGGTGACTAATAGATGTAGCTTAAGGACAGTGACACAATTGATGAGTGTTGATGGCTTTAAAGGGTCTGTTCCTTTAAATGGTCATGCCATCTAAGCTCAGGATGTAGAAAGTTGAAAGAGATTGCTGCTATCACCCCAACAAGCAAAACCAGCTGGAGAGACGACAAGATGACGGTTTATTAAAAACCATCAGAGGGCCAAGAACAGAGAGGAAACTAATGGAATTAATTCGGGAAACAAAGATACCTTCATGGCAGACAATAGAGCCACAGCTGCTGGGGGTCCCATTTCCCAAATCACATTTCGTCATCCCACAGTTCTCTCCAGTATCCGGGGCCTAGTTAGAAGCTTAGTGATGTTCACTCTTAAGTTATGAATGGTAACACTCATTTGTGATTTATTAGATTTCCCTGGCGTACTTAAGAATACCGATACCGGCCCTAACTGGTTGGGCTCAGTAGATTGAGCGTCGGCCTGAAAACGGAAGGGTCCCGGGTTCGATTCCAGTCAAGGACACACACCTGGCTTGCAGGCTCCATCCCCAGTAGGAGGTGTGTAGGACGCAGCTGATCAGTGATTCTCTCTCATCATTGATGTTTCTCTCTCTCTCTCTCTCTCTCTCTCTCTCTCTCTCTCTCTCTCTCTCAGGCTCCGGTGAGAGGCTGCTCATGTTCTCAGCCAGCTCTGCCACTCCTCAGCTTGGCCTGCCTCTCTTTGTGCAGTTTTAGCATCTAGTGCATAGAAAGAGAAGTTCCATCCTTCTCAGGTTATTGGAATACCTAAGTGAATTAGTATATCTACACCATTTGCAGCACAGCCTGGCACACACAAAATCCTCTTATGACTAAGTTAAAATTTCATGGTTCTCTGAACCAAAATGATAGAATATTTAGGAAGCATAACCTAAAGAATGCTTTTCAGTGTCTCCATAAATTGCCTTCTTCCAATGGTTTAGACCAGTAGTCGGCAAACTCATTAGTCAACAGAGCCAAGTTATCACCAGTACAACAACTGAAATTTCTTTGGAGAGCCACATTTTTTTAACTTAAACTTCTTCTATTGCCACTTCTTCAAAACAGACTCTCCAAGGCCCTGGTATTTTGTGGAAGAGCCACACTCAGGGGGTCAAGGAGTCGCATGCGGCTCGCAAGCCCACAGTTTGCCATGGGTTTAGATAGTCACGATATGAATAGCATATTCCATGTAAGGCACCATCTTTATATGAAAATTATTCATGTATTTGGAATAGAAAAATCTACTGGTTATTTGAGACATTTTATAATCTCCCTGAAGTTTCAGGGACTTGATGAGTGAACTTTGGTCCCATGGCTAACATGCTTTCTCTGGTCAAGGCACGACTCCAAAACGGGAGCACTCACTCCAGAGAAAGTCGGGTAAACAGGAGATGGGCAGTCACATGTAATCTGGAGGAGCTATGCTGATTTATGTTGTGTGCTTATTTAATTTTATTTTCTAAATCAACATCGAGAAGGAAAACTTGAAATATTAATTACCCGTTTACCGTCAATGTAGCGGAAAATGTAATTTATAGCTTACTTGCAAAGGGGGAAAAAAAAAAGCCGCCTGCTTAATTTAAGAACTCAAATTATTCAAATAACATTCTGAATTGGATTATTCATTTAATTGAAATGTTGCTCCTTCCGTCAGGATTGCTTGTGAGATTCCAATTTCAGCAATAGTTAAGTAAGAGGTCCCTGCGGAAAGGAGAGAGGCGGGACTCACAGATAGAAATGCGGGGTGGGGGAAGCAACGGTGTTTGGTGAGTTCCGTTTACCTGAAAGGAAGGTTCCTATGAAGGAGCAGTGTTTTCTTTTCAACTAGGTTGTTGTTTTGTGTAAAACCATGCCAGAGTTCTCGTCCCAGCATTAGGAAGGGGCTCAGCGATCTGGAGAAAGGCTGAGCATAGATCAAGCAGGAATCCAAGGACAAAAGATAGTTTTGAAAGGCATTGTGGGTCAGAGGAGCTTTAGCTAAAAGAGCTAAAGACTCTTGTTCTTAGTTCTTAGTTCTCTGTGGACCCCATGCTTTTTATGAACACAGTTTGTCCTAAGGAGAGGTGGAGATAATACACTTCAAAGGGTAGGGTTTACAGAAGCATTGTCAGAATGGGGAATAGCCAGCAGCCCTTCAGGTGTTTGGCCAACAGGAGGCAATAACATGTAGATTGGGATGCCCTGAGCTGTCGGACAGCAAGCAATCATCCTATTCAGGTTTGGAGGAGATGCTTTTTAGCCAACTGCTGATGAGGTAAGTGGCTCAGCCCTTGTTGAGCCCACAAGTATCATCAACCTTTTGATGAAACTCCTGTAATTATGACACGCTGGAACTGGCTCCCAGCAGACGGGAATCATGGAGATCATTGGGACCCTCAGAATACTTGAAAATGAGCTTGTTTACCTATATTTTCTACACTATATTTAAGTGTTTTTTCATGCATAATCCATTTTGTTCATGATCTAAGAAAAGAATTGGAATTTATGTTTTCCTCTGCAGACAGCATCATTTCTTAAAACAACTGTCTTTTTTTTTCCATTGAGTTTCCATATCGTCTGTCAAAAATCAATCTTCCCGATTCAAGTCTTAAAATTGATGAATCTGTTATATTTCTCTGATTTTTACACTTTCTTAAACTATCTTTTACAATGTTATATAAGTTTGTAGTTCATACACCTTGCATATCTTAAGTTATTTCTAAGTCCATTGTAAGTGGACATATTTTTAAATTTTTGTTTTCTATTTCTTCATTGCTAATATACAGATATACAGTGTATTTATAAATTTGTTATGTTTTATTTAAATATAGACCTCCTGTATCCTTAAATTTTACCAAGTTTACTTTTACTAGTATTACTAGTATTTTTTTTCTAATTCCGATGATTTTCCCAATAAGTCACTATGCCATTTGCATTAAAGGCAGTTTTATTTCTCCCTTTCAAACCACATAACTTTTTCTTCTTCTTGCCTTCTTGCCATGGCTAAGACTGCAAGAGAATGCAGCAAGTAAGTGGCTAGAATGGACAGCCTTGCTTGTTCTTGCTCATAGGTAGAAAGTATTGATCCATTCACTATTGAGGCTGACTTAACTGTAGGTTTAGCATAGCTTATTTATTCAGATAGAGAAAGTCTCTTCTTTTTAGGTTGCTGAAAATAAAAATGTTTCTGTTTTTACTCTGTTTAGTTTTTTTTTTTTTTCGTTAATGGATGTCCAATGATTTAAAATGATTTTTTTTTTCTCTTCATCTATTTCAGGGATCATAAGGCTTGCTCCTTTATTCTATTTATTTGAGTAGTTAGTTGGTTTTTCAAATGAAGAGCTTCTGGAATCAACTCCATTTGGTTGTAACGTATTATTATTTTTATGTGTTTTACACACACACACACACACACACACACGATCTAATAAAAGAGTACCTTCACCACACCCACAAGCCACGCCCACATCCACGCCCACCAGCCAATCAGGAGCAGATTATGCAAATAAACCCCAACCAAGATGACTGCTGCCACTGACAGCAAGAGGAAGTCTTGGGTTTCCCTGGCAACAGAGGAAGCCAAGCTTTCCACCTGCTGTTATTGGCCTAGGCCTCCACTCAATGCTACAAAGTTTTGATTTTAAAAGATACAGAAATGGCAGCAGCCACTGAGCTGGAGAGAACAGAGGCTTGGGTTTCCCTGGCAATGGAGGAAGCCAAGCTTTCCACTGGCCTACGCCTCCATTCTAGGCTACAAAGTTTCAAACAGAAATGGCTGCCACCACAGAGCAAGCAGAAGGCTTGGCTCTGCTCCAGGCTACAAAGTTTCAATTGTGGGCATAAATTAATCCTAGATCCCAGGGCCTCTGCTTGGGTAGCTGGGGGGTGTGGCTGACCTGCAAACCTCCACAGGGCCCCTCACCCAGGATGCCCCTCGCCCCAAGGGAACCTCCACCCTGATCTGGGACACTCTGCAGGGCAAACCAGCTGGCCCCCACCCATGCACCAGGCCTCTAGCCTATCTAATAAAAGAGTAATATGTAGATTGACCATCACTCTAACACACAAGATGGCTGCCCCCAAGTGGTCAAAGATCTTGCCCCCATGTGGACACAAGATGGCCACCACAAGATGGCCAGCAGGGGAGGTCTGATGGGAGGGGCCAGGCCTGCAAGGGAGGGCAGTTGGGAGTGATCAAGCCTGCAGGGATGGGGAGTTAGGGGTGACCAGGCTGGCAGAGGAGGGATGTTGGGGGCCAACAGGCTGGCAGGGGAGCAGTTAGACATCAATTAGGCTGGCAGGGTAGTGGTTAGGGGGTTATCAAGCTGGCAGGCAGAAGAGGTTAGGGGCAGTCAGGGAGGCAGGCAGGCGAGCAGTTTGGAGCCAGCAGTCCTGGATTATAAGAAGGATGTGCTACTGCTCATTTAGGCCCAGATTGGAGAGTGTGCAGGCTGGCATGCACAAATTTCGTGCACCGAGCCTATAGTGTGTGTGTGTGTGTGTGTGTGTGTATACACACATATACACACTTCTTTATTGATTTCAGACAGGAAGGGAGAAGGAGAGAGATATAGAAACATCAATGATAAGAGAATCATTGATTGGCTGCCTCCCACATGCCCCAGACTGGGCATTGAGCCTGCAACCGAAGCCTGTGCCTTTTGTTGGAATGGAACCGGGGACCCTTCAATCTGCAGACTGACTCTCTCTCCACTGAGCCACGTCAACCAGGGCTATTTTTATGTGTTTTTTTAATTTTATTTTAAATAATACATTTTTTTGTTGGTTTTTAGAGAGGAAAGGAGAGGAATAGAGAGATAGAGTCGTCAATGAGAGAGGAAGTCATGGGTTGGCTGCCTTCTGCATCGCCCCCACTGGGGACTGAGCCCCCAGTATGGGCATGAGCTCTGACCGGGATTGGAAAAGGCCACCTCTTGGTTCCTGGGTGTATGCTCAACTGCTGAGCTGTTACACACCAGCTGGGCTGTGCTTATATTTTGACTATTTGATTTGCTAATATTCTGTTAAGAACTTAGGTATGTATATTCAAAACGAATGTCTTCCTCATTTTAGTGTATCTCCATTTTCCTGCCCTTATCCAACCACATAACATTTCCTTTCCCGTTTTCTGAGAGGGTTCTAGTAGCATGAACACTGCCTCTCCCTCCAGGGTGTGCTAGCATTTCCCCAGGAGGAGATCTGGGTCCGGAGTTTCCTTCCTGGGCGTGTGGTCGGGAATGTGCCTTATCTAAGGGCTGGCCTTTGATCTTGGCTCCTGGGAAGTGATCTCCAGGCCCAGGAATGTCCTGGCTGATAAGACAGCCATTGTGTACCTGGGAGTCCAACACACCAGAGGGTCTAACAATGCAATGGATGGTGGCCCTTTGGTTCACATCCTCATGGCTCCACCTCCCCAAGTGCTGGAGACCAAAGGTCGCCCCCCCTCCCCACATGACCACTTGGTTGGGTGTGACTGAGCCCAACCAAACTAGATTCACACACTTTTTCTTTTCCTTTCCTTTCCTTTCTTTTCTTTTCTTTTCTTTTCTTTTCTTTTCTTTTCTTTTCTTTTCTTTTCTTTTCTTTTCTTTTCTTTTCTTTTCTTTTCTTTTCTTTTCTTTTCTTTCTTTCTTTCTTTCTTTCTTTCTTTCTTTCTTTCTTTCTCCCTCCATCCCTCCCTCCCTCCCTCCCTTCTTTCTTTCTCTCTCTCTCTCTCTTTCTCCTTCTCTTTCTTCTCCTTCTCCTTCTCCTTCTCCTTCTTCTCCATTCTATTTGCAATGTAGTCATTATTTTCCATGCGCAAATTGCCCTTGAATGGCTTGTTTATTGCAATATCAAGAGTCTGGAGATAGGCCGTCATTCCTGCGGGAATCATTATTTGATCTGTTTTGCTTTTGTGAAGAAATTTCTTCATGTCTTCAGCGCGGGGAGTGCTGGCTGCATCCCAGACTAGCAGACCTCTTTGGCTCCCTCACATAGCAAGCGGCAGCATTAAATCGACCCGCTTCCTTATAACTGCTTATGTGGCCCAGGCTTTTTCAGTTTCAAGAATAAAAATATTATCGGGGAGGTCTTATTTTCAGGGGGATGCCTTATATTACAGCGAGAGGCAAAACTGGAGGTAGGTCTTATTTTCAAGGGATGTCTTACTTTTGGGGGAACAGGGTGGGTCAGTGGATGGAGTGTCAGCCTGAGGACTAAAAGGTCCCAGGTTCCCTTGTGGCCAAGGGCACATGCCCGGGTTGCGTGTTTGATCCCCAGTAGGGGACTTGCAGGAGGCAGCCGATCAATGATCCTCTCTCATCGTTGATGTTTCGATCGCTCTCTCCCTCTCCCTTCCTCTCTGAAATCCATAGAAATATACTTAAAAAATAATAAACTCCATTACTTTAATACCATTCAGAACAAAGACCAGTTTCCCAGAGATGCAGATAACCATGCAGAACCCAACTGAACATGAGGTCTGTCAGTTGACAGTGAAAATAACGCGATGCTCTCATTGCCAAGGTCAGGGCCATTATCCACATACCTGTCTCGTACAACTAATATGGGGAAGAGAAAACGGTGGGTGTGAAATGGCTTGGTGCGGTAGACACTCGTAACAAAAATACAGTGTTCTTGCGGGTCCGATTGGTTGTGTGCGGGACACCTTCCTCTTTAAGCGGCCATTGCTCAAGCCTGTTTACCGGTTGAGTTGCTGTGAGATTTTAATTCACTAGAGGGAGCTTGTGGGCAGCAGCCGTGGGGTTCCCCCACAAGGAAGATTGATTGCATTCATTCAGTCCCCGCAGCCTGAAAAATACTTTCTATTTGTTTTATTCAGCAGCTTGTTGTAACATATCCCAGAGTTGCCTAGTCATTTTTTTCCACTAGTGAAAACTCTAATTTCCTTTTCCATTTTTTATTCCTCGATGCAATTCACTCAGTCCCCATCACGGTCCCCCGTGCCACTGTACGTGACTCTCTCAGTTCTTATCTGGCTTCCGCACCAATGTTCTTTTTATCCCAGAGAACGGCCCTTATAAGAATTAGTCCAGGCCTACCTCTCCCATGTTTGAGTGCTAAAAGTTTTTGTTGTTGTTGTTGTTGTTTGTTTTTTTCTGCTTGTTTCAGCCACTATTTGAACAGGGGTGAGGGGTAGGGAGTGGATATCCTTTGGTTTGTGATAAAATCTGACACCGTTTTAACAGTGTATCCCAAGTACGGGGGGCCGTATCTCCTGGCATTGTGTGCGTCTTATGCGTTGTTAGGTCAGATTTGGAATGAGAGAAATTCGTATCGTTTTAACAAGAATCGTTGGCCATCTTACCTGTCAGCTTAAACCAAAATGGTAGAAGGCGATTTAGATATTCACCTTGCAGGCTTCATTTTGGTGAGTGTTTGTCTCACTAATTGCTAAAACCAACCAAACCAAACAAACAAACAAACAAAAAAACACACACATGAGTTAAAAGAACATTTGGCTGAAACCGGTTTGGCTCAGTGGATAGAGCGTCGGCCTGCAGACTGAAGGGTCCCAGGTTCGGTTCCGGTCAAGGGCAAGTACCTTGGCTGCGGGCACATCCCCAGTGGGGGGTGAGCAAGAGGCAGCTGATCGATGTTTCTCTCTCATTGATGTTTCTGACTTTCTATCCCTCTCCCTTCCTCTCTGTAAACAAATCAATAAAATATATCTAAAAAAAGAACATTTGTAAGTAGATTCATGGATACAAGTTCATGGATAAGTTGCATGCACATGGCGCTCATTCAAAGCTAGCTATGTCCAGCTTTTCATCGGATTAATAGAAAGCCACAAAATATAGTCAAAATTACCGAAGGCTGCTTACCCCTCTTGTCTGGTAGGTTTTTGTTTTATTCCTTCCCGTAAGGTAACAGCAGGGAGAACTGAACAGTAGCCACTTTCACTCTTTTAAAGTTTGTTTTGTAAGTTTATTTTTTAGCTCAGCCTCTCCCCCCGTATTTTTCTGTGCAACGATGAGGCGCATGTAGCCCACCTCAGACATGACAGGTTTCTGAAAGAGCTCGAGGTCTTAGAAAAGTCGGGGTACACGCCCTTGGCCAGGTTGGAACCCCAACCCTCCAGTCTGAGGGCCGATGCTCCAGCCGCTTAGCCAAACTGGTTAGGGCCAGATCTGTATGTCCTTAACCTTTGTCAATTGTGTCCCAAAGTGGATATTGGGGTTAGCGTCCTGTTTACTGCAATAAGTGTCTGTCGATACCTTAAAAAAAGTATTTAGGCATTACAGCATAACAGAATGTCATAGAACGGCGGCTCTCCAGCCACCTGCGGCTCTTTGGCCCTTTGAGTGCGGCTCTTCCACAAAACACCATGGTCTGGGCGAGTCTGTTTTGAAGAAGTGGCATTAGAAGAAGTTTAAGTTTAAAAAATTGGCTCTCAAAAGAAATTTCAATCGTTGTCCTGTTGACGTTTGGCTCTGCAGAGGGTGAGGGGAGAGGGGGGTACGTGGGGGGCGGTGCCACAGATGGCGAGCAGTGGCAGCAGCTGTGGAAAGAGCCTCAGCCTGTGGACTGAGGGATTTGGGGTTCAATTCCTGTCAAGGGCATGTCCAGGTTGAGGATTCAATCTCCAGGTGCGGGTGGGGGTGAGTGCAGGAGGAGCTAATTAATAATTCTCATCATTGATGTTTCTCTCTCTCTCTCCCTCTCCCTTCTTCTCTAAAATCAATAAAAAATCTATTTTTAAAAATCTTTAAAAAATTTAATATATATAAATATATATTATATATATATATTTATATATAATATATATATATATATATGGCTGTATATATATATATATATATATATATATATTACATACACACACACACACACATATATATAGCTACCAAGTTCTGTAATTCCTCTAAAAACCCTTAAAGAAGGAAGACTTTAAGGATGATGTGGCTCTGTTGACTAATGAGTTTGCCGACCACTGTCCTAGAAGAATTAGGAGTTCTTGCTGACTAGTAAAAACAATCTCGTTTCCGAACAAAAGCTTTCCCACATTTTCACGTGCACATCATGTCTGAAATGGCCCCAAACGTCTGCTCGATATTTAAAGAAAAGTTGGAGGTGGCGTGTTCCTCACCGTGGGCTGAATGTGGAAGTTCATCAGTGTTCCCGCAGACCTTTGGCAGCTCATACAGTGCCTCAAATATTTGAAGAAGCTCAAGATGTAGATCTCGTTTACCTTCAGACTCCAGCGTGCCCTAGGATTTAACCTCAAATTAAGTCTGCTGCCGACCAGAGGGACTCATAAGGTCTCCTGCAAATGGCAATCCATAACGATCTTGAAATTTCATTAGACAGTATTGTCTGCGAAGGGCCCCAGCCGACATGTGCAAACACACAGCCCTTCAGCTGAAACCAGTCTCCAGACGGCTTCATTATGTATAGTCTCATTTTTAAAAATATATATTTTTACTAGAGGCCCCGTGCACGAAATTCAGGCATGGATATGGTTCCTAGGCCTGGGCGAAGATCAGGACCGATCAGGTTCCCCAACTCCCTCCCTCCTCCTTCCCTCATTTCCTCAGCTCCCCACTGCCACTGGTTTGCCACCATGTTCTCTGCCGCCCACTGGTGGTCAGCGCATGTCATAGCGAGCAGTGGAACTCCCGTCATCTAGGGCAAACTCTCAAAGGGACGCTTTGCTTATTAGCCTTTTATATATAGAGATCTATAGATTGATTTCAGAGAGGAAGGGAGAGGGAGAAAGGAAAACAACAATGATGACAGAGAATCGTGGATCGCTGCCTCCTGCACGCCCCACACTGGGGATCGAACCCGCAACCCGGGCTGTGTGTGTCCTGACCTGGAATCGAACCCTGACCTCTTGGTTCATAGCTCAGTGCTCAACCACTGAGCCACGCCGGTCGAGCTACCCTATCATTTTTAAAAATCAGGCTATAGCACGTAAAGATGGAGTCAGGTTTTTCTCGAAGAAATCAATACCTTTGGTAGCAATTGGCATGGCACCGCCGCGAAGTGGGTCTGGGAAGTGACTCCTCTGGAGGGCAAAGGCTCTGCATGCCACCACTTCACGTCCTCAATGGGTTCTTGGAAACTTGGACTCCCATTGACATAAACAACTCCTCCTGCTCTCAATGGGTTCTTGGAAACTGCCACTCTGATTGACATAAGCAACAGTCAGGTTCCCACAGCCTCTCATTAATGTCACAACGAAAGGATGCGGAAGGAGATGACGTAGTGAAGGGTCTACGGCCCTCCTATGTGTCCCCTGCCTGGTTCCCATAAGAGATCAGGGGACCGCGGGGCCCTCACTAATGTGAGTGCTTACAGCGCTTAGGCTAAGTCCACCCGGTGGCACCTGAAAAAAGAAAGAGCACACGCTACTGTGAGTTTTGCATGGACATGTATGGGACACGTGCAATTTGTGGACTTCTCTCAGGAATGAATGGGGGCAATCCTATCTAATAAGAGAGTAATACCCGGATTGACCATCGTTCCAACACACAAGAGGGCGGCCCCCATGTGGTCAAAGTTCCTGCCCCCATGTGGACACAAGATGGCCACCACAAGGTGGCCAGCAGGGGAGGACAGTGGGAGGTTCTAAGTCTGCAAGGGAGGGCAGTTGTGGGTGATCAGGCCAGCAGGGGAGGGCAGTTGGGAGGGACCAGGCCTGCAAGGGAGGGCAGTTGGGGGCAATCAAGCCTGCAGGGGAGAGCAGTTGCAGGGGGGACCAGGTCTGCAGGGGAGGGCAGTTAGAAGGAACCAGGCCAGCAGGGGAGGGAAGTTGGGGGCAACCAGGCTGGCAGGAGAGCAGTTAGACATCCCTCGGTGGGGGGGGGGGGGTCTCAGATTGGAGAGGGTACAGGCTGGCCTGAGGGACATCCCCCTTTGACCCCCTACCTCGTGAACGAATTTCGTGCACCGGGCCTCTAGTAATCTATATTCTCTTAATCAGGATGAAGGTCTGATTTGCCCGTCATGGTGGCCGAAGGTGCCCCTATGAGGACTGTCATTAGTAACAGGTCTTCTAATGGGAAGGGAAAACATAATAGGAGGGGGAAATGCATGAGGGGACCTGGGTTTTTGAAATAGACCTAACCTGGTTTAAAAGCTGAGAATTAAACTGATCTGTGGTAAGGGTGGAGACATTTGGAGTTTTAGAGTAGGTTCCAAATGCTTGAGAAATACTCCCTCATCATCAGCTGTCGGGTTTAGTGGAACAGGTAAAATATACTGCTGCTGCCTCTGGTTTGGCCTGTGGACTGAAGCATTCAGGGTTCAATTCCTATCAAGGGCGTGAGGTTGAGAGCTCAATCCGCAGTTGGCAGGGGGCAGGCAGGAGGAGCTGATCAATAATTGTCTCTCATCATTGATGTTTCTGTCTCTCTCCCTCTCCCTTCCTCTCTGAAATCAATAAAAATCTAGTTTTAAAAATACTATTTAAAATATATATGTATATTGATGTATATTGCTACCAAGTTCTGAAATTCCTCTAAAAACCCTTAAAGAAGGAAGACTTTAATGAGGTATATAATGTGGCTCATTATATAGGTCTGTGCTGTACCCCCCCAGTGCTCTATATATTGGTAAGTTTTATATAGATATAGATATAGAGATAGAGGTATAGAGGTATAGAGATAGAGATATAGAGATATAGAGATATAGAGATATATTTCAGAGAGCAAGGGAGAGGGCTAGAGAGAGAGAAGCATCAATGATGAGAGAGAATTATGGATCGGCTGCCTCCTGCACACCTCACACTGGGGATCAGGACCAAAACTTGGGTCTGTTGCCCTGACCGGGAATTGAACCATGACCTCCTGGTTCATAGGTGGATGCTCAGCCGGGCTATCTTGGTAAGTTTTTACTACAATTCTCACTAGACGCTGTTCCTTTAACTCAGAGCAAACTAGACAGAGTGTGCTCACTGCCTGGAGAACTTGGGCTTGATGCTCTCACTGGCTGCAAGTTGTAGAAACACACAGGACGGGGGTGGGGGAGCCTGTCTACATGTGCCCTTCATTCCCTCTGCGCCTTGTCCCGGGCCGGAGCCAAGTTTTCCCATCACCCCAACTCCAGCGCCAGGCAGAGAGCCCTCCTGACAGGTTGAGCGAAACGCCACCCTGTGTTAATAACGGTTTTGAAAGAAATCAGGGGAGTTAATCATGTGTGGACACAGGGTTAAGAAGCAATGTAACAGACTATTAAGCTTAATATAGATATGCGATATAAGCATATGCAGACGGCCATTAGCATAAATCCACGTTACGGCAGAGCAGCCCGAGGCCCCCCGGGCGAGCCGGTCCCGTGTGCGAGGGCAGGATGAGGATGGATGGGGAGGAGGAGGAGCCGGGTCAGCGAGCCCAGAGGCAGGTCCGGGATCGGGTTGATAAAAGCCGGGCAGATTACAACCCCGTTCGTTCTGAATGGCGTGATTGCCCGCAACTTTATGACACAGATGTGCAGGGAAGAGGGAACTATCACCGTCGTGGGTGGGGGGGTTCAGGGTGAGAAACAGCCTCCTCTTTTAGCCCAAACGGGCTTCCCTTAATGCCCACAACCGTTATGGTGGTGTTGAGCGACTCTTCTAGACAGGAAATTAGAATGTTTAGCTAATTTTTTGGGGGGTGAGGGGAAGGGGTTGTAGCTCTCAGTGATTCTAGAGATAGCCGTATCTTGCCACCACCCACCCCCCTTTTCGTGACACGTAATGTCGTAAGAGTTACGTATGACCATCAAGCAAACGTATTCGAACACGCAGTAGTTAGAAATGCGTGCTTCAGGGTCTCTCCGCCCTGGAGCTGAAACAAGCAAACGGATTCTTCCCTCTCGTTTTCAAAGACCCCTTATTAGACTCCCTGAAATAGTCCCAGGAATCCCGCTGTGTGGACGGTTGGTGTGTTCCCAGTTTGCGCGTGCTGCAGGAGGTTCTGACAGACCTGAGGCGGAAAAGCACCGTCCAGACCGGAGGAAGCAGCTGGCCTCAGTTGCCGCGGAGGAGGAGGTGTCCTGGGATGGGGTCGGGACCTGCGGTCGTCCGCGGGCTTGTCGTTTCCCCGAGTGTGAGGCGTTGAGAGACTTCTGAAAGAAATTCTCCTTTTCGCTGACCTTTTCTTAGACCCCGATAATCAGAACAAGAAAACAACATTTGTAAAGTTTCAAAAAAACAGCATCACCCTGTCCGTTTTTCTTACAGATAAGCAAAGAAAGCTATCAGTACTTTTAGGTTTTTTTCCTCCCTCCCTCCCTCCCTCCCTCCCTCCCTCCCTCCCTCCCTCCCTTCCTCCTTCCTTCCCTTCCTTTTTGCTTCTCTCTCTTTCTTTCCTCCATCTTTCCCTCCTTTCCTCCCTCCCTCCCTTCCTTTTTTCTTCTCTCTTTCTTTCCCTCCCTTTCTCCCTTCCTCCCTCCTTTCCTCCCTCCCTTTTTTCTTCTCTCTCTTTCCTCCATCTTTCCCTCCCTCCTTTCCTCCCTCCCTTCCTTTTTGCTTTTCTCTCTTTCTTTCCTCCATCTTTCCCTCCCTCCCTTCCTTTTTTTCTTCTCTTTCTTTCCTCCATCCCTTCCTCCCTCCCTCCCTTTTTTCTTCTCTCTCTTTCTTCCATCTTTTCCTCCCTCCCTTCCTCCCTCCCTTCCTTTTTTTCTTCTCAATCTTTCCTTCCTTCATCTCCCCTCCCTTTCTTCCTCCCTCCAGAAATCTCTAGTGCTTATAAGTGTGCTAGAAACAACCACCATCATCTCCTTTCAGAGAAACTCAGAATATCCGAATATGCACCAGCCCTTTTCTCCCTCCTGGCCAGTGGCTACCTTCGATTCGATTCCACTGCCTAAACTCTATCCCTTTGACTCATAATTAATATCTTTGTAAACAATATACATACAGCCTTGCAAAGACCATCCCCGAAAGGTCTCATCACTGTTTTACTTTTTATTCTTTTAAATGTGTTTTTATTGATTTTAGAGAGAAAGGGAGAAGGAGAGATAGAAACATCAATGATAAGAGAGGATCATTGATTCACAGCCTCCTGTACGACCCACACTGGGGATCGAACCCACAACCCGGGCGCAGGTGCCTTTGACTAGAATCAAACTCAGTTCCCTTCAGTCCATAGGCTGACTCTCTAAACACAGAGCCAAACTGGCTACATCAGGGGTCGGCAAACTCATTAGTCCACAGAGCCAAATATCAACAGGACAACGATTGACATTTCTTTGGAGAGCCACATTTTTTAAATTTCTTCTAACGACACTTCTTCAACATAGACTCGCCCAGGCCGTGGTATTTTGTGGAAGAGCCACACTCAAGGGGCCAAAGTGCCGCATGTGGCTCGCGAGCCGCAGTTTGCTGAAACCGGGGCTAGGGCACTGCTTTGCTTCTTAGGTTAAAATACAAGTGTGAGAGGAAGTGCTGGTAGAAAAGGGAGGCCAGTGAGGTAAACACTAAGAATTTGAGAGAAAAGAAAGGCAGAGGGAATCTGTAGAGCAGGGAGGAGAGAGAATCATATACACTGAACACCATCAGTGGAAAAGCTCCCAACGGTAAGAATTGTAACAATGATGCTAATATTCATGATGATGACCGTAGGTAGCATTTCATAAGAGTCAGCCAAGCATGTCACTGTGGGCTATGAATGTGCTGTACCCTTTGTCATCACAACTTTCATGATCCTAAATCTACTGGTGATAAAGACAGGGTTTAAGAAACACTCCTCATGAAAATTTCATGCTTTTCCTCTTTCCTGCATATTTCCTTACTTCCTGCTTACTTCTGCCTAAGGAAGTCCGAGTGACAATTCTAGGCCACATTCCAATCTCGTCCTCTCTAGCTTCAAGCAGAGAAGGCTAGTGGAGCCAGAGGAAGATAAGGTGTTTGTGAAGATGGAGAGAATAGTCCAATGTAAGGGTGACTGGGCAGAGAGAAGCTGGGCTTGGCTTTGGGGTAAAGGGTAAAGGTCATCCATCTGTGGCAAGTTCTTAAGACGTTTAAATAGGCAACATGATGCCAAAACCATCATGTTTGGTTTTGGCTTGGGATTGGCTCAGTGGATAGAGTGTCGGCCTGCGGAATGAGGGGTCCCAGGTTCGATTCCGGTCAAGGGCATGTACCTTGGCTGCGGGTACATCCCCAGTGGGAGGTGTCCAAGAGGCAACTGGTCAATGTTTCTCTCTCATCGATGTTTTTGACTTTCTATCCCTCTCCCTTTCTCTCTGTAAAAAATCAATAAAATATATTTTAAATAGGCAACATGAGATTTTCATTGATTTTGGGGGGGAGAGGGGCATGTAAAAGGACTTATAAATGTAATAATAGTATGTGCCTAAAGATCGAGAAAGTCAAAAATGTAAGTCACTCTCCTATTTGAATTCAATGGAAAGTAAGTAGCAGAGATTTAAGCTGAGTATATAATGTGGTTTTTCAATTGGAATTGCAGTGTGTGTGTGTGTGTGTGTGTGTGTGCGTGCGCATGCTCACATGTGCCTGTGTGTGACAGGTGGTTTAATTAAAGGCAGGAGAGTGAGCTAGAATGAATTCAGCACAGCTGCTCCGGCCTACTCTATTAAATCTCGAATGGAAATGGTTGAGGACGTTTCTGGATTTTTAAAAGAAACGTGGCTCTTTCTGCAGCACCTTCTCCCACATCTGAGCCGGGCGGACGTGGTGGCCAGAGAGAATGGCTGTTTCTTTCATGTCTGAGTTTCCCTGAGGAGCTGACATCGGTTTAAGATTGGGATGACTCTGCATGAGCGATAGCTTCATGGCTTCCCCCTTGACTGAGCATTTTTAATGCGAAGTTTTCCAAGGGATCTTTCCCTAACACGTGTGTGACTGGCAGAGAGAAACTAGGGGGCTGTGTGGTGCTGTCCCAGGGTCAAGGTGAGGTTATAAGGAAAGTGTTAATCCAAAGTTAGTGTTGAGTGATTTTGTTGCCGGGCAGCGCGAGGTTGTTGTTGAAGTTCCCTTTCGCTATTTTAGCTTTTATTTTTTTAAAATATGTATTTTATAATTTTTTTTTTTTTTTTTTTTTTTTTTTACAGAGAGGAAGAGAGGGATAGGGAGCTAGAAATATCGATGAGGGAGAAACATTCATCAGCTGCCTCCTGGCACACCCCCTACTGGGGATGTGCCTGCAACCAAGGTACCTGCCCTTGACCGGAATCAAGCTTGGGACCCCTCAGTCCGCAGGCTGACGCTCTATCCACTGAGCCAAACCGGTTAGGGCCACTTTAGCTTATACCTGGGTATCCTGGATCTTGTTAATGCTCTGGTGCTTTTTTTCTTCCGAATAGAGATGAGGTTATAAAAACCTCTGGCAGCCAGTACACAGTCACAGCCATCTGTGGACTGAAGTAGATTTCCAAAGCGGCGACTGTGATGTCAAACGGTGTGTGACGTGCATGGTGTTTGCAAACAATATCAATAGCCCAGTTACCTCGGGGCCAGCCCCATGCTTTCCGGTAGAATATAACATGTTCCAGGCAGTTCGCAACCGAGGCACGTTACTTTGGCAGGAAAACGTTGAGACTTGTGAGGAAGCCAGAGGGGCCTAAGAGGGGATAAAGGAACGAATGCATTCAGCCAGCCTGGCTCAGTGGTGGAGCATTGACTAGGAACCAGGAGGTCACGGTTCGATTCCCGGTCGGGGTTGGGGGCTCCATCCCCAGTGCGGGGCGTGCAGGAGGCAGCCGATCAATGATTCTCTCTTATCATAGATGTTTCTATCTCTCTCTCTCTCTCTCTTTCCCTTCCTCTCTAAAATCAATAACAATATATTTAAAACACACACACACACACACACACACACACACACACACTCAGAATGCATTTAGGGACTCTAGTTACAGAAGACACCAGCTCTCAATCACAGAGTAACCCTGGCCATCGATGAATGAAAAAACAAGCAAACAAACAAAAAAAATAGGTGCTGAAACCGGTGTGGCTCAGCGGATAGAGCGTCGGCCTGCGGACTGAAGGGTCCCAGGTTCAATTCCGGTCAAGGGCATGTGCCTTGGCTGTGGACACATCCCCAGTAGGGGGTGTGCAGGAGGCATCTGATCGGTGTTTCTCACTCACCAGTGTTTCTAACTTTTAATTCCTCTCCCTTCCTCTCTGTAAAAAATCAATAAAATATATTTAAAAAACAAACAAACAAACAAACAAAAAAATAGGTTGCTTTATGGGACATAGAGACATAAAGTGATTCCCCAAAAGTTCTGACCCTAATCTACAACTGTCTTATTATCATTCCTTCCCCATCACTTATGGGGATTGTAATCATCCTTATTTTCAAATCAGTTTCCTTTGGTGCCGTGGGAAAGTGTCGGCACGCTTCAAATTTCATCAAGTCCCACCCCGGTGCTCCTCGGAGGCCAGGCAGCCGATGGGTTAAGCTAGATCACGCATGTGTGTTCCCTGACCCTGGAATGCTTCATCAAATACACTCATTACCGACTGAGCTAGAGAACGAATCGCGGTGAGTTGCAGCTTAAGCGCTGATGGGATTGTGTGCGGAACCCTAACGCGGTCGAGGTATTTAAATTTTGATTTTTGTAATGGGCTCTGACATGTTTCATTTCCTCCGAGGGAGCACTCGAGACCTCTGAAAGTAAATGTTGCTAAAAAGTCATCAAGGCAGAATATTAAAATGCCATCAGCTGAAAATCCCTCTAATGCAATCCTGCGAGCGCGCCAGGTACTGAAGCGAAAAGGGGGGAGTGTCAGAGGTCCGGGTTCTCCTGGCGAAATGCGATTTGTTCCTCTTCGCTGACTGTTTCTCCAAATAAATTATTTAAAGTCTTATTTCTCCTTCCTCCTGGGCCTCTTAAAGTTCAGCAGGGCGGAGAGGGAGCAGGAGAAGCAGGAGGCACAGAGAGAGGGTGGCCACCACGAGCCACCAGGAGAAAGGAGAAACACCCCTTGCAAGGTGTTTCTGTCACTCCAGGAGTCCAAGTTCATGGTCAGATGGCAGGGTAAGAATCCTCCTGTAAATCCCCCTTATAAACCATACTCAAGCCCTGGCCGGTTTGGCTCGGTGGATAGAGCGTCGGCCTGCAGACCGAAGGGTCCCAGGTTCTATTCCAGTCAAGGGCACGGGCCTGGGTTGTGGGCTCGATCCCCACTAGGGGGCGTGCTGGAGGCAGCCCATCCATGATTCTCTCTCATCATTGATGTTTCTATCTCTCTCTCTCTCTCCATCCCTCTCTGAAATCAATCAAAATATATTTAAAAATAAATAAATAAATTGCACTCGAAACGGTAACAACACAGCAGGGTATTAGGAGTGTGTGAAATCGTCAAAGAACATTTGTTTAGAGATGGGCAGAGAAAACTGCTCTCCTCGCAGAAGATGCTATAGTTTCCTCAATGGTTTTACCCAGCCATCTTTGGTAATTTTCCTATTATTTGAGTTTTAAGTAACTTTTTTTTTTAATTTTTAAAAAATATATTTTATTGATTTTTCACAGAGAGGAAGAGAGAGGGATAGAAAGTCAGAAACATCGATGAGAGAGAAACATGGATCAGCTGCCTCCTGCACACCCCCTGCTGGGGATGTGCCCGCAGCCACGGTACATGCCCTTGACCCGAATCGAACCTGGGACCTTTCAGTCCGCAGGCCGACGCTCTATCCACTGAGCCAAACCGGCTTCGGCTAGGTAACTTTTTATATCAATACATTTGTGGCACAGGGAGACCGAAATGAAACTCTCTGGATCTCTTTGTATACAAATGGCATTTAATAAGGAATGGCTGTGATTGTGAGTTCAGTATTTCTCCTGAATTTCATGACCTATGGTTTCTTAATGAGCGTTGCGTTAAATGATACGTATTATCCTTGCCCTAGACAGTTTGGCTCAGTGGATAGAGTATTGGATTGCAGACTGAAGAGTTCCAGGTTCAATTCCAGTCACGGTCGGGCTCGATCCGCAGTGGGGGTCACGCAGGAGGCAGTCGATCAATAATTTTCTCTCTCATCATTGATGTTTCTGTCTCTCTCTTCCTCTCCCTTCCTCTCTGAGATCAATACAAATATATTAAAAACAAAAGCTACATTTCCTTGTATTGTTTAGTTATATATATATATATATATATATATATATATATATATATATATATATATATGTTTTCGGAGGTATCTAGTTCTGTTGGGTATTTCCTGGAAATGGAGAAACATGGATTTCCCCAAACTTCAATTCCCCTACCCCTGCCCCATGTAAGGGATTCTGTCTGCTCATTTGAGGGCCAGTGTTCCTGTTGCACCCACAATTTCCTCATCTCTCCTGCTGCCTCAGAGCAATTGTGCCAGCCCACATCTGGGCTTCCATTAACTCAGCGTGAACCCCCGGTTCTGTCCCCCCTAACCCAGGAGACAAATAAATCGCTTTATGGAAGCTGTTGTGTGAGGTAGCTGGCCCGTTTGGGGGAATCACATTTCTACTGTGTGTTGGTGGAACAGCACAATTGTAAGCGTCCAGAATCAGAACTCCTGGCGTCTCTCAAGGCTAGAATCTTGCACTGGTTTCCTGTCCGGTTGGAAAACAAGGCTTTAGCAGTGGGGTTGAGGCTTCCAAACAACCAGTCTTACCGTCACTAGACAACAAGATCTGTTCAACTAATTTTTCAAATACATCTTCATCGAATTCAGAGAGGAAGGGAGAGGCAGAGAGATAAAAAATCAATGATGAGAGAGAATCGCCAATCTGCTGCCTCCCGCACACCCCCCATTGGGGACCGAAACCACAACCCCAGACTGTGCCCTTGTGATGTGAATTGAATCTCAGGCCCTTTAGTCCACAGGCCAATGCTCTATCCACACCAGCTAGGGGCTTTATCAACTAATTGTTGAGAACGCTGTCTAAAATCGGCAGTTTGAAGTCGTTTACCAAATGACATCTGCTTTTGAGCGTCATCGAGAGTTTCGAAGAATATGATCATAGCACAAAATCCACACATTTGCTACGTCAAAACGGCTTGAGCATAAAGCTGCCTACTTGCCCATTATTGTTTTTGTGTGTTTTTTTTTTAAAGAAAGCAAAACGTTTAATAACATGTGGCCGAATAATGGTGCTACTCAGAAATCACTCCAATGAGTACTTACTCAATAACCTACCACCTTCAAACAACACTGCATTATTGAAGCTCAAGAAGATTTCCACTTTGTGTTTTATCATATGTGCCTGAGAGTGATTTATAGAATGTCAGATATATAAATAAATAAATATATAAATATATAAACATATATATAAACATATATATATATATATGTATATAAAATCTACTAGTAGCTCTGCCCATGAATTTCTGAGTCAGTGGCTCACCAGTAGCTCACTGCTGCCCTCCAGTAGCTCTCTGCCCCGCTGCCTTACCCCCTCCTGTAGCTCCCCACCGCCTGCTTGTAGCTCGCTTCCCCACACTCCTGCTGATCTGGGATCCGGTCATTATATAGTCGGTCGTTACTCTTTGTGGTGTCATGACCATTTGCATATTGCATCTTCATGATATAGGATACTAAAGGCCTAGTGCTCGAGATTGATGCACGGGGTAGGGAGGGTGGGGGTGTCCCTCAGCCTGGCTTGCACCCTCTTACAGTCTTGGAGCCCTTGGGAGATGTCCGACTGATGGCTTAGGCCTGCACCCCACGGGCAGTTGGACATCCTTACCGCTGCTGCTCCCCCTGTGGGAGCGCACTGACCACCAGGGGGCAGCTCCTGCATTGAGCGTCTGCCTCTTGGTGGTCAGTGCCCGTCATAGCAACTGGTAGTTCCATGGTTCAGTCGGTTTGTATATTAGCCTTTTATTGTATAGAACTAGAGGCCCGGTACATGAAATTCGTGCACGGGGGGTAGAGGGGAGTCCCTCAGCCCAGCCTGCACAGTCTCCAATCTGGGACCCCTCGAGGGATGTCAGACTGCCCGTTTAGGCCCTATTGATCAGGCCTAAATGGGCAGTCAGACATCCTTCTCACAACCCAGGACTCCTGGCTCCAAACTGCTTGCCTGCCTGCCTCCCTGATTGCCCCTAACTGCTTCTGCCTGCCAGCCTTACCACCTCCTAACCACTACCCTGCCAGCCTGATTGATGTCTAACTGCTCACCTGCCAGCCTGTTTGCCCCAACTTCCCTCCTCTGCCAGCCTGGTCACCCCTAACTGCCTTCCCCTGCAGGCTTGATCATCCCCAACTGCCCTCCCTTGGAGGGTTGCTCCCTCCCAACTACCTTCCCCTGCTGGCCTTATAGCCCACAACTACTCTCCCTTGCAGGCCTGAAACCTCCCAATGGCCTTCCCCTGCTGGCCATCTTGTGATGGCCATCTTGTGTCCACATGGGGGCAGGAACTTTGACCACACGGGGGCAGCCCTCTTGTGTGTTGGAGTGATGGTCAATCTGCATATTACTCTTTTATTAGATAGGATGCCCTCACCCTGATGAACTTGTGGCTTTTTAGAAGGAGGAAGGGCTGGCTACCTCTCCCACAGTCAGGCCCAGCCTGGAAGGGTGACCATTTTGTTCCCAGAGTGACCCGTTGGGTGTGAGCGGGGACAGCTCTGGCAGGGCCTCGGGGGGGTCTCACGTCTGATATGCGCGGTGTGATTGGCGGGACGTCTAGTAAAGTCTATCCAGCCTGCTCCAGATCTGCCAATCTGACGGCTCGCCAACACGCGTGCAGAGAGAAACACGGATGTTTTCTGCTTCGGTGTGATTCTCTTCAACGGAAAGCAAATAACTTTATAGCAGTCGTTTCTGAGTGGTGTATCAAACTGTACAGGTATGTACATATTTTGGGGGTTATGGCTTATAAAAACATATGCATATATATGATATAGATGTACATATATACAGACAGGGGTGGGCAAAAGTAGGTGAACTTACCAGCCATCATCACTTGAAAGACAAATCATCAGTAAGGAATAACATCAACAATAACAATAAGACAAGTGATACAAATAAATACTACAATAATTAAGCAATACAGACAAGAATAAACTCTATGTGTGCTCACAATTGCAAGTCTACTTTGCCCACTCCTGTACATACAAAACTGTATGTCTATATGTCTATATATGTGTATGTATGTGTTCATATCTATATGCATATATACATACATACAATATACATGCAATTGTCATACCACGAGGGCAAGAATCCCAAAGGAAAACGCACTTCTGGAGTGTGCTGGCCATGTTCTATCCATTTGTGATCTCAACTCAAACTTGAACCCAGGTTTCTGAAGTCAAAAGGCTCAGGACCCCAGCCCAGTGTGTCGTGTGCAGGCCGGGCATGGCAGGGGGGCGGGGGTGTACCCATGGCCTGGAGGGGCTCATCTGTCAGAGCCCTCTTTGTAACAGGGCTGAAATCCATCATTACCATGTAGCTTTCACATGCCACAGCCGCCCCCCCCCCCCAAATCACCCCACGAGACTCCACAGACACGATTCTGTCCACGGAGGAAACGTGTATCTGTCACCAGACGTTTGAGTAGCCATTTACTACTACCCCCCCTTCCCTGCCTCCTCTCCCCAACCCGGAACCCCACCCTAAGTCTGATGTGTGAACAAAGCAGCGAGGAATAAACCCTGGCAGAACAAAAACCAGGCTCCCCATTTCTGCCCCTTTTCCTGGAATTTTAATGTAGATCTGCGAAAAAAAATAATAATGAGCGGGCCATAGTCCATTAGGCAAGAATAGCCCCCCCCCCATAATTTTATCTTTGTTTAATTGAATATTTAATTAGTATACATATGTGGCTAATTTTTTAATGTGTTCAGTACATTTAGCAGCGAGGGCTGGGGCTGGGCTGCCTGGCGGGGCCCTGGGGCGTTCGGGGAGACCACCGCGCCCTCGGGCCCTCTTCGGGGCGCCCCCAGGAGCCAGGGGGTCTCCGGGCCCCGCACGGGGGGTGCGTTAGCATGTGCACCTCGCCCGTCCCGCCGGCCTGTGCATAGCGGAGGCCGCAGACAGAGGCTGCTTTCAGGGTGATGAATGGCTTTTTGCAAGCGTTCTGCTCCCTAGTTATGGGAAGGGTGACCCGGTCAGTAGACGACTTTATGAAGCTATAAAAAATGTATGTCACTCCGGACTCCGTAATGTCACGGGGAAGAAGGGAAAGGGTGGGGGTGGGGGTGGGGGGACAAAAAGTGTGCAGGCGCGGCAGGGCGATAAGGCTGTTTGCAATGCTCCAAATAGCTTCCCGTCCACAGCCACATGGAGCCCGGGAATGGGGCAGCCGGCATGCATTGTTATTGGGCGGATTAGGAGGAAAAAAAAATGTTTTGGCTTCATGATAGCGGTCGGCAAACCTCGGCTCGCGAGCCACACGCGGCTCTTTGGCCCCTTGAGTGCGGCTCTCCCACAAAACACCATGGCCCGGGCGAGTCTATGTTGAGGAAGGGGCGTTAGAAGAAGTGTAAGTTTAAAAAAATGTGGCTCTCTGAAGAAATGTCAATCGTTGTCCTGTTGGTATTCGGCTCCGTGGACTCATGAGTTTGCCGACCACTAGTTAAGATGATGACAGCGAGGTGCTTCCGAACGCAAGGACAGGAGGCTCTGTGTCAGCACTGGGGAAAGGGCAGCACCTTTTCACTGTATTCTTACTTTTAAAAATGTATCTACGGATTGATTTCAGGGAGAAAGGGAGGAGAGGGAGAGAGAAGCATCGGTGATGAGAGAGAATCACGGATCGGCTGCCTCCTGCACGCCACCTACTGGGGCTCAAGCTTGCAACCCGGGCCTGTGCCCTGACCGGGAATCGAACCCTGACCTCCCGGTTCGTAGCTCGATGCTCAGCCCCTGAGCCACACTAGCCGGGCAGGGGGCAGTGTCTTTTGAAAAGCCCCCGAGGTGCGTAAGGTGGCGATGGCTTTTGAGTATGCGGAAGCGTCCGAACGGGAATAGCTACTAAGCAAGCTCTTTGTGAAAGGGGCCTTTCCATCTAATGTTTCGCAAGCTTTTTCCTCGGGGTCCCCAAGAATTAAAAATAAAAACACATATAAAGAAGGCTTGCCAGTCGAACGTGACCCCATGCTTGCTTCCGGATCCGCTGGGTTGACCAAGGGCGGCAGGTGGATTTGAACAAAGGCCTTCCGGTCAGGACCCGTCCTCCAGCATCCGCTGATTTCTCTCCTCGCTCCCATCCGTCATCGGTACGCACATTCCAGAGCACCAGGCGCTTTCCTCTCCGATATGTCACACGTGTCACCACGTGTGTCCAGAACATTCTTGAAAACGTGGACCCCGGGGGGACCAAGATGGGGGCGGGGGGAAGGGGGTGTCTGCCTTCATCCTGGCTTCCCTTAGTCCCGCGTGAGAGGCGCCATGTCTGCGTTGGATTCCCACCCTGGCTTTGTCACGGGTGAGTGGTACTTGCATGCCCCCTACTGGGCATCCAGCCTGCAACCTGGGCATGTGCCCTGACCGGGAATCAAACCGCAACCTCCCGGTTCATGGGTGGACGCTCCACCACTGAGTCACACACAAACACTGAGGGAAACATCCCTTTCCAAACCCAGGCGTCATTTACTTTCCGGGACTCGGGCATCCCCTCCGTTAACCCAGCTGGGATGGGGCGGGGAGGGGGTGTGTGTGTGGGAATTACGGGAGGTGGTTCTGGAGAAGGCGGGAGGGCATGGAGTTTTCCACCCGTAGGACATCGATTGTGCATGTCATACCCTTTTCCTCATGACGGTGTCTGTATCCATTAGGCTGGCTGCCTAGCCTCACGCTGAGGAAAGTTGGCCGTACTCATAATCCCAAAGAAGGGAAGGGGCAGGCCGGTGGGCGGTGGGTGAGCTCTGCCCCTAGGAGCAGGCAATCGGGGTGCATTGCCTGTAAAGAACTTTAAGACAGCCCTGCTGGCGGGGCTCAGCGGTTGAGCATCGACCTATGAACCAGAAGGTCACGGTTCGATTCCCGGTCAGGGCACACTCCCGGGCTGCGGGCTTGGTCCCCAGTAGGGGGCGTGCAGGAGGCAGCCGATCCATGATTCCCTCTTATCATTGATGTTTCTCTCTCTCTCACCCTCTCCCTTCCTCTCTGAAATCAATAAAGATAGGTTTAAGAAAATGAAATATTTTAAAACAACAATAACACTGACAAAAAGTACACTCCTCCCCACCCCTGGAACTCCAATACTATCGTGTATACTAAAGAATGTGGGCCGACACAATACACGACTAGTAATTCTTGAGGAGAAAACATATTCTGATTTCCAGTCTTAGCTGACCAGACTCCTTATACCAAAGAGAATTCTTTTACTTAAAATATGTTTTATTGATTTTTTTACAGAGAGGAAGGGAGAAGGATAGAGAGTTAGAAACATTGGGGATGTGCCCGCAACCAAGGTACATGCCCTTGACTGGAATCGAACCTGGGACCCTTCAGTCCGCAGGCCGATGCTCTATCCACTGAGCCAAACCGAATTCTTAAGACAGCTATTTAGAGCTATGTTTTCATTACTCCCATGTCCCCCCTACCCTCTATTTGGGCCCCATAGCATAAAACAGGTATTTTAATTTTTTCAAGAAAAATTCCACATCACTTAAGAATTTATTAACAATTTACATAATTGCTTAAGTAATCTGCATAATTGACAGGAAGTTTAATTTGACCCTAGTTCAACTGTAACACTTATGGTTTTAAATTGAAATTGGTATGATTCATTTATGAGAGTAATTAAGCCATGGTGTCTAACAAATACAGTGTGTGCTGCCTGAGGCCCCCAAGGCTGGAACATGCTATTAGAATGTTTTATTTAAATATATCAAATCTGTTCATCTCCACAGTCGCCCGTGTTCAACGAGAGCAAATGGCTTGTCTGACCTTGAGCACTGGGTTTCTGAGGGAGGGTGTTGGAAGTGCACAATTCAATGATCTTTCTGGAGGAAGCCACATGCTAAAAAATATTTTTTTTAAATATATTTTATTGATTTTTTACAGAGCAGAAGGGAGAGGATAGAAAGTCAGAAAATCGATGAGAGAGAAACATTGATCAGCTGCCTCTTGCACGCCCCCTACTGGGGATGTGCCCGCAGCCAAGGTACATACCCTTGACCGGAATCGAACCCGGGACCTTTCGGTCCGCAGTCCAACGCTCTTATCCACTGAGCCAAACCGGTCGTGGCCTAAAAAGTATTTTTTTAAAAAGCCTAAACACACCTGGCCCGTGTTGCTCAGTGGTTGAGTGTCCACCCATGAACCAGGAATTCACAGTTCAAGTCCTGGTTTGCCGACCACTAGTTACAGGATGGCAGTGAGATGCTTCCGAACGCAGGACAGGAGGCTCTGTGTCAGCAATGGGGAAAGGGCAGCACCTGTTCACTGTATTCTTACTTCTAAAAATGTATCTACTGATTGATTTCAGGGGGAAAGGGAGGAGAGGGAGAGAGAAGCATCGGTGATGAGAGAGAATCACGGATCGGCTGCCTCTTGCACGCCACCTACTTGGGCTCAGGCTTGCAACCTGGGCCTGTGCCCTGACCGGGAATCGAACCCTGACCTCATCAGAGGTTGGCATGTGCGGGGATGCAGGCTGGATCCCCAGTTGGGAGCCTGCAGGAAGCAGCCGATCCATGATTCTCTCTCATCCTGGATGTTTCTCTCTCTCTCTCTCTTCCGCTCTCTGAAATAAATTAACCCATTGTACACCATAAGCATCCTCGGCCACACTACATGCGCGTCTATAAATAAAAATGTTTTCCCTCAGCGGCAGCCCCGACCAACTTTAAAATCATTCTCCCTGAGGATTTTCAGCTGAAAATATTCAAGAACACCGGACTTGGGGAGGCATCTATTTATTTTTATTAATATTCATTGCAAAATGTTTTGTTTTTTTTTAAATTCAGCCGAAACCGGGTTGCCTCAGTGGATAGAGCGTTGGACTGCAGACTGAAAGGTCCTGGGTTCGATTCTGGTCGGGGGCATGTACTTGGCTGAGGGCACATCCCCAGTAGGGGGCGTGCAAGAGGCAACTAATCAATGTTTCTCTCTCGTTGATGTTTCTGACTTTCTGCCCCTCTCCCTTCCGCTCTGTAAAAAATCAATAAAATATACTTAAAAAATAAATAAAAATTAAATTCAAAATATCATGGCGTGTGGGGCTGGTTTCCATTTTGGAGGTGTGGTAGTTAACTGGTTAAAACATTTTTTTTTAAAAGAAAGGCTAAACTTGAGCTAGTTTTCATTTCTGGAATGTGTTCATAGTTACCTGATTCCATGATCATCCCCAGAGTTATTACACCTCAGTTTTTCGGAATAGGACCGAGACACGTCCCCAAATAACGGATTGTTGGTTGGCCAGGGCATGATGACTAGTATTCATAAGAGTGAGGGAAGTGGGGCATCTGTCCACCTGCCTTGAATGCCTTTAATGCTTACATGCGTCATTAAGTGGACTAATTGGAAGGTAGTCGTCCTCAGCGGAGAGGGAATAGCACCGGCTGCGCCTGGGGAAGGGCGCGGGCTGTCTGGCTGAGAGCTGGTGGCAGCCACATCCCTTCGCGTGGACAGATCAGATCTCGTGGCTTTCGTTTGTCACTGCCACCCGGGGAGCCCTGGGGACCAACGGGAGGAATATGGACGAGGGTCAGCTGCGCGTGGCATGGTTATGTAGACAAAGTCTCCCCGGAGCCCAGCTGAGAGCCATCCTTTTTCAAGAAGCTCTGAGCATTCTAGCGGAAACCCTGAGTAATGCGTCGCCCCACGGACACGATGGTCCACACTACGGGCATCTGCTCGTCTCCCCACGCTGCTCCTGAGATGCATCTCCTGATCCTCTCTGCCATGCGCCCCTGGCTCTCCTGTTCATTTCTCCTGCTCCCCTCGATTCTCATTGCTCCCCCTCATGTTTCCTGCTTCCTAGGCACCCAGAGTCTTCGCCCCACCTGGAGGGGTTTTTCTCTCTTTCCCACATCCCAGCATGGAGAGACACTGGGTCCCCGTTTCTGAGTCGAGGAGCTGGGGATTGAGAAATAAAAGAAGAGAAGATGCAGAAATAGAAATACGTTTTTATGGATTTCAGAAAGGAAGGGAGAGAGAGAGAAACGCCAACGATGAGAGCGAATCATGCACCAGCTGCTTCCTGCATGCCCCCTACTGGGGATCCAGCTCTCAACTGGGTCATGTGCCCTTGACCGTGAATGGAACTATGACCTCCTGATTCACAGGGAGATGCTCAACCACTGAGCCATGCTGGATGGAATGATTTTAGTGACTTAAGTGACACATTTTAGTTATTCATTATTAAGAGTACCCTAAATTATAGGTTATTAATATCATAACTTTTAATTAAAAAAATAAAAACAGGCCGAAACCGGTTTGGCTCAGTGGATAGAGCGTCGGACTGCAGACTGAAGGGTCCTGGGTTCAATTCCGGCAAGGGCATGTACCTTGGCTGCGGGCACATCCCCAGTAGGGGGTGTGCAAGAGGCAGCTGATGGATGTTTCTCTCTCATCGATGTTTCTGACTTTCTATCCCTCTCCCTTCAGCTCTGTAAAAAATCAATAAAATATATTTAAAAAAATAATAAATAAAAAATAAAATAAATAAAAACAAAAGTTTAGAATTTCAAGGGAACTTGATAGTCTCCACTTTTGAGGCAGAAGAACTGAAGACCCATGACCAGGGATACTAACAGAAACGGTTTTCAAATTTTGCCCCGCCCATGAAGGGATCCTTCCGGAAGCTCAGTGCAGCTCAGAGTGGATTGAGAATGAGCCTCTCCCTGTACCAGCCTTTGGTGGTCAGGAGAGATTGGACAAGGCTCCTGATGATGTGCAAAGAGGAGCCTTCAGTGAGAAATAGCTCCATCATGTAGGGCACGCTTTAGAGCGAAATATCCAGAAAGATGTACCAGAGGCCATCAAACATCTGCCACCCCATGCTCAACACAGATGACAGGTGGGGCATTTTGCTTAGCAAACTAAGCTCCTCAACAGAAAGACAAACACCATGTGATCCTGCTTCCGTGAAGAATCTGGAGGAGTCAGACTCCTAGAAAGAGAACAGTTTCAGTTCTACAGGGTGGAAATGGCCTAGAGATTGAGTATACAACAATACATGATCCTACAACAGTGTAAACATGCCTAACGCTATTGACTGTACATCTCACACGGCTGAAATGCTGCCCAGCAGGTGTGGCTCAGTGACCGAGGGCCGATCTATGCATCAGGAGGCAATGGTTGATTCCCGGTCAGGGCACAGGCCCGGGTTGGGGTTTGATACCCAGTGTTGGGCGTGCAGGAGGCAGCCAGTCAATGATTCTCTCTCCACATTGATGCTTCTCTCTCTCTCTCTCCCCCTCTTCCTTCCTCTCTGAAATCAATAAAAATATATATTTTTAAAAAATCGTACCAAAACCGGTGTCGCTCAGTGGAGAGAGCATCAGCCTGCGGACTGAAGGGTCCCAGGTTCGATTCCGGTCAAGGGCATGTACCTCGGTTGCAGGCCCATCCCCAGTGGGAGGTGTGCAGGAGGCAGCTGATCGACATTTCTCTCTCTTCCGTCCTGTCTGAAATCAATAACAATATATATATTTTTTAAAAATGGTTAAAATGGGAACATGAACATTATATTATGTATATTCTATTGAATTTCAAATGATCGTTAAACAGTGTTTTAACCAGATTTCGGTAGGACTCTACCGCGATCGTGGTCCTTTGCGAGACCTGCTGCTTTTCGAACCGCCAGAAGCATCCTCTGGGAAGCCCACTCAGCCCGGATCCCAGAGGGGCCGGCTATTTCTCCATTATCTGCCCCGAGACTCGAAACGGCCTGGGATGATGGCTCGGCCTCTCATTACTTCCCTTGTCTAAGAAGACTGTGTTTACTCTTCACTCGGACGGGCTTGAGAGTTTGAGGCAGGACATAATGGAATAGTCTCCCCACCAGGAAATGAAATGCCGCCCCGGCGCATTATCCGTGGGCCCGAGCCGTAGCCGTGTGTTTTCCGCGCCCGGGGAATCGGCAGACTCCTATCCCGCGGCGCTGAGGATCTCAAAGCGCTTTCTGAATAACAATTTCCTGAGAGGTTAGCTTCTGGAAGCCCCGGTTTTTCCGATCAGAGAGCGGGAGCTTCGTCCTGCAAAGCGTGGGGAGCGTGGGAAGGAAATGGGTTGCAGATTCAATCCCCAATGTGGGGCATGCAGGAGGCAGCCAGTCAATGATGCTCTCTCTTCATGGATATCTCTGTCCCTCGCTCCTTCTCTCTTCCTCTCTCTGAAATCAGTAAAACCCTCTTTCTCTGTTGAAAGAAGAAAGAGAGGTCAGCATCTTTCTGACCGGACACCACGTGTCTGTGTAGTATAGAATGTGACGTAGGGAATGAGCACAAGCTGAGATGACAAGAAGCTGTGACCTAAGATGGAAGTGCGGGGGTCTGGCACTCGGGTGGCCCTGGCCCAGGGGCTGGCGGGGAACACAACGCCGAGAATTCGGTTCACGGGAGGGCAAGGAGCCTGGAGAAGGGGCATGGACGGATGTTTGTCATCTTCATCTCTTCCTCGTTCCCCCCAAGCCCCCATCCTCCTCTCAGGGACCACCCTCTCTATAGGAAGTCGGGGGGGGGGTGGAAATGAGTCACAATGTCTTCACTTAACAGCGTTACTCTTTCTAACCATACCGTACAGCTCCCAAAACAGACGGACACAAATCGTCCCTTTGTGCGAGCGGAGAACGAGAAAGCTCCCCTTGGAGCGAACTGCTTTATTTTGCTCTAAAAAGAAATCACACGTGTGATATCGGAGACACTGAAGTGCCACGGTTTGTTATTTGGCTGACCTTTTTGTTTGCATCTCTGAAGGCCAAATGGGAATTTAAGCATACATAGGCAATGTGGCCTGTGTACTTAGGAAAAGAGAAAAATGCTTTAAAAAGTACTTAAACTGTCTAATGGAACAGCATATGTCGCTATAAACACCTTTAGTGTGGGAAGGGAGATTTGAGCACGGGGCAATATTATCTTCTCCCATTATGTTTTGCATCACATTTGTTTTAGGCATAATTGATTGATATCCCACATAACAAATGTCTTAACTAGAGAAGAAGCCATTGGGGAGGGGGGCGGGGAAGAAAAGAAAACTCCTTCTAATGATTCTCTCAGGATGGTTTCTTATAATCAAGGCTCATGAAATTACCGAAACGCTGGGAAGAAGTATCGGATACAGTATTAAAAGCAAAGGGAAGCCCTAGCCAGTGTTGCTCAGTGGCTAGAGCATCAGCCTGCAGACTGAAGGGTCCTAGTTTCGATTCCAGCCAAGGGCACAGGTGTGGGTTGCAAGCTCGATCTCCAGTAGGGGGCGTGCAGGATGCAGCCGATCAATGATTCTCTCTCATCACTGATGTTTCTCTCTCTCTCTCTCTCTCTCTCTCTCTCTCTCCCTCTCTCTCCCTCTCAGAAATCAATAAAATATATTTAAAAAAATAAACGCAGGGCAGACGACCCCCGTAGCTATGAGAAATAAATGGACATTAGGGGACTATTGCGTGCTTATACTTTTACATATTTAGAAACAGTGCCCCGCTCTCAAGCCGCAATTTGGGTTTACATCTTCCTTAAAGAAAGGCCTGCCCTAGGCGGTTTTGCTCAGTGGTTAGAACGTCGGAGTAAGGGTCCCGGGTTTGATGCAGGTCAAGAGCACATGACTGGGTTGTGGTCTCAATTCCCAGTAGGGGGCGTGCTGGAAGCAGCTGGTCAATGATTCTCTCTCATCATTGATGTTCCCCCCCCCTTCCTTCCTCTCTGAAATCGATAAAAATAAATTAATTAATCAACGAATTAAAATGAGAGATGCTGTAAGCCCCACTTGAAATGCAAATATATGGAAAATTAAAGTTGAAACACGTTTGTTCAAGAGATCCCCGGGGTCTGCTGTGATCCGTTCTTGTCCTTGGGAGCAGGTTGAGTGTCCCATTCAAAGATCAAGTAACACATAAGGGAGAATGTGTCGTCTTTATTGTCATCGGTACGTGACTTGGACTTGGCTGGGCTCGCCCACCAGCCTGCGGGGAAACACAGGTAGACATTTCTTGTGCACTTTGGATAATAGTAGAGGAGAGAGGAGAGGTGCGAAGGATGGCAGGGTTCCTGGGCTGTCTGAATGCCATCCTGTTTCCTAAGCGGGACATTGTTCTTATACTTGTCCGATGATGTAAGAAACCAGTAGGGACCCATTCTAGATCTCTGGTTTCCCCGGGGATCAATGTCCCAGCCTCTCCTAGCGCCCGGGCTGAATTCCTGGTGGGATTTAAGTATCACAATGTCCCTGGGATTTCAAGACCATGTGGTAACATACAGTTCAGATTAAGAAGGGGGTGACGTGGAGGATTGCAAAGTTTTCTGGATTTCTGTTCTCGCTAAAGGATAGACTTCCTGCAGGTGGGAATAAAATCCCATCCAAGTTTTAAAGCAAAGTGCAATTCGTTGTTGTATGTGGGGGGATGTGGACATCTGACTTGGGGAAAACACGAGTTTGTGTATTTGTATACACAAAACGTCTTTCAGAAACGGGTCTTAAAATGTGCGTCCCTAAGAGTTGGGATCTTCTTGAGAGAAGCATACGCTTTTTTTCTAGAAGTCTCATTTCAGTTTGAAGCAATGTACCTGCTGTTTACCTAGCCCCATGGTTGGCGAACCGCTGCTCGGGAGCCACATGCGGCTCTTTAGCCCCTTGAGTGTGGCTCTTCCACAAAATACCACGGCCTGGGCGAGTCTATTTTGAAGAAGTGGCATTAGAGGAAGTTTCAGTTTAAAAAATTTGGGCTCTCAAAAGACATTTCAATCGTTGACCTGTTGATACTTGGCTCTGTTGACTGATGAGTTTGCCGAACACTGAACTAGCAGGACCAGGAGAAATCCATCAACTCATGGAACACCTGCGTGTTAGTGCGAGTGAACGCTTGTCTGCTGGTTCTGGTGGCTGCTACCCGGGCAGGGAATTTGCATCTCGGTGCCATGAGGTGGCCTGGAGTTCTTAATGACCGAACACTGGAAAGTCACTGCCCGGTGTTGACAGCCCCTTCGTGTATGGTCCTTCCCAGAACATGAGTGATTCATGCCGCTTCCCCAGCACCAGTGGACGTTGTGTATGGATGGAATCGAAGCTGAAATTGCAAGACCCTGGTAGGAAGACTTTTGCTGTGGTATCAGGGACCTGCCTCCCTCCCCAGATGAAAAACAGGCACTGACTGGTTTGGCTCAGTGGATAGAGCATCAGCCTGCAGACTGAAGGGTCCCAGATTCAATTCTGGTCAAGGGCATGTACCTTGGTTGTGGGCACATCCCCAGTGGGGTGTGTGTAGGAGGCGGCTGATTGATGTTTCTCTGTCATCGATGTTTCTGACTCTCTATCCCTTCTCCCTTCCTCTCTATAAAAAAAATCAATTATATATATATAATTTTCATATATATATATATATATATATATATATATATATATATATATATATATATATGAAAAACAGGGACAATTAGTGATAGCTATGAGCAATGGAGAGGCTCGGGTTTGGTCCCAGGTATCCATGTGGATATTGCGTTGGGGGGAGTCCTGAGATGTCGTTGCTCTTCATGGATGAGAAACATCAGTGACTGATGAACGCTGATGAACGCAGTGACTGAAACATCTGTTGACTGATGAGTTTGCTGACCACTGGCCTAGTCGATCTGAATAGGCTCCGTTTAATCGCAAGGTTGTTTCAAAGTAGGAGAGGGAGGCCAAGAGAAGGCGAGAGAGGTGATCTGAGCAGGTCCTGGGCATCTGTTGTTGGCTGTGGAAATGGGGGAGATCGCGTTGAAGCTTCCTTCTAATGACAGTCTGGGAATGCAGGTGGCTTCTGGAGGCTGGGCAGTGTGGGGAACAGACTCTCCCTTGGAGCTACTGGGGAAAATGTCCTACCAATGGACTAATTTTATTTTATTTTTAATAATTGTATTGATTTCAGAGAGAAAGGGATAGGGAGAGAGAGAAACATACATCAATGATGAGAGAGAATCATTGATTGGCTACCTCCTGCACGCCCCTCACTGAGTGGTCAAGCCCACAACCTGGGCATGTGCCCTTGACCGGAATCAAACCTGTGACCCTTCGGTCTGCAGGCTGTCACTGTACCCACTGAGTCAACCCAGCCAGGGCCCAATGGACTAATTTTAGCCAAGGATTCCCAGTTAGATTGGGCTTCCAACCTACAGACCTTCAGACATTTCATGATACAGTGCCTGTGACAATTCGTTATAGCCACAATAGAAAACATACAGTAACCCTAGATAGAACATGTTAACTACAAAGTGGACTTGTGCTCTTGTGATGTAGAATCCAGTAGTTACCACATGAACAAAATGAACAAATCCAATTGCCTCACCCATAAAAGGACCACTCAATGGGATGCGGCTCCTGATGTGATGCCTGATGAAGTCCCCAGCACCTGGGGAGTAGTTTTGCCAAAAAATGTTTAATATGATCCTCATCAATCCTCTATATCTAATTTCTAATTTAAATAACGCCCCCCCGCCCCCCCCCCCCCCGGGAAAGCAACAAGACACATCTAAACCGAAGCATCATCTACAATCAATTGGCCTGGAGTCTTTACAAAGTCAATATCATTAAAAAGAATAAAAAGGTAGGATAGCATTCTTCTGTTTTAAAAGAGACCCAAAAGAAAAAGAGGACATGCAAGAACCTAGCAATCCACACAACTAAGAGGTTCATACCAACTCAGTAGCAATTACAACCCAAGGACAGCTCAATAAGACGCTAATGATGCGCTGATAACGAAGCCTCCTTCCTGGAAACCTTGGGAATCTCAGCCGTCCGTCCGCTTGCACCCCGAGCTGGTAAGCCTCTCGGAGCAGCCAGACGTCCTGGCACCATCCTGGATTAAGGTCCGGAGCAAAGCGCTCAGCATGCTAATTTTAGTTCTATCAATATCACATGTGAGTGCTTCTTCATAACTCATTTCATAGCTACCGACGTCCAATGGAAATCCGTGTCGTGTGCAAATAACCAAGGCAGAATGCATTCCAAATTTGGGGTTCAGTTCTAGGACCCCACCGACTCTCCCTGACAGCTCTCCCTGCCCTAGGAGGCTCTATGTCTCTGCTCCCCTTTCTCCTCCCCAATCCCTGGCTCTGTACGCACTCTGATAGGACACTGTGCTCCATGCCAACATTCGGACATCGCTTGAGTCACCTGTCCCGCTGGTCAGCGGACCCAAGTGTGGCGTCTGTGATGTATTTCTCGATTTAGTGCAGGGACAGCTGCAGAGTGAAATGGGTGGTTGCTGCCTCCCGTTGAAGAATCCAGTTGTACCATGTTAACAAAGAGAACACATCCATAGTGTCACCGATAAAGGGACCACTTGATGGGATGTGGCTCCTGGCGTCATGCCCGATGATGTACTTCCCCATCACCTGTGGAGTAATCTTGCAAAAAAAAAATGTTTAATAGGATTCTCATCAATCCTCTATATCTAATTTCTAGCTTAAAAGAAATACAGGGGCCAGGAGGAAAAGATAAATAACTCCCGCCCCCCAAAAAAGCAATAATACGCATCTGAACCGAAGCATCACCTACAATCCATTGGCCTGGAGTCTTTAAAAAGTCAATATCATTTTTTTTTTTTAAAAAAGGATAGCATTCTTCTGTTTTAAAAGAGACTCAACAGGAAAAGAGGACATGCAAGAACCTAGCAATCAACACAAGTGAGGGATTCGTCCCAACTCAGTAGCAATTACAACCCAAGGACAGCTTCCTAAGACGCTAAGGATGCGCTGATAACAAAGCCTCCTACCCGGAAACCATGGTAATTTCACCCGTCCGCCTGCACCCCGAGCTGGTAAGCCTTTCGGAGCAGCCAGACGCCCTGGCACCATCCTGGATTAAGGTCCTGAGCGAAAGGCTCCGCGTGCTAATTTTAGTGTTATCAAAAATATGTTACTCTGCGCGCCCATTTAATCCACACCTAAGGTCAACTTTCCAAGACGCAAAACGCGGTGGCATGGGGCTGAGCGATTCAAATACTCGGTTTGACGGTTCTCACGTCTCTTTTCCGAAGGATTTTTTTCCGTAGACTGTTCCTCCCATCTGCCCATTCTCTCTGTCACTCTTTCCCATGCATCCTAACTCTAAACGGAATGAAGTTCAGCAGGTCAGAGCTAACATAGACATGACCAAAACCGGGAAATGTATTTTTTTTTTTTTTTGCCTAGAAACAGAGGCCCACATTTATTTTAATTTGATCCCAGGCAGAAAGCAAATGGATATAACTGGTATCAATGTCTTGACCCATTTTAGTGCATTCTTTAGGCTTATCATGATCTTTTATGGTTATACTGGTCATTAGAGTCCCTTAAAGGCATTGCCTCTGTTGATACATAAGACATTCTGTTTAAAAAAACAACATTACCCTAGCTGGTTTGGCTCATGGACTGAAGGGTCCCGGGTTCGATTCCAGTCAAGGGCACATGCCCAGGCTGTGGGTTCAGTCCCCAGTAGGGGGCGTGCAAGAGGCAGCCAATCCATGATTCTCTCTCATCATTGATGTTTCGATCTCTCTCTCTCCTTCTTCCTTCTCCTCTGAAATCAATAAAAATAGATTTTAAAAAGAACAACACGTTCCGCACCCATGACTGCCGCATCCTTTCCCTTTTAAAGTACAGCATTGCCGCACTCGAGTGAGGGTGAGAGATTGGGCCCCCCCTGGAGGTCAGGGGGTTCCTCTGGCACCACACTTCGCCTGCCAGCCTCAAGTTGGAAAAGTCATCTCTCTCCATGTGGTTTCCAAAAGGGGAGCCGGCCCTAACCTGGGGGAAGCCGGTGCTGATGCCCTGCCAGGGAAGGGCTTAGCAGAACGCCATGTGTGAGCAAGCTTGGAGAAGCCGCTGAGGAAGACAATCCCGGATTCCCCATGAGGCCCACAAGAGTGAGAGCGAGATTCCCCCAGTTCTGTGTCACAGTCACTGAAATCAAATTGTGACAGAGGACCGGAATAATCAAACAATGCTCCAAGAGTCTGAAGTGACACTTGGTTCGCCGGTGGGCTTAGAGAAAATGAGTTCACCTTCTACCCTGTTTCCCCGAAAATAAGACAGTGTCTTATATTCATTTTTGCTCCCAATGATGCGCTGGATCTTATTTTCGGGGGATGCCTTATATTACAGCGAGTAGGTCTTATTTTGGGGGGGTGTCTTACTTTCGGGGAAACAGGGGAAGCAAGGCTACAAACAGAACTTCCCGTTTTATTCAACAGCCAGCCCTATGTGCCTCTACCCTGTTTCCCCGAAAATAAGACAGTGTCTTATATTCATTTTTGCTCCCAAAGATGCGCTGGATCTTATTTTCGGGGGATGCCTTATATTACAGCGAGTAGGTCTTATTTTTTGGGGGGGGGGGTGTCTTACTTTCGGAGAACCAGGGGAAGCAAGGCTACAAGCAGAACTTCCCGCTTTATTCAACAGCCAGCCCTATGTGCCTCGCCTCAAGCCCACCACCTGGGCATGTGCCCTTGACCTGAATCAAACCTGGGACCCCTTCAGCCTGCGGGCCGATGCTTTACCCACTGAGCCACACCGGCTCGGGGCATGCAGCCCTTCCAAGAACTGGTTCTATCCTACCTTTTCAGACACAAACCCTCTCGCCTTCATCCGCCTCCCCTTAAAACCACAGATAAAAGTCTTTGGCATGTTGTGCTGCGATATTTGAAATCCCCAACAAGCCTCCCAAGCTGCTGTCCACGCGAGGACGAATTGCACTGGCCCATGGCAAAGACATCACGCCAGCCCGTGAGGTCGGAAGATGCCCCGTGTTTCCTGCGAAGCGGTTTGGGATGAGGCAAGGCCTCGAGGAACGCATGCGAAATGATGTGCTGTTCAGGGCCTCTGCACCCCCGTCTGTGTTTGCAAATGCCGCTCTGAGTGGAGATGGTGTCCCCGCCGCGTGTTTAGGGGCCAGCCTGCCTCTGGGGGTGGGGGCGCCAGGGCTGCTGCCCCCATACAGTCGTTCCCGGAACGATCAACCTTTCCCTGGATTAGGCCTCAGAGAACTGGCACTTTAAGAAGCGCCTTTAAGGCAATTCGCCGTTAGCATAACGGATCCATTTAAGGCGTTTGAGATGTTTGTCACATTGGAAAGGAAATCCTTATAAACCTGGAATGGTACGAGTGTGTGTGAGTGTGTGTGTGTATGTGTATGTGTGTGTGTGTGTGTGTGTGTGTGAGTGTGTGTGAGTGTGTGTGTGAGTGTGTGTGTGAGTGTGTCTGTGTGAGTGTGTATGTGAGTGTGTCTGTGTGAGTGTGTATGTGTGTGAGTGTGTGAGTATGTGTGTGAGTGTGAGTGTGTGTGAGTGTGTATGTTTGTGTGTGTGTGTGTGTCTGTGTGAGTGTGTATGTGTGTGAGTATGTGTGAGTGTTTGAGTGTGTGTGTATGTGAGTGTGTGAGAGTGTGTGAGTGTGTGTGAGTGTGCGTGTGTGTGAGTGTGTGTGAGTGTGTGTGTGAGTGTGTGTGTGAGTGTGTCTGTGTGAGTGTGTATGTGAGTGTGTCTGTGTGAGTGTGTATGTGTGTGAGTGTGTGAGTATGTGTGTGAGTGTGAGTGTGTGTGAGTGTGTATGTTTGTGTGTGTGTGTGTGTCTGTGTGAGTGTGTATGTGTGTGAGTATGTGTGAGTGTTTGAGTGTGTGTGTATGTGAGTGTGTGAGAGTGTGTGAGTGTGTGTGAGTGTGCGTATGTGTGTGTGTGTGAGTGTGTGTGAGTGTGTGAGTGTGTGTGAGTGTGTGTGTGTGTGAGAGTGTGTGTGTGTGTGTGTGGTGTGTATGTGTGTTTCTTCTTTAATCCATCATAGAAACGATGCATCAACTTTGAATCTTTTTTTTTTTTGGTTTGTCTTAATCTTATTTTTTTAATTTAAATTATTGTTTAAAGGGTTACCTATGTCTCCTTTCCCCCCATTAATTTCTCCCTGGCCGTTCCCACTCCCCCAGCACATGCCCTCCCCCCCTCACGTCTGTGCCCGTGGGATATGCTTACATGTGCCTGCATACAAGTCCTTTGGCTGGTCACTGCGACTCTCTCTGAACCTGCGTGACGTCACGCCTGGCGTGAGGGCGCTGACATCAATCAAGGCAATTCCGCCGGATGACCCGCACTGGCATTCCCTCTGATGGAACCAGGAAACGGGCTGGCTAATGGTCCATTCCGGAGTATTCTAAGATCTTCGCCCTCCCATATGGGAGGAGGTTAATAGGGTACTGATTGGGGCCTGGGTGAAAAGTTCAGGAGAAAAATGAACTCACCTGGCTCTGAGGACTCTCGCCGTCCAGCAGCCGACCTCCCCTTTCCAAGCGGCTCTCTGCCCGCCTGCCCCTCGGCGACCGTGCACGACCAGCGTTCTGTCACTGGGAATGGGGTGGCCATACGCCAGGGTCATGGGTCACTGGCGGGATCAGCATTCTGCCTTTTATGGGACAGAAGTAAGGCAAAGCACACCAAAGGGAGAGACTTATATAAAAAACTAGAGGCCCAGTGCACAGATTCGTGCACCGGTGGGATCCCTTGGCCTAGCCTGTGGGGATCAGGCTGAAACTGGCTCTTTGACATCCCCTAAGGGGTCCAGGATTGCAAGAGGATGCAGGCCAGGCCGAGGGACCTCTCTGGTGCATGATCGGGGCCGGGGAAGGATGCAGGAGGTTGGCCAGCAGGGGAGGGACCGTGGGAGTGCTCCAGGGCACGTCCAGCCTGTCTAGCCCAGGACCAATCTAGCAGTCCCCAAGAGCAAGCTAACCTACTGGTCGGAGCGTCTGACCCCTGGTGGTCAGTGCACATCATAGCTGACGATCAGTTAGGGTTTTATATATATAGATAGGGCCTATGCCAGAGCTCCTTATGAACTTTTAGGAAAAGCACGTTTTGTTAAAACTTACAAGGTTCCAATTTTTTTGTTTTGAATGAGGAAGGGAGAGGGAGGGAGACAGAGAAACATCAATGAAGAGAGAGAATCATTGATCGGCTGCCTCCGGCACGCCCCCTACTGGGGACCGAGCCTGCAACCCGGGCCTGTGACCTGGCAGGGAATCAAACCGTGACCTCCTGGTTCATAGGTTGATGCTCAACCACTGAGCCACACCAGCTAGGGAAAAGATTCCAGTTTTTTAAAAATCAACTTCTATCATCGCCTCTAGAGAAGTAGAACTAAACCATTGTTTGAGAACGAGCATGAAATCCTAGGGATGGGTCACTATTATTGCCTAGCTCCGAGGTGGGCAAACTCATCAGTCAACGGAGCCAGATATCAACAGGACAACAACTGAAATTTCTTTTGAGCCCCATTTTTTAAATCTTAAAGTTCTTCTGACGCCACTTCTTCAAAATAGACGCGCCCAGGCCCTGGTATTTTGTGGAAGAGCCACACTCCAGGGGCCAAAGAGCCGCACATGGCTCGCGAGCCGCAGTTTGCAGACCACTGGCCTAGCTGATGTCTGTTTAAGACCAACATGGAGCAGACGATAATATTCTCTCTCAGTTTTCTCCTCTAGTAAATAGCTGCAATAACTCCTGGATGACTTGGGGAATTTATCAATATGAAAGGCAGGAGCTCTGGAATACCGCCACCTCTCCCCTCTGCCTGTGTCCCCTCCAAGACAGTCCAGAAGCCGGACATGGCCGGCATTGCCGGCTCTCACTGTGTCTCATGATGGCACATCCACAGATATGGAAGGAGTTAATAATTCCTTCCAGCATCAAGCCACGTGCAGCATGCCTCTCTGCCTCCCTGTCCCCACACAATCCATCTCGGGGCGTTCCAGAAGTGGCCAGGCTTTTTCAAAACAGCTGTAATCGGTGGCCATGGCTGGTGCCCCGGACGCTGTGCCAAACTATTACCATAACTGTCAGCCGAAATCAGACGAATCATCTCATTGTGCTGGACAGATGCGTTTCCTGCATTATTGATATAGTCGCCGCAGAGTCATGGAGGAGGATAAAGCATTGTTCTATTTACAAAAGGAGATTGGCCAAGTCCTTGAAAACGGAGCAGTTGGGACAGGCACTTACAGGAAGTGAGATATAGTCAACTCGGGGAAAGTTATGTGCCGGGAACACGTGACCTTCCTAGTCAGCAGTGGGAGCTCAGAGCCTTTCTTCCCTCCCCCCTTCCCTCCCATCCCCCCAGCCTGGCTTTCTGGCCAAGCATGTGATTTGCTCTCACTCTGAAAGCTTTCTAAGGGACGTGGAATTCGTTGTACATTGTCTCTCTCACCCCATTTCCCCAAACACGCAGACCAGTGGTTCCCAACATGGGGCACACCCCCCACAGGGAGGCAATTTGATGTTTAAGGGGGATGGGGTGATTGGAGAATGAGGGAACCGTGTATTATTTTTTGTATTTCTTATGGTTCTAGGGGCCTCATGACGTATTTATGCGTTTCAGTTCTCTATTATGTCTTGAAACCTTATTTGCTGTTTTTTCATATGACTTCATGTGATAATTTTTTAAATTTAAATTTTAATTTTTTTATTGATTTTTTACAGAGCGGAAGGGAGAGGGATAGAAAGTCAGAAACATCGATGAGAGAGAGACATCGATCAGCTGCCTCTTGCACGCCCCCTACTGGGGATGTGTCTGCAGCCAAGGTAAATGCCTTTGCTAGAATCGAACCCGGGACCCTTCAGTCCGCAGTCCGACGCTCTATCCACTAAGCCAAACGGGTCTCGGCATATGATAATTATTTTTAAAATATATTTTTATTGATTTCAGAGCAGAAGGGAGAGGGAGAGAGAGATAGAAACATCGATGATGAGAGAGAATCACTGACCGGCTGCCTTCTGCATGCTCCCTCCTGGGGATTGATCCCACAACTCGGGCATGTGCCTTTGACCAGAATCGAACCCAGGACCCCTTCAGTCCACAGCCTGGAACTCTATCCACTGAGCCAATCTGACTCGGGCCATATTATTATTATTATTATTATTATTATTATTATTAAAACAATTTGTTAGTGACTTCTTCCTCAGGCCTTCATCTGTCCTTTTGTTCTTTCATTTTTCTCTCTCATGGAGGCCATGTTCTTTGGAAGCTTGTTTGGACCAAGTTCATGGCCTTTGAGGCTTCCTCCACATGAACAGGAGCTCACTTTTTGAATAGTAAGAATTTTATGTCACGGGGAGGGGGTGTCTGGATGTCAGAGGTGCTCAGGCAGGGGCGTGGCCACAAAAAGGTTGGGGACCACTTTTCTAAACACCTTGGGAAGTAAGGGAATGGCTCCATTCCATCGCATTCCAGAGTAAGTGAGTTTGTTTTTATTTCAAGCGGATAATTTTGACACTCGGTTGGGAGCAAGAGTTAAATGTACCTTGTGCCTCCTGGCTTTGCAAGAAGGGTCAGCCAGCGCTCTGACACAGTTGGAGCCTTGAGTAACACCGCACGATTGTATTTCTTGAGCCCACAAACCCTGCCAGGCACTTCACCTTTATTCTCTCATTCACAGAGCATGCTGGCCAAGGTAGGGCTGTCTCTTTAAATCCCCATGGGACCGCTGAAGAAATCGATATTCGAAGAGATTTTGTAGATTGTGCCAGGAGGTCATGCAGGTTTTAAATAATTGACCTGGAATTTGAACCTAGGCCTAACTCCAGAATACGGTCATTCTAGATCATGTTCCCTCCCATTTATTAATACACTAGAGGCCCGGTGCATGAAATTCGTGCATGGATAGGGTCCCTAGGCCTGGCGAGCAGCAATCAGGGCTGATTGGGGCCTTCTGGCTGCTGGCCAGGGCCTTCTTTCATTCCACACCGCCCCCTGGTGGTCAGCACACGTCATGGTGAGTGATCGGTCTCCTGTCAAACTCCCATGAGGACAATTTGCATATTAGGCTTTTATAGAGAGAGATAGGCCACCAGATATTATGCATTGGAATATTTGTTTCTGTCCTATTCACCTTCCCCAAACAGGTAGAGAATAGCACCAAAAGAAGCTGTTTTCCTCACAGAAACCAATGACTGGCATTGCTATCTTATCTATGCCCTGAAGGGCATTTAAGGAGATGGGTGGAGACCTCAGCACAAATTCTAAATGAACCCATCACAAGCACCTAGGCTCCATCCTAAGGAAGATGGTTCCAGGTATGTCTGCACACATTTGTGAGTTCCAACAGTTCCTCTCTTTTTATAAAAAGGCGTCATCCTGCCAGGCCAGTACGGCTTCATGGGTGAGCATTGACCCTTGAACCTGGAGGTCACAGTTCAGTCCCCAGTCGGTGAGCTTAATTCCCAGTAGGGGGTGTGCAGGAGGCAGCCGATTAATGATACTCTCTCATCATTGATGTTTCTGTCTCCTCCACCCTTCTTTCTCTTCCTCTCTCTGAAACCAATTATCCTATCTAATAAAAGAGTAACATGCAAATGTGACCGTACCTTGGCTCCTGATTGGCTATGCTACCAGCCAATCAGGAGCGGGGGGCGGGGCCTCGCAGTGTGTGATCCTGCCTCTCCCGCAGCCTCCACATGGCCTGGGGAACGGGCGCCATGGGCCTGGGGAGCAGACGCTGAGCTGGTGGTCCCGGCAAGCCCGCGGTGCCAGTTCCCCAGGCTGAGCAGAGGTACGGCGGGAAGGCCGGCTACCGCCATGCTTTGCTGTGGGCGCCTGGGGTCCAAGATCGCAAAGGGTGCGGGCGCGGAGGTCCCAGATCATTGGTGTGCCCTCGAAGGGCAGGGGGGGGAGACTGGCTACCACCACGCTTTGCTGCGGGCACAAGGGGTTGCAGATCATGAAGGGCGTGTGCACACAGGGGTCCCAGATCGCCATGGTGGAGGGGGCCAAGGCAGAGGCTGTTAGGGGTGATCAGGCCAGGAGGGTGGGCAGTTGAGGGTGATCAGGCTGATGGGCAGGCAGTTGGGGCCAAGGCAGCCGACAGAGGGGACCAGTTGCAGAGTGGATAGCAAGCAGAGTGGTTAGGGGATGATCAAGCAGTCAGGCAGGTGAGTGGTTAGGAACAGATTGCGAGGGGGTTTTCCAAGTGCCAGTTTAGGCCCGATCCCACAGGGATCTCAGATTGGAGAGGTTGGAGGCCGGACTGAGAGACAACCCCCACCCCCACTCCCCGAGTGCATGGATTTCGTGCACCGGGCCACTAGTGTGTGTGTGTGTGTGTGTGTGTGTGTGTGTGTGTGTGTGTATTAAATATATATATATATATATATATATATATATATATATATATATGTATATATATTTAAATGCATAATCCTGATGTACTACAAACTGCACAAGCGTTCATTTACTAACCAATCCAGAAGTAACTGCATGCTGTAGGCAGAGATTCTTGTGAAACAGTTGTATGGTATCCTTCATGGGGGCTTCAAATGGTATTAAAAGTAACAGCCACAGGACAAATGAATTCTCTCCCCTCCACAGTCCCGTTGTCATGCTGTTTTGCTTTTGTTAATGATTATTTCCAGGGAAATGGGTCAGCATTTTGAGATTCCGAGAGAAGAGCGAGCATGAGTAATGAAGCAGGGTGGAAAGTCCCGTTATCTGGCTATTCTCAAATTATTTATTTCAGTTCCCCCCCCCCGCCTCTCTCCCCCGGGGTGTGCTGGCTTTGTTGCTTTCCTTTCACTCTCGTCTTGTCAAGAGGGGCCTCCAAGGCAGAAGACAGACAGACACGCTGGCTGGCTCTGCTGGCTGTGGTCTCAAGACCGTGGCCAGAAGTTACTGAGTGACTTGGGCAGCCATCGTGATAGAGGGAGGCCCACAGGCGCCCCCTTTGGGAACCAACTGCCCACAGGGCCCAGGCCACTGGCCTTTGTGGGGCTGCAGCAGACAAGTTCTGCCTCATCTGCCTGCTTTCCTGGCTCATCTGTCATCTTTCGGACTGAGAATTGCTTATCCTGTGGTGAGAAAAGGAAAGGAAATGCATTAATTTTGAGAGGCAGCCCTAACTGATGTAGCTCAGTGCACAGAGTGTCAGCCTGCGGACTGACGGGTCCCGGGTTCAATTCCCGGTCCCTGGTCAAGGGCGTGTATCTTGGTTGCAGGCACATCACCAGTAAGGGGGCCTGCAGGAAACAACTGATCATTGTTTCTCTCTCATCGATGTTTCTAACTCTCCCTCCTCCTCCCTTCCTCTCGGTAAAAAATCAATCAAATATGTTTAACAAAATTTTTAAGAGGCAAACAAAAGGGGGGGCAGAGGAGCAATAGGAAGTAGGGAAGGAGCCCAGCTGGTTTAGCTCAGTGGATAGAGCGTCAGCCTGTGGCCTGAAGGGTTCTGGGTTGGATTTTAGTCCAGGGCACATGCCTAGGTGTCAGATTCAACCCCCAATAGGGGGTGTGCACGAGGCAGCCGATCAATGATTCTCATCATTGATGTTTCTCTCTCTCTCTCCCTCTCTTTTTCTCTCTGAAATCAATAAAAATATATTTAAGAAAAAGAAGTAGGGAAAGAAACGAAGTAGAGCAAAATAGAATTTGTATTAAAAATATTCAAATAAGGATCTCCTTCCTCTCCACATATCAGCTATGTGTGTATATATATGAGTATGTGTGTGTGTGTGTGTGTGTGTGTGTGTGTGTGTGTGTGTATTGCCGTTTCTTACAAGGTATCTTGCCTCCTTTCTCAAAACATCTGCTTAAAACAACATATACAAGAAAGACCAATTATTTAATAACATAATATAAGCCATTCCCAAAAGGTAACATTTCCCTTAAAATACACAGGCAGAAGGAAAACTCTACAACGAGGCAAAGAAATGATGATCTTTGGGGTTCCCCTCCTTCTATTTAATCAATTTTGTCCAATAATTATGTTCTAACAATTATGTCAAAAATCTCCAAATATTGTTTTCTGTTTCCTTTTAGGTGTATCTTGTTTGTTTCATGTATTTTGAAGGTAAATACGCCTTCAATTAGGACTCTTAGATTTTCTTGGTGAATTGTTTCTTTGGCCACTATGAAATGCCTCTCTTTACCTCCAGTAAAACTCTCTTTCTCAGGGTCTACTTTTTCTGATATTGATAGCTGCATTAGCTTTCTTATACTTATTGACTGAATCATTGTGTCTCCTAGACTTTTAGGAGTATTTTCGAGCTCCTGCGTTTTTATACTTTAAATGTGTTTCTTGTAAACAGCATATAAGTAGGTCTTGCTGTCTTTTAAAATCCAAACTGACAATCTCTGTTAATTGGAGTAATCAGTCCATTTGCATTTAATGTAATATTTGACATATTTTTTAAGTCACCCTCTCTATATTTGCTTTCTTTTATTCCATTTGGTATTGGTTCTTTGATTTGTCCTTGCCTGCCTTCTCTAGGGGGATTCCATATTTTTTAATATTCTAATTATATGTTGACTTTCTTTTTTTTTTTTTTTAGCTCTTCCTCTCTCTCTTTTTTAAAATATATTTTATTGATTTTTCACAGAGAGGAAGGGAGAGGGATAGAAAGTCAGAAACATCAATTAGAGAGAAACATGGATCAGCTGCCTCCTGCACACCTCCTCCTACTGGGGATGTGCCAGCAACCAAGGCACATGCCCTTGACCGGAATCGAACCTGGGACCCTTCAGTCCGCAGGCCGACGCTCTATCCACTGAGCCAAACCGGTTTCAGCTCTTCTTCTCTTTTTACTGTTTCCTCTGGAGATGATGGTCAGAAGCTATAAATTACTATGGTCTACATTCAAAGCGCTTGGAGCTACCTATGCATACTGTCAGTTCCTCGCCATAGTATCATTTGTCCTGGCTTTTTGAAAAAAACAAAACAAAACCAAAATACATTTTTCTCGGACCTCAGATACAAATCTTATAGACCAGCGATTCACAGCTTATATGTTGGGCCAGGGAACTTTTAGAGAAGCTGAATAAAGCTCCTGATCCCCACGCATGTATGTGCACACAAACTGTCACACAGAATCCTCATGTAACTGTGGAAGGTTTTACACCCACATGGAAGCCTGCCCAGTTCATGGACTCCTAGCATAGGAAGAAGTTTACCTTTCTCTCCAGCACTGATCTGGAATCTGAAGCAGTAGCTTGTGGGGCAGCACTTGAAAAACAAGTCAGAAAGAGTAAGAAGGATGAGGGTGAACAGACGCTGGGGGGGAGGAAGGAAGAGCAAAAACAATATCAGTGAAGAACTATTCCGAAAGTGATTTACTGGTGTTTTTATAGCACCCGATGTCATGGTCCTACCATGCAGGGTGTCAGCGTTTCAACCTGGCGCTTCATGAAGTCCTCTTGAAATCTCCTAAGAACCCAGGAGATTTTGAATGCTTTTACTGTTATAACTTCTAAGGAATAAGCTTTTGGGGTTTAAAAGTTGAGCAGACTGGCCCTGGGCAGTTCGGCTCAGTGGCTAGAGCATCAGCCTGCAGACTATAGAGTCCCAGGTTCGATTCCCAGCCAGGGCACATGCCCCAGTTGCAAGCTCTATCCCCAGTGGGGGACGTGCAGGAGACAGTCAGCGGTTCTCTCTCGTCATTGATGTTTCTATGTCTCCTCTGCCTTCCTCTCTGAAATCAATCAAAAAGTATTAAATGCAAAGAAAAGAAAATTTGAGCAGACTGGCTTCCAGATGGTTGAACTAACCTGCCCACAATGCGAGGCACACACTGCTCTCTGCCTGGTTCCACACTCCGTCTCCCCTGCACTCCAGGTGGTCTCGTCCGTGTCCTATTAGTGTTGATCAAAGAAGACTTTGATTCATCAGAGTCCCATTTAGATGATGATGCTGCGAATATAACTCGGAGCCTCTCTGCTGCGGATGAACCTGGCCATGGTTTCTCCTGAAGCGGAACTGGGAGGTGTGTGTCCCCATAAGCCGGTTCCTGGGACTCGTCCCCCCCACTCTGGAGCCCTGGGAGCACCTGGGGACACACCCAGATCCATTGCTGATTGAAATATAGACAGGTGGAGCCCAAACTGGTTTGGCTCAGTAGATAGAGCTTCAGCCTGCGGACTGAAAGGTCCCAGGTTCGATTCCGGTCAAGGGCATGTACGTTGGTTGCGAGCACATCCCCAGTAGGGAGTGTGCATGAGGCAGCTGATGGATGTTTCTGACTTTCTATCCCTCTCCCTTCCTCTCTGTAAAAAATCAATAATATATATACTTATTTTTAAAAAAGACAGGTGGACCCTCTTCCAGGTGAGGAGGGAGCTCACCTCTCTGCTTCCGAACACCAAACATGATTGCTTAGAGCAGTGGTCGGCAAACTTATTCACCAACAGAGCCATCTATCAACAGGACAACGATTGAAATTTCTATTGAGAGCCACATTTTTTAAACTTCAACTTCTTCTAATGCCACTTCTTCCACATAGACTCGCCCAGGCCGTGGTATTTTGTGGAAGAGGAGCCACACGCAAGAGGCCAAAGAGCCGCAGTTTGCCGACCACGGGCTTAGTGCATTTTCCGATAACCCCCAGCCCAGGAAAGGGTGCCCGTCTCATTGACAAAATTCAGCTCGTTCGCCCTTAACACGGCGCCCCGCTGATGATCAGAAAGGACTGGGCTTCCTATGGGCGGGCTGGTGCTTCCTGCGGCCTTGCTGGATGGACGTGAGGAAACATCATCTTCATCCAAACGGAAAACAATGTCTTCTCGAAAGACAGCTAACATTTTCAAAACGGCTCTTTAAAAAACAAAACAAAAAAAAAGACCCTTTGGAAGAACTGCGATAGGAAAGGTCTCATTGTCCTCACACCACTGTTCCTGAATCACGGCTAATGACTCCCGGACGTCGCCCAAACAATTAAGAATTGATGCAATTAACCTTTGTGTGTTGGTTTGGACCCAGCCTTTATAATAACTGCCTTTTGAACTCTGGAACACCCCGAGCCCAAGACATGGGCGTGTGTGTTTGTACACACACACACACACACACACACACACACACACACACTTTTGCACAGATACACCCACTGCAGGAGCACGTGGAATTGAAAAGCATACATTTGGACTGCTAAATCTATTAACGATTTGTTTCAATTAGGAGCCCAGCTGCTTCCTGAGATTCCGCAGGCAGCCTGGGCTTCAGAACTTGGGCCATACTGAGAATGAGTCCCGGGGGGCTCGCTTCTGTCTCTCTGCTCAGCGTTGTTAAAGGCGCGTCGTGGGAAGGTAACAGCGAGATGCTTCTCCACTGCAGCATGGCCGCTGCCTCTGGCCTTGGGCGAGGACGGGCGTCGTTGTGAGAGGGGCCAGCGCCCTGGCCCTGACCTGCTCATTCCGGCTTGTTCCGTCCAGCAGGCGGCCTGGTCTCTGGCTCACCTTGCTTGTAGACTTGCCAACTTGGCTCAAGGAGATGCAGCATCTTGCTTAATTCCAAGGCCCCTCCTTAACCCAGGATCGGTAGGGGGAGCTGTGGCTTAATTGAAACCAGCATCCACTGTTATCTGTGTGTGTGTGTGTGTGTGTATGTGTGTGTGTGTGTGTGTGTGTGTGTGTTTTGAAAGACTTAGCTAGCCCTAACCAGTTTGGCTCAGTGGATGGAGCATCGGCCTGCAGACTGAAGGGTCCCAGGTTGGATTCCAGTCAAGGGCATGTACCTTGGTTGCGGGCACATCCCCAGTAGGAGGTGTGCAGGAGGCAGCTGATGGATGTTTCTCTCCCATCGATGTTTCTGACTCTCTATCGCTCTCCCTTCCTCTCTGTAAAAAATCAATAAAATATATATATATTTTTTTTTTAAAAAAAAAAAAATAAAGACTTAGCTAGCCCTAACCAGTTTGGCTCAGTGGGTAGAGCATCAGCCTGCAGACTCAAGGGTCCCAGGTTCGATTCCGGTCAAGGGCATGTACCTTGGTTGCGGGCACATCCCCAGTAGGAGGTGTGCAGGAGGCAGCTGATGGATGTTTCTCTCCCATTGATGTTTCTAACTCTCTATCCCTCTCCCTTCCTTTCTGTAAAAAATCAAATATATATATATATATATATATATATATATATTAATAAAGAGTTAGCTGGGGACAGAGCTGCGTGCAAGTTAGTTAAGAGAAGTAGGGTCTGAGGAGCAACCCTCCCATTTTCCAGCTCTTTCTTGGCATTCAGCGAATGACAGCAACACAGCTTGCTATGTGGGTAATGCCAAATGGAGCCCGCCGTGTCCCGTTCATCAGTCAGCGCCTCTTCACACGCTCACTCATCTGCTCAGTCCTCATGGAGTGTCTGCTGTGTGCAACTCGAGTGCTGGAAGGCAAAGATTACTAAGGCACCGCCTCTGCCTTTCGGGTGTTTGTAGTCTAAGGGATGAAACACAGCAGCAGAAGAAGCAATGACTGTGGAGGGCTGTGTGTCTACAAAGGGCGTCGGGAACGCGAGGCAAGAGGGAGTGTGATGGGGACGGAGAGGAAGGGGGTCAGGGGAGGTTGTGTGTCCATGGTGCAGGAAGGCGCTCACTAAATGTGTGTTGCATACGTGTTGAAAAAGAAAATATGAATGAATGAATGAAGGAACGGAAAAAAGGAAGTGATTGGAAAGTGAGATGGAGACGTACAGGCAGTCTAGGAAAACAGGTCTTAAAAAACCCTTAATAACCAGACCGGTGTTGCTCAGTGGTTGAGTATCAGCCACGAGGAACCAGGAGGTCACGGTTCGATTCCTGGTCAGGGCACATGTCCGGGTTGGGGGCTCCATCCCTAGGTGTGGGCATGCAGGAAGTAATCGATCAATGTTTCTCTCTTGTCCATGTGTCTATCTCTCTCTCCTTCTTCCTTCCTCTCTCTTTAAAATTAATAAAAAAATATATTTTTTAAAAAAAGGGCTTAATGAAAGGATATGGTGATTGGGAGCCAGGAGAAACTTGATGTGGCTAGTGCACCCCGAGAGAAGAGAGGCGCCGAGAGTGAGGTTTGTAGGAGAAAGAAGGGAATTCTTCGCTCCATGCCCAAGAGCTTGGCCTTGTCTATCAAGAAGCCATCGGGCCCGGGGAGTGATGGAGCCAGGCCCGCCTTCCTAAAAGGTCACGTGGCCCAGGCTTACACGTGAGGGTGGAGGAATGTAAGACTGGAGGCGGAACAGAAAAACACACTGGGTGGTGATCTCAATGATATGAGACGTCCCCGTGAATCTGGCCTAAAGTTGGCTGCAGAGTGGAAAGATCTGGAGGACCTAGAAGCTCACTGAGGGTGCGGGATAGACGATGTTAAAGGAAGAAAAATAATCTACACGGTGCTCCTTAATAAGTCCAGACACATGGCAAGCATGTGCCCAAACATGGATGCAAACAGACCCATTCTAACGGGTCCTTGCTGGTTATTGGAGAAAGGCACCTGAAGAAGTCATATAACAATTAAAATAAAAACAACAACAAGCCCATACGTAAGAATGGAGTAAATGTTTGTGGTAGCTAGTGAGACTGTTTGCATAAATCCAACCAGAGAGGGAATGTTTAGAGATACAATATTTGAATCCAAAGAGTTATTTCTTCCCATGTATTTATTTATCACTTACTTTATCAAGGAATCAGTTCGGCATTCACAGAATAGGACATACGTGTAGAAGCTGACACATGACAGCCTAGGGGGCATTTCAAAGCCCACCCTTCCCACCTGTTTGTGACGTGAGATGCATTGAATAAAGTTTTATTGGAACGCAGCTGAGCTCACCCAACGTGGGTCTGTGGCTGCTTGTGTGCTAACAATGGCAGAGTTGAGTAGTCACGATAGAAATGATAGAAATGGTATCATCCATGAAACCAGACCCTCTAGAGCAGTAGTCCTCAACCTTCCTGATGCCATGACCCTTTAATACAGCTCCTCATGTGGTGGTGACCCCCAACCATGAAATCATTTTTGTTCCTACTTCATCGCTGTAATTTTGCTACTGTTAATGAATCGTCATGTAAATATCTATCTGTGTTTTCCAGTGGTCTTAGGTGACCCTGCTAGCGGTTCTCAATCTGTGGGTCATAATGTAAACATCTGGCCGAAACCGGTCTGGCTCAGTGGCTAGAGCGTCGGCCTGCGGACTGAAGGGTCCCAGGTTCGATTCCGGTCAAGAGCATGTACTTTGGCTGCAGGCACATCCCCAGTAGGGGGTGTGCAAGAGGCAGCTGATGGATGTTTCTCTCTCATCAATGTTTCTGACTTTCTATCCTTCTCCCTTCCTCTCTGTAATAAATCAATAAAATATATTTTAAAAAATAATGTAAATACCTGTGTTTTCTGATGGTCTTAGGCTCTACAACAGCGGTTCTCAACCCGTAAGGTTGCCACCCACAGGGTGAGTACCCCTAGCTAGCAGGGTCACCTAAGACCATTGGAAAATACAGATATCTACATGACGATTCATTAACAGTAGCAGAATTCCAGTGATGAAGTAGGAACGAAAATGATTTTATGGTTGGGGGTCACCACAACATGAGGAACTGTATTAAAGGGTCTCGTTAGGCAGGTTGAGAACCACTGCTCTATAGTAAGAGGTTATGGCTCCCTGAAATAGAATACAAGTGCGTCTGTACCTTAGAGAGACTAGAAGCTAGGACATAACAGGGGGAAATGCACCGTGTATCTGGAGAACCGGTTATTGCCCCATTGTGTCTGGGCTCATGGATGAAAGAGCAACAATGCTCAGTGCTGTTGGGTACCACGGTGATTCCCTCAGGCCATTGGCCGATGTTCACCTAGGAGGCAGTTCCTGCATGGGAGGCCCAGAGTAGCAGGTAGGTGGGGAGTGAGGGGGGCGGGACCTCACGCTGAGGTCACTGGAACCCACTGGCATCAAGATCCGGGCACCCCAAGAAGCAGCCACAGGAGGGCAGCAAAGTCACATGACATTAAAAACATTTACATGGGAGCAATCGTCCTCAAAAGTTTGTAGATTAAAAAACAAACAAACAAACAAAAAACATCTGGCATTTACCGTGATGACCCCCCTTTTCCAATGGAGATTTCTATTTTTTTAATATATTTTATTGATTTTTTTTTTACAGAGCGGAAGGGAAAGGGATAGAAAGTCAGAAACATCGATGAGAGAGAGACATCGATCAGCTGCCTCTTGTACACCCCCTACTGGGGATGTGCCCACAGCCAAGGTACATGCCCTTGCCGGAATCGAACCCGGGACCCTTCAGTCCGCAGTCCGACGCTCTATCCACTGAGCCAAACCGGTCTCAGCTCCAGTGGAGAGATTTCTTCAGCCTGAATCTAAATGCCCAATAATCTCCTGTGGATCCGAATGAAGACATATTCATAGATAAAATCTGCTGCTCGGGGCGGGGCCAAATATGTAAAAACAGGAAAACACTTTGATTAGGACGCTACGTGTCAGTGTCCGACACTGAGAATGTGTAGGTCACAAAGCAATACTGATACATGTCCAGGAAGTAACTAATGTTTACCTGTGGACTGAGTCCCAGGAGGCAAAAGGCGAACGTATTGTAGCTCATGGCCCTTCCGTGGCCATATACGCTGAATGGCCAGATTATTATGGCCTCTGAACCCAAATAATCTGGCCAGTCAGTATACATATACATATATATCAGAGGCCCGGTGCAAGAATTTGTGCATGGCCAGGGGGAGGGGATATGGGATATGGGTGGTTGGCTGGCCTGCCTGCTGCTGGTCGAACTTCTGGTCAAGGAGACAATTGGAATATTAGCCTTTTATTATATAGGATATACGCTCAGTGGCCAGATTATTATGTGTTCAGAGATCATCATCATCTGGACACTCAGAGTATAGTGTCTTTTTATATATTTTTAATAAATGATCCCTAGGAAATAGCATTTCTCTATCTTTTTATCTCCCCCCTCCCCTCATTTATTTATGTTGTGATATTTTTGTGCCAAAGTTTGCACCAGAGAACGGGGTGGGGGTATAACATAAGAGTAAAAGGAGAGTGAAGGAGTTACTTTATACCTTTAAAACATAATCCAGAATAATAACCCTCTTGGGGCAGGGGGGAAAAGCATGATTTTAAAGTTTTGTTTTCCTTTCATTTCCTCACTTTCCTTTGGCCATCCATCAAGCCCCTTCTTCTCAGTTTCGAGGTGTGGACAGATGTCTTCAGAAGCTCGGTTTAATCAACAGAAGTTCTTCATTTTGGGGTAGACAAATGTACCCGTTGTCTCTGTTACGCTTGGTCACTCTTGTGTAAAACATTTAAGAAAAAACTGGTTGTTAATATATATTTGAAACGTTTCCCTGAAGTTCTAACGCATTAGCGTCCTGACACCATCATTACTGCTTATCAAGTCATTCCCTGGCGTGGCCTGGTCATGGCTGAGCCTTCCCAATGACCTCTCTCTCCTCACTAGTAGGTGTTTCTGGTTTGTGTCGACAACAAGTGTTTTCTGAAACAACTATTCTTTTTATATATATATATATCCCTGTTATGTTGAGGAAAACATTAATAATTGTTTGCTGCTTCTTGATCATTGTCCATTTTAGCCAGATCTTGCCAAAGGAAGAGAAAGAATTACAAGCAAATTAGAACAGTTACAATGTGTGCCTGGCTTTCTTTGGGTATTTCTATAGTCAAAGTATAGACCTTAGGAACTGGGAGGAATTTTAGTAAAAATAATCAATTTAGTGAAATCATGGATCTGTGTGAGTGTGTGCATGTGCGTGCGTGCGTGCAAGAGAGAGAGAGAGAGAGAGAGAGAGAGAGAGAGAGAGAGAGAGAGAGAGAGAGAGAGAATCTCAGTGTTGAGATGGCGATAAAAAGATGTGTACAGATATTTATATATTTTACTTGTTGACCATAATTCATGGAATCTCTAGAAAAAAATGTTTTGTTTTTTTGTTGTTGAGAAAATAGCACTCTGGAATGCTATACGCAACTTCTCCTTTTCTTGCTTCCCTGTAAGTCATTTCTCCAGGGCCGCCTGACTTCCTCATTTGAATCCTCTGAGATTGGCCTGTCAGGTGTCTGTCTTTCTCACAGGGCTAAGGGAGGACTCTTAATCTAGGCAGGTGGTCCCACCACCCCACAGTGTGCAGGTTATAAACAGCATTTGGCATTCAGGGAGGTTAAAATGGGAATTTGAATTCCCTCAAAAGAGTCCCAAGTAGAAGGTTGTCTAGCATGTGCTAGCAGACAGAAACTTCCATAAACTAGTAGTTGATCTGGGTGTTAGCGAGGGAGTCCCAGTGTCAAAGAGACGTGTTCCCAGCAGAGAACATATCAGTGGCCTCCACTAGTCACTTTGTCAACATGTGTCACATACAGAGTTCTCCCCATTCGCTGAAATCTTGAGGTTTTCCCCATTCCTCTGGGAAAGACATACATTAGACTGAAAGGGCAGAGCGGGACTGCAAAGACAGCTGCCATTTTGGACTGTGTGGCTTGGCAGCCACCATGTGGGCAGCGTGATATGTAAACTTACCTGGGGGCTGCCATCTTGAAATCACAAAGACCAACCCCTCCCTTTGAATTAGCCAATTGTGAAAGACTGTGCGCTTGAGCTCCAATCAAGAGCAAAGGACAGGACAGGTCACATGCATTAGGGATTATTTGCGTCACTAGCCCCAGCCATCACCCAACCAATTGGAATCGGCCAACTCAGTGGTTCGCGTCTGGCCCCACCTCCCTATAAAATCGCCATGTTTTTGGATATTTTTCCTCCTTTACGACCTGCCGCTGTGTCAGTGGGGCCAGAGGGCCAAGCCTGGGCTTGTAATAAAGGCTCCATGCTATTGCATCAGACTCGGCTCCCTGGTGGTGTTGGGGATCATGAAATCTGGTCATAACAAGACCTACAACAATGCCCTCTCTGATCAAGAAACTAAACAGGAAGCAGATGAAGATGTGGAAAAGGGCAGAGGAAAGAGAGACAGAATACTGCCTGGTTGACATGGCTCCATGGTTAAGCATCGGCCTGTGAACCAGGAGGTCATGGGTGGTTCAGTTCCTGTTTGGGACACGTGCCTGGGTTGTGGGCTCGATCCCCAGAGTGGGGTGTGCAGGAGGCAGCCGGCCCATGATTCTCATGGGTGTTTCCATCTCCCTCTCCTTTTCTCTTCCTCTCTGAGATCAATAAAGGCTTTTTTTTATTTTTATTTTTTTTACAAGAAAGAGTATTTATCAGGGACATGGGAAGCTTTGCACTCAGCCCACTATCTGAAGGTCTTGGAAACCTTTTAAATGGGAATGCGGTTCAGAATAAACTCCAAGGCTCCGCTTTGGAGAAACTTACACTTTATTTGTTTATATTATTTTTAAATATATTTTATTGATTTTTTTTTTTACAGAGAGGAAGGGAGAGGGATAGAGAGTTAGAAACATCGATGAGAGAGGAACATCCATCAGCTGCTTCCTGCACACCCCCTACTGGGGATGTGCCTGCAACCAAGGTACATGCCCTTGACTGGAATGGAACCTGGGACCCTTGAGTGCGCAGGCCAACGCTCTATCCACTGCGCCAAACCAGTTAGAGTGAAACTTACACTTTCAATAAGAAAAGATAGAGCATTATTTCATTATGTTGGTGACATATGGCATTTGAACCTTTTAAAACATGTCCTGGGACTGTAGAGCAGGAAAAATTATATCTCTATTAGGAAAAAGGAGAAGATTCTATTTTCTCAGCAGCCGGTCAACATGAAATATATGTATCAAGGCATAATGTCTATGTTTCTACATGACTGGAAGAAGGAAAAAAAAAACACACACACCACTGAAAACTAGGACACATCAAGGACCTTCCTTAAGAAGTTAATTAGGTCCTTCATTCCAAAGCTCCAGCCAGTTATTTGTGTTGCCGAGGGAACGATTCGTAAGAGGCATACAGTTTTTAAAAATGAATTTCAGTGGCATTTAGTGCAGTGGGAAGGAAGACTCCTGTTGGTATTTTGATTGGTATGACATTGCAATTATTTAATAGTGTAGGGAGACAAATTGACAATATTGTCTACCTACTGGAGGATAAACGGTTTCTTCCCATGTATTCATTGATGTCTTTTTCTGTGTATATTAGAAAGTTTAAAGAGCTCTAGCTGGCTTAGCTCAGGGGGTAGAGTGTCGGCCTATGGACTGGAGGGTCCAGGGTTCGATTCTGGTCGAGGGCACATGCCCTGATTGTAGGCTTGGTCTCCAGTGGGGGACGTGTAGGAGGCAGCCAATCAATGATTCTCTCTCATCATTGATGTTTCTATCTTTCTCTCCCTCTCCCTTCATCTCTGAAATCAATACAAATATATTTTTAAGAAAAGAAGCAAAAAGATTGCCGTGTGTGTGTGTGTGTGTGTGTGTGTGTGTGTGTGTGCGCGCGCGCACGTGCGCACACACGCATTCATGCATGATATGTTTATACATGAATCTAATGGGGAGTATCTGAAGTTGTTATTTTTTTACTTTTATATTTTTCTATCTCATTAATTTTGTAAAGATTATAAAAGTACTTTGGAGAATTAATTGAGGTATTTCTAAAAAGAGAAAAGCAGGAGGCTTGATTAACCCAAGCATGCAATAAAACATTTCATATAGGTGTACTTGCTATACTGGTGCGATACAGGTGTGCAGATGCAGCGGTATGATACAATTATGTAGGGGCAACAATAAAAACAACCTGTTAGTGGGGCTAAAGACTATACGAACCAAAATAATTGAATAGAGGCTCCAGAAATAGACCTAATTGCGTATGGGAATTTACTACTTCGCAACAGTACCATTTCAAATTAATGGGAGAAAATATATATTCATCCATAAAATTAAATCCATTCTAAGGCATGACACATGAGCCAACAAGGAGAAAGATAAATAAACTCAAGCGCATAAAACTTAGAAAAATTTGGTGGCAAAATACTACAACTAAGGTAAAAATGCAAATAGCAAACTGAAAAAGTTATGACAGATGGAAGACTAATTTCATCGATTTTAACAAGAGTTTCTACACACCACTGTAGAAGGCAACAAAATAAATAAATCAAATGTAAAATCAGGCAGAGGATTCAAAAAGGCATCCTCAGGCAAATAAAAACAAATAGCTAAATAAAGGGAAAAATGCCAACCTGATTAACTTTGAACAAATGCAACATGAAACAGTTATAGAGCATTTTTTCCCAATAAGTTTGTCAACATTTTTAAGGTATTTATTATATTAATTGGAGGCCCAGTGCATGGAATTTGTGCACTCCGCGAGGGGGGCCCTCAGTCTGGCCTGCACCCTCCTGCAGTCCGGGAGCCCTGGGGGGCGGGGGAGAGGCAGGCCTAAGCCGGCAGTCGGAAATCCTTAGCGCTGCTGTGGAGGCGGGAGAGGTTCCCACCACTGGCCCTGGCTTCTGGAGCGCCCTGACCACCAGGGGGCAGCTCCTGTGTTGAGCATCTGCCCCCTGTTGGTCAGTGAGCATCATAGCAACTGATCCTTCCATCATATGGTAAATTTGCATATTAGCCTTTTATTAGAATATATAGGATTATACCTACTGTTAATAGATGTATGAAGGGAAAACTCAGTTTACTCCTCCAAGAGAATACTTTGTGTGAACTTTGGACAGTAACTTGGAAATGCCTTTTAAAAGTCCAAACCCACATGATGGCTGACACAGTTATTAAGTGATGGTTGTACAGCTTTGTATATGTCCGCGGTGCCATAGAACTCTGTGCTTAAATATAGTTAAAATGGTAAATATTGTTATATATATATATAAAACAGCACTGAATAAAGCAAAAAAGAGAGGAAACCATCACAGAGCTATATATCAAAAGAGAAAAGTCATTTTAACTCTGTGGCTATAAGAAATAAAAAGCATTCTTATATACCTATTCTTAAGAAATATAAAAGTAAGCGGAAAGTAGTATGTACATCTGTGAGTAGGAAGTGGGTCTGGGATGGGTGTGGTATTATTACTGTTCACTATTAATCCAGCTTCTTCCCAAATAATGACCGTATTTTATCTCAGACTTTAAAACTACTCATTAAAATATCCCCCCCTCCCTCCCTCAAAAAATGTAGTGCATGTTTCAGCCACGCATCTTATTCTTATTTGTGCTGGATTTAAAAGGAGTTCACCTGCTGAGACCGGTTTGGCTCAGTGGATAGAGCGTCGGACTGGGGACTGAAGGGTCCCAGGTTCAATTCCTGCAGGGGCATGTACCTTGGCTGCGGCCACGTCCCCAGTAGGGGGCGTGCAAGAGGCAGCTGATCGATGTCTCTCTCTCATCGATGTTTCTGACTTCTATCCCTCTCCCTCCCGCTCTGTAAAAAAAATCAATAAAATATATTTAAAAAAATAAATAAAAGGAGCTTACCTTACACTCTCTCACAAGAGGCTGCCTTACAAATGATTTCTCTCCGTGCACTTAGGAAAATATTTCTCTTTTTTTGTCCCTTAAGAGTTTAAGTAGAAGCAATGTTTGCCTGGGCAGAGATGTGTGGGATCGGAATGTGTATGCATGTGCACGCACACACGGGCACACACGCACACATATGCATCTAGGAAAGCCTGGGGACTAAGTAGGAATTAAAAGGTGACCGAAGTGTGTGTCTGCCGCCGACCTGAGTGAGCACCCTCCACAGAGGACAGGCTGTAGGTGGCCAGCTCCAGCCTCTTCTGCAGAACGTAAGCATCCCAGCACCCCTCACTTTTCTTCTCTTTTTAAAATATACTTTTATTGATGTCAGAGAGGGATGGAGAGGAAGAGAGAGATCGAAACATCAATGATGAGAGAGAATCATTGATCGGCTGCCTCTTGCACGCCCCCGACTGGGGATCAAGCCCACAACCCAGGCATGTGCCCCTGACCAGAATCAGACCTGGGACCCTTCGGTCTGCAGGCCAGTGCTCTATCCACTGAGCCGCACCAGCCAGGGCATGACTGAATTTTTTGAAGACCACTGGTTTTATGAAGACGTTCATGCATCAGACAATATCCCACCTAGCAGCAATAAGGGCACACCAGTGAGCTGAGTGAGTTGTGTAAAATAGAAGGCTTTTATAGGCAGAAAAGGATGGGGCCAAGAATTTAAAGAGCAGATGATTTTCCCTTCCAGGCAGTCAGAGTTCTCTTATCAGGCCAATGACCTCCCTAGTGCTGAGCAGCAGAAAATGCTGGACCAGTTGATTTAAAGTGCCACTCCTGGGCCAGGTTGAAACCGCAATTAGGTTATTAAGTTGGGAGCTGGTGAAGTGGCTTGGCACAAGAGACTCCATTTTGGCCTGCTGTTACCTTTTTTTTTTTTTAATACATTTTATTGATTTTTTACAGAGCGGAAGGGAGAGGGCTAGAAAGTCAGAAACATCGATGAGAGAGAAACATCGATCAGCTGCCTCTTGCACGCCCCCTACTGGGGATGTGCCCGCAGCCAAGGTACATGCCCTTGACCAGAATCGAACCCGGGACCCTTCAATCCGCAGGCCGACGCTCTATCCACTGAGCCACACCGGTCTCGGCGGCCTGCTGTTACTTTTTAAAAACAAAAGTTAAGGTAGAGCCCTGACCGGTGTGGCTCAGTGGATAGAGCGTGGGCCTGGCAATGAGGGGGTCCCAGGTTCGATTCCGGACAAGGACACGTGCCTTGGTTGCGGGCACATCCCCAGTGGGGGGTGTGCAGGAGGCAGGTGATGGATGTTTTTCTCTCATCGATATTTCTGGTTCTCTATCCCTCTCCCTTCCTCTATGTACAAAAATCAATAAAATATATAGTTTTTAAAAAGTTAAGGTAGAAAATTAGAGAGGAGTTTTCTTGCAGTTCTCTCTTCTTGCCACCCAGTGGATGGAGCAACTAGGAATAAGGAGACCAAATTGTGTTTCTACAAGGTGGTCATTTGTACTGACTTGGCACACATAGCCAGCACCCATGATGGGTGAGGGACTGTCGTGAGGATTTTACAACGATGAACTAACTGAATATTAAAAGTAGCAGAAAGTGGAATCCAACGCCCCCTAACAACAATACAGGAGACAGTCACAGAGGGACTAGGTACTGAGTTGTGGACAGGGCTGGAGAGACAAACCAGGGGGTAAGGTACCAGAGACCAGTCAGAGCCGAGAGACTTTGGCCACTCCAGGCCTGATGGGGAGGGAGAGGAAGTGATGTCAGCAGAGAGCAGTGGTTCTGGGTCTGTGGACAGGCCCCTCTTGGGGAGTCAGCCAAGACCAGGGATGTGATCCATGGCAGGAAGGAAGCCAAGAGCAAATACCCTAGCCTGTCTCTTCTTCTCCAGTGGGCATGCCCAACAAGAAGCCAGTTGGCCAAGAAGCCAGGGTTATGCCCAATCCATAGGAGTCAGCTCCCCTGGGCACAAAACAGGGCAGAAAGGAATCCAGAGTGGGTCGTAAGTGGCAAATAATCGGCACACACCTCAGATTATTTTAGGAATGAAGTGGAGAATAAGTAGCAAATAATAAAGCCTATCCTATATAATAAAAGCCTAATATGCTAAGTGTCTGGTTGACCGTTCAACCAATGAAAACATAATATGCTAATGATATGCGAAGGCCGCTCAACCGCTTGCTATAACGTGCACTGATCACCAGGGGGCAGACAGTTGACTGGTTGACCAGTTGCTATGAAGTGCACTGATCACCAGGGGGCGGACGCTCAGACTAGTAGGTTAGCTTGCTGCTGGGGTCTGGCTGCTTGAGACTGAGTGAGATGGGTCAGACACACTCTGGAGCCCTCCCAGAATCCCTCCCGGCTGGCTAACCTTCCGCATCCCTCCCCAGCCCCGAACATGTACTGGTGGGAGTCCCTCAGTCTGGCCTACACCCTCTCACAATCAGGGACCGACCCCTCAGGGGATGTCAGAGAGCCGTTTGGAGCCCAATCTCACAGGCCAGGTCGAGAGATCCCACTGGTGCATGAATTCCTGCATCGGGCCTCTAGTAACTTTCATATTTTCTCCTTTCCTCGTGATGTTACAAACGCCTCTTCCTCCGTGACCTTTATGCACTATAAAAGTCATACCTGTGTATAAATATCAAGCTTCTACTTGCAAGGATTTTAGCAGAGCATCTCTACACCCTAGAAATGACCAGGCTGCCCCCTGATTGGGCAAAGGTTTTACATTTCCCAGTTTGCTTTGCGAAATAATTCTAGGGCTGATCTGTCACCCTCCCTCCTGCCAATGCAGCCTGTGTTCCTGACACTTGAGAAACACAGGGCTATTTACATGTTGGTGGAAGGTGGAAAGCACATACTATTCATGTGCACACTAGTGAGCCCAGCTATTTCTCCCTTCCATCTGGACCTATTGAGTGGCAGCGCGAGAGATATCTGCTGCTCCAAAAGTAAAAAAATAAAAATACTTAGCTGTCTGATGAAATGTTTTAAATGCATAGGGTTCACCTTGGGTCTGGCTGCTGTTCAGATTTTTATCCATTCATAACACACAGGGCTGCCTCTATCCCCTCCGGGGCTGATGGGAAAAATAATACTGCGTTCGGGCCCTTGCTTTGCCTGAGGGAGGATATTCCAAATGCTGGGCGTGGTTCCTGCACATGGAACCACCTACATACATGTGCCAGGCCAGTTTACATGCATGCAGTAGTGCACCGTGGAGTTTTCCGTTACAGAGTGTTTTCTTCTGATAGAGCAGTTTTGTGCAGATCGGGGGAGCTCGCATGCTTGTGTTGCAGCATCTTGATTCATTTTGAGTCATTTGGCGCCGTGTTTGAAATGGAAGGGGAAGGCAGTCCTGAAACTGTGACCTTTTAACAGATTCCCCCACAAGAGACCTTAAGGCGAAAATTGATCCTACAGGAGGAAAATGAGTCTGGTCCACATGGCTCCGTGGTTGAGTGTCAACCTATAAACCAGAAGGTCACGGTTCAATTGTGGGCTTGATGTCCAGTAGGGGGCGTGCAGGAGGCAGCCAGTCAGCGATTCTCTCTCATCATTGATGTTTCTATCTCCCTCTCCTTCTCTCTTCATGTCTAAAATCAATAAAAATGTATTTTTTTTTAAAAAAAATAAAGATTCCGTGGTTTAAGGAATAAACCAATCAAAACAAAAGAAGAAAATTATAGCTACTACAATAAGCCAATGTGCATGCGTTCCCTTGAGCTTCTGCCCAGCAGTTACGTTCTTAACGTACTGTCTTTGTATTCCTCTCCGCCTCTCTCTGGGACACTTAAGGGGAAAAAAAAAAGAAAGATGTTTAAATAACAGCCACTGACTGACTAGGTTTCTGCCCTCGGTCAGGGTCCACATCCAGCCTGTGAAGAATTTGCATCATCTGGTTAAGAAAGCTCCATGCGCTATTCCGTAGACAGTGGAGCCAGAGGTATCTGAGTTGTATTGCACTGCTGCCTCCCTTCCCGTGTACACCGAAGAGCAGTTGCTATGGAGGAGAGTTGTCTACATGTCAAGACGATGAGCTTTTCATGTATGAAAACATAGGCAGGAAGGGGACCACTTGGAGAAAGAAGGGAGGTGGTCGCAGAATTGTTTCCTGCTGAGATTCACGAAGCAGTATTGACGTTTAAAGCAAGTGAGCCCTCGGCAAGGGATTGGCTCATTTTTCTTCATCTCAAAACCCAACGGCTTCAGGTGGAGGAAGAACTCCCAGTCGAGTCGCTCTGTGCTGAACGTTGTTCTCAACCGTTCTGTTTGTGAGAATGGGGTTCAGGGCTAAAGACGAGCGAAGAGGTGCCCGCAGCCCACGCTTGGAAAGGAAATTATCTCAGGGAAGTGACAGCAGACAGTTAAAGCACTTGTCAGCCTTGGAGCATCTGTATTGGCTTAAGCATTTTATTTCATGTTATCTACTCTAAAAAAGTTAGCCTCAAGCCAAATTGCCTCATTTTTTTTTTTTTATCAAAAAGAATTTCTTGAATTAAAATGGACTAGAGAGAGAGAGAGCCAAGTCTACAGCCAAAATTACTACTGAGTCAAGGCTTAATAATACTTACTATTTAAACCCTTTTTAAAATATATATATAATTGATTATATATATATATATATATATATATATATATATATATATAATTGATTTTTTTTACAGAGAGAGAGGGAGAGGGATAGAGAGTTAGAAACAGCAATGAGAGAGAAACATCCATCAGCTGCCTCCTGCACACCCCCCACTGGGGATGTACCCGCAACCAAGGTACATGCCCTTGACAGGAATCGAACCTGGGACCTTTCAGTCTGCAGGCCGACACTATCCACTGAGCCAAACCTCTCAGGGCTTAACTAAACCCTTTAATGATGCTAAGTGACCATGATGTCTCAGAAATCATTCTGCGCGTACGGCATGACTGTTTTTAGATGCTTCTTGCATGTTTTCCCATAACTTGCCGTGGAAGTGACATTGAAATTTTGGCCTTGACGCTGACGGTGTGACCTTGGGCCAATCACTTAGCCTTTCTAGGTGTCAAGGTTTTTAATCTGTCGAGGGGCGCCAAAAAACACTTCACGGTGGTTACGTGATGATCAAGGGAGAGAGAACATAATGGTATCTATTCTTTCTTAAAAGCTTCCGATGAAATGTCATAGGAGGATATGTTTATGGTGCGAACGAAAATGGTCACACTGAGAAGGAACTCGACTGAGGGCAAAATTGTATTTCTCTAGCCATTCTTTTTCTTTTTTAGTTATTAATTTCTATCACCCAGAAGGTCACGAAGGCATACGTGTGGCTAAAATATCCTTGGAGCCACGATATAATAAGTAGAGGAGGCAAGACGTGAGGTGATGAGAAGTCAACTTAAATCAAAGAAGATAACGTTGGCTGTCCCGCTTCCGGCGTCCTCATTGTGACATCAGAAAACAACACAAAAGAACAGAAGGAAGAGAAGATCCACATGGGAATGACATGCTCCCCCTCAGAATCACAGTGACTCAATAGAAGGAATATCAACAAATGGCGGCTTAAGGTCTCTCATACGCCCCCCGTGGCCCCCACCCAAGTGAGGGTCCCCAAGAGAAGGCTCATCGTTTTTTCAGGGCGTCGTGAAAATCGGTGGGGAGCCGAGACCGGTTTGGCTCAGTGGATAGAGCATCGGACTTCGGACTGAAGGGTCCCGGGTTCGATTCTGGCAAGGGCATGTACCTTGGCTGCAGGCACATCCCCAGTAGGGGGCGTGCAAGAGGCAGCTGATGGATGTCTCTCTCTCATCGATGTTTCTGACTTTCTATCCCTCTCCCTTCTGCTCTGTAAAAAATCAATAAAATATATTTTTTAAAAAATCGGTGGGGAAATACAGAAACAAGAGAAGAGGACTACCCTGAAAAAAGCCTGTCCCTAAATATAAAACGTATCCAAGTGCATCAAAGCAAGGATCATTTAGAAGGCTTTTCAGTGGACATGCAAACTAAGGCAGCAGGCTGAATTTAACAGGGCAGGAATTACATACAGGGACAGGTATGAGTAAAAAGACACACACACACATACACACACATACACATACATATTCACACACATACATACACACACACATACACACACACATACACACATACACACACACACACACACACACACACACACACACAAAAGAGAGAGAATCTCTATTTGGCAATGGATAGTGAAACATACAAGGAGAAAAGGAGATCAATTTAGGGTCCCGAGCGTCAAAGAAGATCTTTAATTGAGAAGCTTACAATCCCCAGCCCTCACCCCTGCAAAACAAATGAGCAAGCCGATAAAAATAAGATTAAAATGAAAATAAAATAAAACAGGCAAACATATCTGGACTGCTGTATTGATAGGTGAGGATTCCATTACCCTAGGAAGCATGTGAAATACATCAATACTATAAAATTAAACAAATGGAAAGTCAAGTGGATACGGAGGTGTCGGAGGACATTGGGAAATGAAATGTCATACACATTAAAATATCATAACCCATCTGAAAATAACTAGGAAATAGGAGACACCTGTAAGTTATGCTTTAGGCAACTCCTGGGGAAAAAAAAACCCTGTAGTAGATTTCTCCCAAGCTCTCCTGTGGAAACTTTCACCCCTCTCCTAGCTACTCTTTCTCAGAAACTTCTTTTTAAATACATTTTTAATTGATTTCAGAGAGGAAGGGAGAGGGAGAGAGAGACACACACACCAATGAGGAGGGAGAACCACTGATCGGCTGCCTTCTGCACGCCCGCGCTGGGGATCAAGCCCACAACCGGGGCCCGTGTCCTGACCAAGAATTGAACCGTGACTTCTGGTTCACGGGTCAATGCTCAACCCCTGAGCCATGCTGGCCAGGCCTCAGAAACAGCTTCTGATGCTATTTGAGAAAGATGTATCTTAGGTCATTCAAATGTAAGATAACTTGTGACTGCATAGTAGTGAATCTGTCTCTTATGTCATATTCCCCTTAAGCTTGTTCAGGTCAGTTGGCTCAGTGATTGAGCATCAGTGTTGTACAGTCCATGGAAATAGACTCGAGCTCCATTCCCTCCCTTGATTAAATCATTTACTGAGTTCTTTCCTTATATTTCAAAATGCTATTAAAACTTACCTTTCTAAAAGAAGAGCAATATGCAAATTAACCATCACTCCACTACACCCACGGGTCACGCCCACTAGCCAATCAGGAGCGAGTATGCAAAATAACCCCAACCAAGATGGCTGCAGCCATGGAGAGAGCAGGAGGGAGGCTTGGGTTTCCCTGGTGATGGAGGAAGCCAAGCTTTCTGTACACCCTGACTGACCCAGGCTTTCACTTAAGGCTACAGACTTTCAATTAAAATGGGGACAGTCATGGAGCTGGAGAGAACAGAAGGCTAGAGTTGCCTCTGGTGATGGAGGAAGCCAAGCTTTCCCACACCCTGACCCTGGCCCTGCTTAAAGCTACAAAGTTTCAATTATAGAAGATAAATAAATCCCAGATACCAGGGCCTTCCACTTGGGTCTCTGGGGAGCGTGGCCAGCCTGCAAACCACCACAGGCCCCTTGCTCAGGCCGTCCCATGATCCAAGGGATCCCCACCCTGATCAGGGATACCCTTCAGGGCAAACCAGCTGGCTCCCAGTCATGCACCAGGCCTCTATCCTATTTAATAAAAGAGTAATATGCAGATTGACCATCTCTCCAACAAACATGATGGCTGCCCCCATGTGGTCAAAGATCCTGTCCCGATGTGGACACAAGATGACCACCACAAGATGGCCAGCAAGAGAGGGCAGTTGGGAGGGACCAGGCCTGCAAGGGAGGGCAGTTGGGGGTGATCAAGCCTGCAGGGGAGGGCAGTTATGGGTGACCAGGCCAGCAGAGGAGGGAAGTTGGGGGCAAACAGGCTGGCGGGGGATCAGTTAGACTTCAGTCAGGCTGACAGGGGAGTGGTTAGGGTGTGATCAGGTGCATAGGCAGAAGCTGTTAGGGGCAATCAGTAAGGCAGGCAGGCGAGCAGTTGGGAGCCAGCAGTCCTGGATTGTGACAGGGATGTCCGACTGCCCATTTAAACATGATTTTAGTGGGACCCCAGCTTGGAGAGGGTGCAGGCTTTGCTGAGGGACACCCCCCTCCCATACACGAATTTTGTGCACTGGGCCCCTGGTAACAACAATAATCGCATTGCATGTTACATATAACTTTTATGTCTATAAAATTCATAGTCTTCAAATTCATAATCCTTCTTTAGGTTTGCTTTTTCTTCCACTGGGAGGATAACAGTTAATTAAAAGGCCCAGATTTTGTGATGGGATGATTTCCAGTGGAGGAGCAAGATTGCTCTTCTTTATTTATAGCGGGTCTGAAGTGAGAAGCTTTTTTTGAGAATTTCTTGCCAGGAAAAATCGTTGTTTCCCTAAAGATGCCACTGTGCTTTTCTTCATTCTGAGGGTGCAAGCCATGGGCATTCCTATGCCACACACTGGCCCCTCACTCCAGAGAAAATCAGATGATTCTTTGATATTTATGTATGGCCAAAATATTAATCCATAGGACAGAAAAATAGTTTCCTTTCCGTCTGTTTTGTGTGTGTGTGTGTGTGTGTGTGTGTGTGTGTTTTGCCTGTGTTATTTTTGTTATTTTGCTTGGTGTATATTTTAATATAAACTGCCCTGTATCCTTTGGAGGGAAAGACTTTTGATAGGATTTGCATTGACATTAGGGGGTTGTGAGGGGAGTTTCGAAGAGTAGGCATCTGCTCTGGTTTGGACAGTGCCAAGATGTAGGGCCAGTTTAGCCACTGGACATTCCTATTGCAATTGGGAGAAGGAACACGAGGTGTTTTTTTTTTTAATATTTTATTGATTTTTTACAAAAACATCGATGAGAGGGAAACATCGATCAGCTGCCTCCTGCACACCCCCCGCACTGGGGAAGTGCCCACAACCAAGGTCCATGCCCTTGACCGGAATCGAGCCCGGGACCTTTCAGTCTGCAGGCCGATGCTCTGTCCACTTTGCCACACCGGTTTTTGGCTACTGAAGCAGTAGATGGGGAGATACTTGGACATTTGGAGGTGGTGCCATGGCTTTCTTGTCTGTGTTGAGACACGTAATAGAATGGTCTTGGGTTTGTCCTTAAATAAACTTAAAAAACATATTTTTATTGATTTTAGAGAGGAAGGGAGAGGGAGAGACAGATAGGAACATCAGTGATGAGAGAAAATCATAGATTCTCCTGCTGGCCCTATAGTGGGGATGGAGCCTGCGACCATTGCAGGCATGCGCCTTGAACGGCAATCGAACCTTGACCTCCCGGTTCATAGGTCAACGCTCAACACTGGGCAAGCCTCAGATGAACTTCGACATCTCCCTTAAGAATTCAAATTGGGGGCCTTCTCCATAATAAGAGTTATTATAAGAAAAAGGCTTTTTATGACCTATCTGTATGGCAGAGCAAATATTTCATTACTGAACATCTACCTTTCTTATTGTCCTGTGAACATCCCTCCTCCCTGCTGTCCCCCAATTCATTCCTTAGCTGCTCTGGGTGTCAGGCATACCGCATTTTAGTCTTCTATCCCTGAACCTCCCACGCGTGTGTCGTCTCTGACTCTCTCATATGCCCGGGGATCCCCTAAGAACTTCCATTATCGAATTTGGTTATTTTCTCTTGTTAGTCTGTCTTAATGTTGATTTGGTTATGAGACCAGCCGCAAGAACCTGGTTGGGTAGAGCAGAATGTTTCCTCCCCAGCAGGAGAACTAGAATGGATTGGGAGAAGAAATAGGAATGGCGGGATACCTCTCAGCCAATTAGTCAGATAAGGAACGAGAAGGATCAGTATGTAGGGGCTCAGCATGGAAACAGCTATGAAAAACACAGAGCTCCTGCTTTTCCATCTCCACTCATATTTGATGACTCTGCATATGGCCTGAAAATGAAACACTCTACTTAAATAACCGTTTTAGTTCTAACAACAAGGACAGTATCAACAATGTCTGATGGGACAAGATCGTTCTAAATCAGCCCATAGCGCCATCGTGATAAATTGAGTATCACAAGTATTGGCACATGTCTTCATTAGTTCTTTTTTAAAAATATATTTTATTGATTTTTTTTTTTTAAGAGAGGAAGGGAGAGTCAGAAACACGGATGAGAGAGAAACATCCATCAGCCGCCTCCTGCACACCCCTCACTGTGGATGTGCCTGCAACCAAGGTACATGCCCTTAACCGGAATCGAACCTGGGACCCTTCAGTCTGCAGGCTGACGCTCTAACCACTGAGCCAAACCAGCTAAGGCCGTGTCTTCATTAGTTCTGCTTCATCTTTAGAATTGTCTCCAAAGTGCTGTTTTTTTAAAAAAAATAAATAAAAGCTAAAAATTTTTTTTGGCAGGAAAGTAATTGTGAATTTTTTCAGTAAATGAGAAGGCCTGTTTTTTTTTTTTTTTTTTTGCATTCAAATGTAAAGTTCTTATTTCCTCTCTTTAAATGTTTAAAGGATTTTTTTGGGGGGGGGGTGGCGGGTCAATTTCAGCATGAAGAAACATTACAATTCAGCACAGCCCAAACCCATCGTGGATTAAATAAAAAAAAGATGTGAAATATCAGCAAGTGGATCTGATGGTCTGCAGAGTATTTCTGCTGTTGGAGGAGGACCATGGGGTAAAATCACATGTTCCAGATTTGACATCCCTGGGCGCCTTGCAAATAGCCTACACGAATCCATACCTTAAAACTGCCAACGCCAGCAAAACTGTGCCCAAGTTCCTAGTAAGTTAAACAAGCAAAGCAGAGCGAGGAAATGCGGCGAGATTGCCTATAAAAACCCAGGGACCCTGAAAATGGACCCCAAACCCGTTTTACCAGAAGGTAGTCACTGCCCTTCCACAGAATGGTCCCAGTGTTTCCAGATCAAAGCGCATCTCTGTGGAGTGAGTGCCCCAGGGAATAGGAACACAGAGAATTGAATGTTAGGTGGGGCAGGGGACGATGAGGGGGTTAAGTGTGAAGGACTTCTCATGTGAAAAAAATTTGGGGGGAGATGTAATTCAAAATATTTTTGTTGTTATTCAATTTCTGCCTCAAGAGCGATTCTCTGACCTGGATTTCCACCTTTCACGAATGGGAAAAACAAAACAAAAAACAAACAGGAACCAAAACGCATGTACTTGTGTGTTTTCAGATTTAAAATTCAAAGGGGTGAGTTTGCCCTCAAGTTAAGGAGGGTTTATCCCTAACAAGGAACTCTCCAGAGACTGAGTGAGTGAGGCTTTTTGTAGCCAGCATCACAGGGCTAACCGTTTCCCCCTCAAACACAAAGTTTTGAAAAGTTTGTTCCATCCACAATTTCCCTTAAGTAATAGTTCCCTCCTACTCTTAAGTTGTTCTTTGGCAACTAGAGCCTTTTCTTTTCTTTTTTTTTTTTTAATATATTTTATTGATTTTTTTTTTTTACAGAGAGGAAGGGAGAGGGATAGAAAGTTAGAAACATCGATGAGAGAGAAACATCGATCAGCTGCCTCCTGCACCCCCCCCCCCAATGGGGATGTGCCTGTAGCCAAGGTATATGCCCTTGACCGGAATCGAACCCGGGACCCTTCAGTCCACAGGCTGATGGATGCTCTGTCCACTGAACCAAACCGGTCTCGGCTAGATCCTTTTCTTAATATATTATATGCTGCTACTATCTAACTACAATGAGTTGGTTAGTTCTGCCAAAAGCAAAACAAATAAAACTAAATTTTAAAAATCTCACCTTTTATTTTTGCTCTCTGACATTTGACGGGGGCAAATGCGTGTCTTGACCTATGAAAGACGGTAATGGCATGTATTGAGAGTGGACTGTGCAGTAGATGAGGAATAAGCACTGCATATCCTTCTTAAGACCAGCCGCAAGGAATCGGAGAAGAAGAGGGGCCTTGTAAACTTGTCAAAACCTTACGTAGCCAGGCAGGTGTAGAGCTGAACGTTGAACGCTGATCTGCAGGATGCCAAACCCCACATTTTTCTTTTCACCCCTTGCTGGCGGCTTTTGGACAAACAGCTTAGTTGCCTGGAGTTTATGGATCCCAGTTTCTGGGGACGCCCAACTTCTCTGACCCTTCCCAAGGCTCACAAAGGCACACGCATGGTCCAGTGGCACTCCTGCGTGCAGTGGACACAGATACACTCGCCATGTCCCAAACCAACATTTCAATGGAGCCACTTGGCAGCGTGCCTTTTCTGTTAACATCGGTGGCACAGCCGTCCCATGGCCCTTTCTCATGACACGGTGTCATCCTTCATTAAACATGTCTCCATTCATAAACTTTTCGATCGTTTCCCATAGCTTTGGCAAACGGTTTTGCCGTACATGTCAACATGCTTAGTGTTCGCGGGTTTGCACCAATGTTTCTGGTCCTGAGCATTCAGGATTCGGGGCTCATGACTCTGCATGATTTAAAGGATATTGCCAGGTGCCCCTTCAAAAAGTCACCATGAGCCCTTACCTGGTTTGGCTTTGTGATTGAAGCATTGGCCTGTGGGGTGAAGGGTCCCAGGTTCGATTCCATTCAAAGACACATGCCTGGGTTGTGGGCATGATCCCCAGAAGGAGGTGTGCAGGAGGCAGCCAATCAATGATTCTCTCTCATCATTGATGATTCTATCGCTCTCTCCCTTCCTCTCTGAAATCAATAAAAATATACACTGAGTGGCCAGATTTTTATGATCTTTGAACACATAATAATATGATCAATCAGTGTATATCCTATATAATAAAAGGCCAATATGCAAATTGTCCCCTCAACCAGGAGTTTGACCAGTAGGCAGGCGGGCCAACCGCCCACGACCCCTCCCCCTGGCCAGGCTGGCCAGACCCCACTCATGCACAAATTCATGCACCAGGCCTCTAATATATATATACTGAGTGGCCAGATTATAATGTGTTCAGAGATCAAAATAATTTGGCCACTCAGTATGTGTGTGTGTGTGTGTGTGTGTGTGTGTGTGTGTATATATATATATATATATATATATATATATATATATGGAGAGAGAGAGAGAGAGAGAGACTATTATTTTTATTCCCTCCGATCTGTTGAGGTCAACCATTTTCCCAGTCCACTTGCCAACCTTGACATTTATCAACTCTTGTAGCAACATCATAGGGAAAGTTTGAAATTATGTTTTTATTGTGTGTGTGTTTTTTTTTTAATTTTTTCAAACGCGCTATTTCGTAGATTTCGTATACTTTTTTTTTTTTTTTTTGGAGAATTGTCTGTTCCCATTCTTTATTCATTTTCTTGTTGATGGGTAAGAACCAATGCTATATACTATGGATGCTTGAGAGCATCATCCTACAATTAGCAATGCCTTGACAAGGTACACATCTATGGGCACACCCTCCCACATCGCCCTCCCCCCTCTCCTGCATGAACTTGGCAGCCATGGCCACGGCCAAGTGGAAAGCAGACGAATGGAAAACTCCTGAGCACGAGGCTCAGCAGCTGGAGGGGATGGCAGGAGCTGCTATGAGTGGAAATGGACTTGGCGGCTGGGCAGCAGCCTGCAGAGCTGGCAGGTGTTTTCAGCAGCTTTGGCTGCCCCCGAGGAGCACTAGCCCAAGTGCCCCAGTGAACTTGAACCCTTGGCATCTTCCTGGGATCTCTGAGGGCTCGTGACTTCCTGCTCAGGTGGCAGCCTCTTGTGCCCCCTCATTGTTGCCCCTTGAATTCAGGGTTCATCCTGTTTCTCCCAGCCCCTCCCTTGTGTTTGGACAATGTCCCCAAGTGGAGCTCAAAGGATCCTCCCAGCCTGAGCCCCCCACGCGGTGTCCCGACTGGTACTACTCTGTGTTCTTTTGTTTTATAAGACCAGCCAACATACCAGTTTCTAAAAATACATTTTATTGATTTCTTACAGAAAGGAAGGGAGAGGGATAGAAAGTCAGAAACATCGATGAGAGAGAAACATCGAAAACCTACTGGGGATGTGCCTGCAACCAAGGTACATGGCCTTGACCGGAATCGAACCTGGGACCCTTCAGTCCACAGGCTGATGCTCTAGCCACTGAGCCACACCGGTTAGGGCTCTGTTCGTTTGTTCATTTGTTTTAAACTATATTTTTATTGATGTCAGAAAGGAAGGGAGAGAGAGAGAGAGAGAAACATCAAGGATGAGAGATAATCATGCGTCAGCTGCCATCTGCTTGCCCCCTTACTGGGGATCAAGGCCACAACTCAGGCATGTGCCCTTGACCCCAATGGAACCTGGGACCCTTCAGTCCACAGGCTGATGCTCTAGCCACTGAGCAGTACCAGCCAGGGCTCCTATCTGGTTTCACACAGGACTCTGACTCCTCCATCTCTCCCTAGTCCCTCTTTGGAGACCTCCTCTGAGAATCACGGTGTCCAGCTCTGATCTTGTTCCTTCATCACCCAGTTCTGTGTCCAGCAGCAGACAGAAAACTCCCTCCTGTGAGGAGAGCCCCCGAGGTCCCCCAGTTCCACATCCTTCGTGAAAACACGCCTCTCCCCTGCGTCCGACCCCCCACTCTGCACAAATAAGACCAGGGGAGGCAATGGCTGGCCTCTGGCTTGTCCCCCAAAGGACCACTTAGGCCAGGATCGGCAAACTCATCAGTCCACAGGAGCCAGACAGCAACAGGATGACGATTGACATTTCTTTGGAGAGCCACATTTTTAAAACACGTCAACTTCGAACGCCGCTTCTCCAAAACAGACTCGCCCAGGCCGTGGTGTTTTGTGCAAGAGCCACACTCAAGGGGCCAAAGAGCCGCATGTGGCTCGAGAGCCGCAGTTTGCCGACCACTGAGTTAGGGAACCAGGAGGATCCTCCACTTGGAACCGAAGCTGCCCACCCTCCCCCGGGGGCGGCCTTTCTCCAGCCATTGGGTGACACTGGCGCTGTGGGCCGCCCTCCCCCTCCCACCTGGAGCTCGGTCTACACTGCTGTTCCTGCAGGTCAGACATTTTTTGTAAAAAAAAAAAAAAAAATCCCTTTCTGGCCTCCCAAATGCGCACCGTGCCGCTTTCCGTGTTTGGCGTTGTCCCTGCCAGGAAACTCCATGAGTCTCCGCTCCGGGAGCTTGTTGCAAACTCCCCCGCTCGCTCTCTGATACGCGCAGATCGGCGCCTGTTCACATTTTTATTTGTATTGTTTTTGGCAGGCGGTGGCAGAGGCCTGCTTCCCTGGCACCGGCACCAGCCAGCCTTGGCGCGCGCGGCCCCCGACAACTCCCAGCATATGGCTCCTGCCTGCCCAGCAGGTAAGCGCCATCTCTCTGGCTGGACCCCGATCGATGTCAGGCGTGGAGAGCAGCGTGGCTGCTGGGATGGGTGCCAGCGGGCACTGGCCGATGCCAGGGAGTGTGCAGGCTGGTGCAGCCTCTGGCTGAGGCCGGCGGCCGGTGCCCAGGCCGTCCGGATGCTGAGCTCTGGCGGGCCGGAAACATGGCTCTGGAGCTGGGCAGCGTTATTCGTTTTGCTCAGGTGGCTGGAGCGCAGGGATGGGGAACCTTTTCCCAGCCAAGGGTCCACTGGGATCTGCAAAACATCCTTCACGGGCCATACACACTCGTCAATGTAAAAAAATGAGCCTGCTCTAGCCGGGCAAACATGTCCTTGCTCACACCCTGAAGGCCTCGGCAGGGCCGGACTGCACGGGCCTTGGATGGCCCTCGGGCCGGAGGTTCCCCACCCTTGCTTATACGTAGAGTGTTCCGTGAGAATGGTAGCATTTCAGAGTGAATGACACGCCGAGAGGGTATCGCTTTGGCTCTTAGGGGAGGGCCCAGGCATCGGCTCTCCCAGTGGCGACATGGGCTTTGCCGTCTCAGAGAGCCGGGCCTCCCCATCACCTTTCTATCTGGTGAGTCGAAGCCTTTTACTTTCGGCTCTGACGGCCCGTGTCAGTCCTGTGGTCATTTGGCTTCTTCCGGGAACTACTCTGTTGTGTCATCAGAACAGCATCCCTTATCACGAAAGCATCGTATGCTAATTAGACCAGACGTCCTTCCGGACGACCTTCCTGGCAAAGCCGCTGGGGCTGCGAGGGAGGCTCGGGTCCCAGAGGCCCGAGGGAGGCTGGAGGAGGAAGGCCTACTCTGGCACGAATTTCGTGCGTCGGGCCTCTAGAGCACATTTATATTTGGATCACAGCAAAGAGGAATGCTTCAGAAGCAGGAAGAACATACAGATGAGGAAACTACAAGATAGTGACAGGTGATGGTTTGAAAAGGTCCCACAGAAATCTCCCTTTTCACGTATATTCTGGGCTGAGCCTGAGCTCATGCCAGATGCGTCCTCATAACCTGTGCTCTTCATCAACTACCGCATCCTGAGTGTTATATTTTGACTGTGGCCTCAGAGACCATTCCGTCCGTGGGCAGCTATGTGACTCCCGTGGTCCTCTGGGGTGGACATTTAGTCTGATTCTGATTTTCCAGTGTTCTACCAGTTCTGCCGGGAATGGCTTTTTGTGCGTACGTGATTATCGCTGAAGGGGGAATTCCCAGAACCTGGACTGTGGAGTTAACAGTGGGACCCGTTTGCCCTTCGGTGTCTATGCCTAAACTCCCCCAAATGAATGCGTGACTGATTTCTATGTGCTTCGCAACATGACGTTTTAGCAAATGTCAGACTAACGATGAGGGGATTTTTCCGGGCCGTGTGGAGGCGACGCTGGGGTGGAGGTGAGTGGGATGCAGGGTGTACTAAGGAGATGGACTGGAAGCCATGGGGGGGGGGTGCGGGGGTGGTGATGGCTGGGCCCTGGGAACAGGCTGGGAAATCCCTCTGCGGAGATTTGTGGGAAATGGAAATAGGAAGTCTTCAGGATCAGCAGCCTCCTCCAGGGCTAATCTGACACCGAATCCCGCTGTTGCGTCCTGTTAGCATGCCCTCCCGCCCGTCCTAAGACCCTCTCATGTTCTCTCTCTTCAAACTCCCGAGTCTGACCTTCTCCTCCTCCTTGACTTTTGTGGGTGACTTCGGCTAAAACTTGGCCAAAACGGTACAGGCGCCGTCGGAAAGGAAGCTTTCCTTTGCCAACAGATTTACAAACACACGTCATTTTATCATGCCCTGGCTGGCGTGGGTCCGTGGTTGAGTGTCGACTTAGGAGCCAGGAGGTTACCAGTTCGATTTCGGTCAGGGTACATGTCTGGATTGCAGGCTCAATCCCCACTAGGGGGCGTGCAGGAGGCAGCCGATGGATGTTTCTCTCTCATTGACGTTTCTCTCCATCACTCTCCCTTCCCTCTCTCTCATTGCTTTGAGTAGGTCAGTGGTTGGCAAACGCCTTGTTGTGGAGCGACTTCCACGACCGGTTGCAAATGACCAGAGAGGCGGTTACGTTGGTGATAAGCAGGCAAGGATTTATTGAAAACTGGCCAGGACGGTCGGAGACCTAACACTCAGTGACCGCACCACCCCGAGTGCAGGCTGTCCTTTGAAAGGGGTCTGAACCATAAATGTTATTGCCCTACGTTTGGCAAACAGCCCCCAAGGCCGCATCTGAGGAAGGGGTGCCAATAGACTATGAATGACCCTATTGCTCCCTCTTTACCTTCTAACTATGTATCCGCTAGACGTGGGAAAGTGGTCCTATCTTGTAAAAACAGGTGGTGCAGCTACATAATTGGCACCGACCGGTGACTCCTCTGGTTCTAGTCTTCAAAGGGTTTTTTCTCCAGCCTTCAGCGTCTCAAGCTGGAAACTGATTATTCTCTTATTTTAAGCAAGCGGGGGTGAACCGAGGCCAAAGCTTCAAACGGCAGTTTTACTCCAGAAAAAAATGTTCTTATGACCTTATTTCACTCATTAGTCAACAGAGCCAAATATCAATAGTACAAGGATCGAAATCTCTTTTGAGAGCCGAAAACCGACTTCTATGCACGGGCCACGAAGTTGCAATCGTGCTGTATGTGCGCGCCCACATGTGGTATTTTGTGGAAGAGCCACACTCAAGAGGCCAGAGTAGCATGTGGCTCACATGCCACGGTTTGCTGACCACTGGACTAGGTGAACGTGCAAGTCAGAATGCCTGGACCCTAGTGGGGATGTTTTTAATACTGCACCCAAGTATCTGGTGGACACCTTTACCCAGTGGTTCTCTCCAGGGTTAATGTTGTCCCTCTCCCACCTTTAAGACATCTGCCTGTCTTAAGGTCTGCTTTGGGAATGTGGTGGGTAGAGAGCAGTAACACAGTTAAACATCCTGGAATGCCCAGTACAGACCTTCCATGCGGTGATCTGGCCCCAAATTCCAGCAGTGTCACAGCTAAGAAACCTTCCAAGTTCACGGCACAGCTTGGTCTGCAGGCGGTGACTTGCAGACACCTGCCTGGGTTTGCATCCGGCCCCCCATGCTCAGAAACAGTGGGTCTGGCCAGAGGAGGCTAGGATTTCACGCAGGCCTGGCGTGTGCGTCCGAGGCTGCCGTTGCTGTCCTTTGGGGGATCCCACCGCGTGCTCACGCCGGTGTCATTGGAAAATACCATCTGCACCATCCGTCCTAATGACGAGGGGGCCGCCGGGTGTCTGGCTGCGCTCGGGGGAGCTCTTTGGGAAGGAGTTGGGAAGGCAGCCGATCGAGTGATGAGGAGAGAATGTGAGTCCGAGGCGTCATGGTCCCGTGGGACCTGCGTTGAGACTGGCGAGGGGGATGCCTCCCGCACCCCTCTCTCCCGCCGCCTTTCCTCAGAGCCAGGGCAGACCGCTAATCCCATGGTTCCTCGCGCTGGTTGTCATGCTTCTGTGGATTAGTGTCTCTGCCCGGATCACCTCGGAATGGCAGCAATAACCAGCTCCTTGTCCCAGAGGCCAAACTGAGTGGTCGTGGGATCAGAGCCGTCACACCAGCTCCTCTTTCTCTCCTTAGACCCGGGCTGGGGAACAGCCGGCCCGTGGGCCTTATGAGACCCTCGAAACGATTGGATCTGGCCCTGGCAATTCGGGGCGAGGTAATGAAATGTTTGACCAAATAGAACAGGCTCATTTTTAAAAAAATATATATTTTATTGGTTTTTTTTTTGTTTGTTTTGTTTTGTTTTTTACAGAGAGGAAGGGAGAGGGATAGAGAGTTAGAAACATGGAGGAGAAAGAAACATCGATCAGCTGCCTCCTGCACACCCTCTACTGGGGATATGCCTGCAACCCAGGTACATGTCCTTGACTGGAATCGAACCTGGGACCCCCTCAGTCCGCAGGCCGACGCTCTATCCACTGAGCCACACCGGTCAGGGTTGAGCAGGCTCATTTCTAAGTTGATAATCTTGTACAGCCTGTGAATGATGTTCTAAGTGTCCACATGGCCTTTGGTAGCGAAAGGTCCCCCAGTCCTGCCCTAGAGGGTGACACTCTCCAGGGAGGGTTAAACCGCCTCCTCTTCACAGGGAGGGGGGCAGAGCTCCGTCAGAATTCCGGGTTCCTTTCCTTTTCCCACACTTTCCTGGTGTCCTTGGAGCTGTGTTTGGAGTTCCTTTGGTTTCCTGCCCACAGAAAATTACATACATTAATATATCCTAACTAGGTAGGGTGTCCCCCTAATGTATACACACACTTTGGATAATTATAAAGGAGTCAGGAATGCATTGATGAAAGTGTATTTCCCTTTCAAAATTGAGCTATCAGTTGTGAAAGCGTGTATACATTTTTGGGACACCTTGCATGTGATATATAATGCGTAGTTATATAGGCCCTGCATTCTTAGCTCTAGTCACCTCCTTCTAGGAATTTTTTCAGTTACCTCCCATTCTGTTTTGCTGTTTTCTTTGGCAGATGTGTGTGTGTGTGTGTGGGGGGGGGGGAGTTAAACTTCAATTTCTAAAGAGTCCCCAGGGTGTGTTTTGGGGTGGCTCAGTGGCTGAGCGTCAACCTATTGCCCAGGAGGTCACAGTTCAGTTCCTGGCTGGGGCACATGCCTGGGTTTCAGGCTCGATCCCCAGTGAGGGGTGAGGGGGAGGCAGCCGATCCATGATTCCCTCTCATCGTTGATGTTTTCAGCTCTCTCTCTCTCTCCCCCTCGTCCCTTCCTCTCTGAAATCAATAAAAATGTATTTAAAACAAATGTACAGCAGATCCGGTCATCGACTGCTTCCGCTGAGTCGGGGGCTCCTGCTGGCCCTGGGGCAAAGCCCTCCTTCTCCAGGTGATGAGGGCCAGGACCTCGTGGGCCTGCGTTTCTCTCATCCTCGGCTCTTCTGACTCCCCGAACTGTTTCACTTCAGGGGCTTTAAGTATCCCTTCGCTTCCTCCCCGTCCTCTACCTGACCTGGCTCTATCCTATCACTCTGCATGGCCAACTTTCGATGCCTCTTCTTCCTCTGAGGAAGCCATTCTCTCCTTATCTATAAAGGTGACCGCCCATCCTCCCGCCCATCCTACCAACCAACCGTCCAGTACACAGGATGTGCACTGGCGATTGAAAAAGAATCGTTGACTCGCGCATGAGTGGTCTGTATAAAGCCCTCGCTGGCTCCCATCGCGGGCAAGTGAAAGCTGTAAATACTTCATCACAAGGGACATTAGTCAAGCACTCTGAAAGGGTTTTACTCCTTTTTAAAAAATATATTTTATTGATTTTTCACAGAGAGGAAGGGAGAGGGATAGAGGGTTAGAAACATCGATGACAGAGAAACATCGATCAGCTGCCTCTTGCACACCACCTTCTGGAGATGTACCCACAGCCAAGGTACTTGCCCTTGCCTGGAATCGAATCCGGGACCCTTCAGTCCAAAGGCCGACGCTCTATCCACTGAGCCAAACCGGTTTCGGCAAAGGGTTTTACTGTTAATAATGTGATATACAGGGAGATAATTAGAATAAGTCTAATCAGTTTGTTAGTCATTGTTTTTATCAATGTTGCTTTTATATCGTATTTTTGTTATTATCATGTCTTTGTTCTATCATGCTGTTATTATTTATTAATCATTTTATATATTATTTCCATATGCATTTTACTAATTTTCTTTCATCTCTGACACTTCTATGATAGAGAAAGGGCAAGCGGCGATATGGAAATATCTCTTCTAATTAATTTCCTTTCAATGTGCACAAATCTGTGCACCGGGCCCCTGGTTAAATGAATAGCACCCTCTGTTCTTTGTGCCATAGTTTACAGTAAATGGACCAAATACTACATAGAGATGTCTATCTCATCTTTGAGGGTGGCCCCAGGAGGGTGGAATGTGGGGGGCTGGGGCCTGGCTTTATACGCAGCACCTCATTCTTGCCAGGCCCCCCAATGCCAGCAGGAAGTCTGTGACAGATGCTTCAATAAACTATCAGTCCCTCTGCTGGTGGGCCTCATGCGTCCTCACCAGGAATTCATTCTCGGAGGCTCCTTTCCTCTGGACCCTGTGGCCAGCCGGCATTTTTATATTGCGTCTGCCTGCTTGTCTTCCGCAACCACATTAAGGAGGAAGCATTCACTGCTCCTCCTCATCTTTCTGGGAGTGAGGGGCCATTTCAGGAAACCCCGTTAGTTACACAACAGGACACTGCAGCTTTTGTCTGCAGGAGGCAGCATGCATGGGGGGCTGGGGCAGGGAGGCAGGAATGCAAGCTGTCCCCAGGTACCAGCCCTTACAGCCGCCTGGGGGACCCCAATGAGCAGGGAAAGGGGTCTGTTCTCCCAGCCCCTTCCCAGCTCAGCCCTTCTGCAGATCCCATCAGCCGAGGCACCAATTAGTGCTCATTGGAAGGTGTGGGGCTTTGTAACGTTTATTTTGTTCTCCTGATGTGGATACCATGGCCTGGGGAGGGTGGGCTGCAAAAGCAATGTGTTCAGGGAAGGAGACATTGCTGAGACCTGCTTTCCAGACACCACAGAGCGAGGCGACGAAGGAGGCCTTAATGAGGACGGGACTGTCAGCCCCTGTCCCCAAGGAAGAGGCTGGGGGCGGGCCGGCCGGCAAGCTGCCTGTGTCCGCGGCCACTCCGGCGTTGTGGCTCATCCTGATGACCGTCCCTCTTCAGGGACACGCGTTCCGCCGCGGCCCGATGCAGGAAGCAGTTGATGAGATGTTGTAAAGCTGGGGGTGGCTGTAAATTGTGTAGAACGACTTATCCTTTGCGGATGTGTGTGGGACGGGGTGGTGTGAGTTTGTTTCCTGAACTGGGTCCCAGGGGCCCCCTGAGTCTGGTGGGGAAGGAGGTGAGAAGCGCTGTTTTAGAACAACGAGCACTTGTGCTTTCTGTCACGCACATCTGCCTCCCTGCCCTCTCGCACCCGCAGTCCTGCAGGCTGAGCTCTGCCTTTGCTCGGATGATGCCCATGTTGCCTGAAATGGCACAGAGAGGACAGAGATTAAACATGGAGGTGGCCTGGAAGAGCAGAGTTTAGACACAGTCCCAGCTCTCCAGTTCCTGGCTGGGTGATCAGGGCTCATCACGGGCCTCCATGAGCCTCAGTTTCCCTAAGAGTGGCCCAGAAGCCATTGCGTCTTCTCTGATTATATCATGGCTGCTTACCTGCTAGTTGGGTGCTACGGACCAAAAGAGTCTCCTGCAAAATCCCTATGCCCAAACCCTGATCCCCAATGTGATGGCATTAGGAGGTGGAATCTTTGGGAGTTGATTAGGTCATGAGGGTGGGGCCCTCCTGAATGAGATTAGTGCCCTCACAAGAGAGGTGGCAGCGTTCCCTAGTCCCTCCCACCAGGCGTTAACAGCAAAAGCCTTCATCTGGGACTTCCCAGACTCCAGACCTGTGACAAATGCATTTCTGTGGTTTATAAGGCCCTGCAGTCTATAGTATTTTTGTTAGAGCAGTCCCAACAGATTAAGGCACAAGGTATCCTATGTGAAATTTTTGTATAAATCCAAAGAAACTGTGGATAGTGGGCTTTATACAAGGATGGCCAGCCGAGGAAAGGAAGTGAAGGGGACTAGGGATGGGAAAATAGTTCCCAAAAGAAAATCTGAGGATAGCACATGGGCTGGCGAGTGGGTGGTTTTGCCTCTGAACTGTGCTGATATAAATGGTTCCATCACGTGATCTGGAATCATTATCTCCATCTGAATCAGTGCATTTTCTTCCTCCACTTCTTTCCTCATTCACCAGAAGTTTGATGAAATAGATGTTCTACTTGCAGTATTGTGGTAAGTGATGCTGATAGAAACCAATGTTCAATTTCAGGGAGGAAAGGAGAAATTAAGAGAATAAGGATAGCCCAGATAGTGTGGCTCAGTGGTTGAGCATCGACCTATAAACCAGGAGGTCACGGTTTGATTCCCGGTCAGGGCACAGGCCCAAGTTGTGGGATCCATTCCCAGTGTGGGGTGGGCAGGAGGCAGCTGATCCATAACTCTCTCTCATCATTGATGTTCCTCTCTCTCACCCTCTCTCTTTTTCTCTGAAATCAATAAAAATATATATTTATTTAAGAGTGACAGAGAGAGCCATGACCTGTTTGGCTCAGTGGATAGAGTGTCAGCCTGCAGACTGAAGGGTCCTGGGTTCGATTCTGGTCAGGGCCTGTACCTTGGTTGCGGGCACATCCCCAGTAGGGGGTGTGCAGGAGGCAGCTGATGGATGTTTCTCTCTCATCGATGTTTCCAACTCTCTATCCCTCTCCTTTTCTCTCTGTAAAAAATCAATAAAAATATATTTAAAAAAAAATAAGAGAGAGAGAATAAACAGGGAGAGAGAGAAGAGCCACGTTTTACGCTGCGGATTTCAGAGGCAGTGCCCCCAGCCTGTGCCTGCAGGAGGCCTGGTTTGGGTCGATGGGGACGGATAGAGAAAGGTTTCCCAGGCAGAGGGACATAGCAGGAGTGAGAGCTCCGTGATCAGACTTCCAAACAGAGACTTCAACTCGACGTTCCCTCCTCTCCGCTCACCACGTCTCTCCGTGTCTGCAAACCCGCCTTCCTGCTGCTCCTCATCTTCCCCATCTCCCTGGGGAGCCGGCTGCACCCCAGGGCAGCTCCCCGGGGCCTGGTGGCCTGTGGCTCCAAGAGCAAGGCGGTCCCCTCTCTCTCCGTTCCCTCCCGAGGGGCGAGGCATAAACGTCCAGGGGTTTTTCGCTTCGGAGGTGCCACGGGCCAGCCTCTGCGCGGCGCCGGGGGGGCGGGGAGGAGGTGACAAATTTGCGATGTCACAACTGATCATCAGCTGGAGTAAAAGAATGTCCCGATCCATTGAGCCTCGGCAAAGGGCAGGCGGGCTGGACGCGGGCGGGCTCCCGCCTCGGGCCGGCCGGGGTTTGATAAATTTGCCCTGATGATGGCTATTGATGTTTAAATTTCTTCGGGGATGTTGTTACATGGGTGCCCGGCGGTGACAGAGGGACGGTGACCTCGTTCGATCCTTAATCTACACCTGTTAGCGGGCTCCCCGGCCGCCGCTGAGTACACTCCGGCTTAAAGGTTAACAAAAGAAAAACAGGCGGCGGCTGGCGGATCAATGCGAGTAAATAACCTTCTCTGTCTTATTTCCCCGAGCATTATCGATCCGCGGTCTTTGTTCTTTGTCATGTTTCTGTCTCCCGCTCCCGGGGGACACCCAACGATCCGCTCAGAGTGGACGTGTTAACTGGCGCGTTATGACAGCCAGCGTTCTGTCACTCGAGTGCTGGGATATATAGACGGATAGATATATAAACACACCAAATCTCACCGCAGCGTTTTCCCAGCCGTCCCCTGGCAGGGGAATCTGAGGCATGAGCTTCTTTCGCTACAGTTTAGCTTCTTTCCTTTCCCTGGTGTTAGTGGGCAGGTGGATTCCGCCAATGCCTGTCCCGTGCATAGGTTACTTGTTGGTTGTGAATACGCATCAAAACGGGTGCTGATGCGCAGGGTTTAAAAAAAGCCAAGCTCGGTGATCGGCAAACTCATTCATCCGCAGAGCCACATAGCAGCAGGACAACGACTGGGATTTCTTTGGAGAACCACATGTTTTAAACGTAAGCTTCTTCTAACGCCACTTCTTCAACATAGACTCGCCCCGGGCCGTGGTAATTTTGTGGAAGAGCCACACTCAAGGGGCCAAAGAGCCGCATGTGGCTTGCGAGCCACGGTTTGCTGACCATTGCCCTCGCTGGTTTGGCTCAGTGCATAGAGCGTCGGCCTGCGGACTGAAGGGTCCCGGGTTCGATTCTGGCCAAGGGCACGTACCTCTGTTGCAGACACATCCCCAGCCTGGGCCCTGGTCCGGGTGCGTGCAGGAGGCAACCAATCGATGTGTTTCTCTCTCACGTCGATCTTCCTCTCTGTCTCTCCCTCTCTCTAAAAACCGGTGGAAAAATATCCTCGGGTGAGGATTTAAAAATTTGTTTTGAAGTCCCTATCTGGTAGAAGTTTGGGGAATATCCCTGGTGAGTTTTACGTGCTGATGTCTAGCCTGACTCCCAATTTATTTAGAAATGGGGCCCTTTTCTTCTAGTTGCCTGGTAATTTTTAAAGGCCACCTGCCATCTTTCCTTCACTGTCTCTGTGGAACACGGAAGGGCATCCTCAGTTCCTCCTTGCTCAGATGCCTTGTCCCCATGGCGATGACACAAGCATTCCACCTCACCCCCAGCTGCTCAGTGCCATGTTTGTTGGGTTAATTTGCATACTCACTCCTGATTGGCTGGTGGGCGTTGTGACCGTACGGTCTCCTCCACCGTTTCCGTGGAACGCGGAAGGGCAGCCTCAGTTCCTCCGTGCTCAGATGGGGTTCTGGGGGTGTCCCCATGAGAATTGCACTCACCGTGAGGAGTGTTCGTTCGAACATGTCCAGCTTCCTCACCAAATTCCCTGCAGCCCATGTACCTGTGTAGGATGCACGCCTCCAATTGCAGAATAGAACTGTCCACGGAATTGAAAACATGTTCTACGAAGTCAGGAAAGCTTTTTTTATTATTATTATTCTTTTGCTAAACCCATTCTGCTTTAAGACACATTTCAGTGAAAAGGAACTTCTTGGAGTCACAAAATACATAAAGCTAGAAGAGGCAGTGACGGAATGAGGCAGTCCATGCTGGACTCCTGTCTGTGGATGTCCTCGATGGGGACGTATGGTTTCATTCTGAAAAAGAAATGTATTTTTTAAAAAAATAATTTAAGTGTATTATCTGGGATTTTCATATGCGGCATGCCGGGAGGGAAAAAACACTAAAAGAACAACAACTGAAAACTAATTTGAATGAAAGAGAGAGAGAGAGAGAGAGAGAGAAATCCGTGTCTTGTAATTCTTGTCTTTGGACTGAAAGTTTATTCTATCAAGCATAAAGCCAACACTCATTATTTTGTAAAGGGAATGCTAGTCTGACCTTAACCAGATAGTGCCGGTATTTCTCCTCTGCGGACAGCTTTTAAAAAAGTCAGCCGTCGTTGACCGTCCAGCGTGGTAACAAAGACTATGATGACCCAAATTCCTTAGCGTCAAATGGTATAGAAATCTTGTTTCTTAAATTACTTGAGCAAACAAACGTCACGTGCCCAGGGGCCTATGTAAACTGCGTGCGTGCTTGTCTCTGTCATTTGTCAATCCTTCACACGCTCCGTGGATCTGATTAGCACCAGTGTAAAGCTCTAGCTGGTGTGGCTCTGTGGATAGAGCGTCAGCCTGCGGACCAAAGGATCCCGGGTTCGATTCCGGTCCAGGGCAGATGTCTGGGTTGCAGGCTCGATCCCCAGCATGGGGTGTGCAGGAGGCATCTGATACACGATTCTCTCTCATCGTTGATGTTTCTATCTCTTCCTCTCCCTTCCTCTCTGAAATCAATAAAAATAGATTTTAAAAAATCACTCTAAATTCCCTTATCTCAGTTTCTAGCTTAGTATTCTGTTTAATCCATTGAAGAGTTACCTTTTAAGTGATGTATTGATTCATTGTGGAAGCTCATTTCTATCGTTTCTTTTTTTTAATTCTCTGTTGTTTAAAGGGTTGCATATAATATTACATATGTCTCATTTTTTCCCCATTGACCTATCTGCAGCCACCCCTACACCCCAGCACATGCCCTCACTCCACTAGTATCTGTGTCCATTGGTTATGCTTATATGCCCCTTAGCTGGTGAGTGGATTAAAAAAAACGGTGGTACGTCTACACAGTGGAATACTACGCGGCAGTAAAAAAGGAAGAACTCTTACCGTTTGCAGCAGCATGGATGGATGGACCTAGAGAGCTTCATGCTGAGCGAAATAAGTCAGTTGGAGAAAGAAACATATCATGTGCTCTCACTCACTTGTGGAATTTAATGAACAACATAAACTGATGCACAAAAATAGAGCCAGAGACAGAGAAGCATCAAACAGTCTGTCAGCCTTCAGAGGGAAGGCAGGGCAGGGGGTGGGAGGGCGTGAGAGGAAAAGAGATCAACCACAGGATGTGTATGCCCGCATATACATGTGATTTATCGTTTCTTTACCTGCTCAGCTCATGCCAGGCCTTGCTGGAGAATGTCCAATGATGATTCCTGTCCAGGGCTTTTCCTCATCAGTGGGCTTTGCAAACACGGATTCATGACGCCGTGGAGTCTACACCAATCGGAGTTGTTCATGTTCTGATCAGAATTCCTGGCTTCTGGCCCCTGACGTAACCTGCTGCCCCATTGCCAAGACTGTTAGGGGGAAGGCGCTAGTCTGAGGACTGAATGTTCTTGCTACTCTGTCTGATTTACTGGGTTGCTCTCCAAAGTAGCAAATGTCTGTTCTTCTCGGATACCCTCGCCTTAGATCACCTCCTGCTGTCATCTGCCTGTACATCTAACCAAGACACTAACATGGCATGAAGAGCATTTTTGTTTGCATGTTATTTGGGGGATTATACCATACTAGAGGCCCAATGCATGAAAATTTGTGCAAGAATGGGCCTTCCTTCCCCTGGTGGCCAGCACACCTTCACTCCTGCCAGAGCCAACTTTCCACCTTCCCAGGCTTCTCAGAGGCCCTGTCACCAACTGGAGCAGAGCGGGACACCTGCGTTGTCTCCATGGCGACAACACAAGCATCCCACCCCCGGTTGCTCAGTGCCATGGTTGTTGGGTTAATTTGCATACTCACTCCTGATTGGCTGGTGGGCGCTGTGAAGGTATGGTCAATTTGCATCTTACTCTTCTTTTAGTGAAGATATACTAGAGATCATTTTGGAACGAACCTTTATTGTAAGTTGCCCCCCCCCAACACACCCACCCACACCAAGATCAGTCCAGTTTTAAGAAAACACGGTCAGACTTTGAGCAGAAGGAGAAATGAAGTTAACGGAAGGATTTCAACCTTTGGATTTCTGCCAAGTAGCCTCTTCTTTTCGAACCCTCAAGCTGTTGTTGGAAGTTAACAGAGACAAAAGGACCATTTCTGAAGCTTGAAAGTACTTGGTTTTATAGAAAGGGTCTGTTTGGGAATTGCTCATTCCCCCTAACATGGATTTTGTCAGTTCATGCCAGACTCCAAAGGCGCCAATGTTCTTCCAGAAACGATATCCAAACACGTCTTCAGGGCAGAGAATGGAAGCGTAATCATTACAGTTTTTACAAGACTTGTATTTCTTTGTTTTCTATCCCTTTCAAGATATACTTTTTTTTTTTATATAGGAGCTCAGTGTTAAAATGAACCTTGTAAAGTCTTCAACTATTCCCAAGGTTTACCCAGATCGAGACACAGGTCCAGAGTAGCATTGCTTGGGGATGGGACCAGTGTCAGAAATCATAGGATCTTGGATTGCATAACCTTCCTTCCCCAGAGAAATCGGAATATGTGTAATATGCCCAAGTTTTGATTTTCCCAAGACCTCAGGACATATTTTTGCATTTACATATGCCGCAATAGGATATGCATGCTAATAAATCTTAACAATTCATCTGTGTAAGACGCAGATCAGATGATAATCACCAGGAACATTCCAGCTAAGCATGACCTTATTATCGATGTATACCACTTACTGCCCTTTCTTTTCTGTACATAAGGGACATTTTTAGAAATTAAATGTGTATGGACAATGAATACCATTTTTGAAATGTTATTCGCTTAAACATTTTAATAAGCACAAAACAATGTTTTGAAGTTCATTTTACAAATTTGGTGAATTATAAATAATTCAAACCAAACAGTATATTTTTTAAAAAAAAAGAGAGAATGGCTTTTACATTTTTTCTCCTATGCAGTACTTTATTTTGTAGTTCTTTGATCTTAATCTTGTTAGATTTTTTTCCTCAATGGGAAACTTTTTTTTTCTCGAGGTAGTGAAGAACAGTGTACCTTGTTTAAACTGTCAGGAAATTCAAATGGAGAAGTCTTAAATTAATGAGGTTTTACTATGCCTGCACCTCTGCCAATGACTGGTGTCAGATTATCTCCAGAATCTGAACCAATAGCAATTATGCTTGTATCTTGCGCGGTGTCAACCTGAATTAAAAATTGGCCAGCTTTATTAAGAATACTCCTAACCGACTTCTCAGTTAATTTGGAGATACTATCAAATAATGTAGCTCATGGCAGCTTCTAGAATGAATAACATAAAAACACCCTTCTATCTTTTACTTACTTTATTATAAATTCAAGTTTTTAAAAGGAGAGTACAATAATAGCTCAATGTATGCTCGATCTAGTGGGGAAAAAAACAGACGTTATAACTCCTTTGTTTAAAGGTATTGCTGATTTCTTTATCTGCTAATAATTGTTTCTTTGCTGTTAAATCTAATTATAATAGCCAATTGCATAATCTATGGGTCCTACCTACTTTTCGTTAGTCGTCAAACTGATGTTATTGGCCTTATTAAATTGATTTATTTGCTGGAAAAATTGTATGTACACAGTCCCTAGTTTTAAAAAAATGGCTTTAGGATAAAGATATAGATCATGGAGCTATAATAGTGCATATATAGATAAGATATAAAACTGTATGTATGACAAAAGGATGTCCCCTAAATGATTAATAGCGGTAAGATTCAGAATTTAAAGTTTGCAAAAACAGCATTTTATGCTTATTGAAACATTTTAAGTGAATAATATTTCAAAATGCTATTAATTTTAATATACATTTAATTTCTCAAAATATCCTTTCACCAACTTCCAGTTATAACATAAATAAGTCATGGGAATGTAAAATACATAACGGGGAATATAGTCAGTAATAATGTAATAACTTTTCATGGCAACAGATGATCATAGGAGCTTTACTTGCGGATGACAGCTAATGTTATTGTGAGCATCATAACTAATGTTATATAAGTGTGGAATCACTATGATGTAACCTGAAACTAATAGGATATTGAATGCCAGTTATAGAGCAATAAAATAATCCCTCCAGAAGTAAAACATGGGGAAATATATTTTAAAATGCTGTGCATAAATATGATAGTCCAACATTAAATTAATTTCTTCTCATGCTTTTCTTTACAGTAGAAATATTACCTGTTAAAGGAAGAAACTTAAAAATATGCAAAGATGCTTTTTTTCAACATTTTAAATTGAATTATTTTAATTCTTTTGCAAATCTATGATTTCCTTTCATTGAGACTGATTTGTTATGTTACATACACAAATATAAGAAATCTTTATACTTCTTGAACCATAGCAGTGATGGGATAAATTCTTTCAGGAAATGCTGCAATTATATAGCTACTTGAGGCCTGGTGCACGAGATTCATGCATGGGGGTGGGGTGTCCCTCAGCCCAGCCTGCACCCTCTCTAATCTGGGACCCCTCAAGGGATGTCCAACTGCCCATTTAGGCTCGATCCTGGTAGGAGGGCAGTGGGACATTCCTCTCACAGTCCAGAACTGCTGGCTCCCAACTGCTTGCCTGCCTGACTTTCTGATTGCCCCTAACTGCTTCTGCCTGCCAGCCTGATCATCATCTAACTACTCCCCTTCCAGCCTGATTGATGCCTAACTGCTCTCCTGCCAGCCTGATTGCCCCTAACTGCCCTCCCCTGTAGGCTTGGTCAACCCTAACTGCCCTCCCCTGCTGGCCATCTTGTGGCAGCCATCTTGTGTCCACATGGTGGCAACCATCTCGTGTGTTGGAGTGATGGTCAATCTGCATATTACTCTTTTATTAGATAGGATAGAGACCTGGTGCATGGGTGGTGGGCAGCTGGTTTGCCCTGAAGGGTGTCCCAGATCAGGGTGGGGGTTCACTTGGGGTGTAGGGTGGCCTTGGCGAAGGGCCTGTGGTTGTTTGCACACCGACCAAGCCTGTGACCCAAGTGGAGGTTCTGGTATCTGGAATTTATTTATCTTCTATAATTGAAACTTTGTAGCCTTGAACGTAGCCAAGCCTCCTGCTTGCTTCGGGGCCACTGCCATTTTTGTTGGAATTTATTTATCTTCCATAATTGAAATTTTGTAGCCTTGAGTAGAGACCTGGGCTGGCCAGGGTGTGTGGAAATCTTGGCTTCCTCCATTGCCAGGGAAACCCAATCCTCTTGCTTGCTCTGTGGCTGCAGCCATTTTGGTTGGGTTAATTTGCATACTCACTTCTGATTGGCTGGTGGGCATGGCTTGCGGGTGTAGCAGAGTGATGGTTAATTTGAATATTACTCTTTTAGATAGGATGATTCATTAAAAAATGAACATTGTATGTGTTAAATATGTACTCTATAACTTAAATATATATTGTATATAATATATATGTACATAATATATAGAGAGTGCTCAGATTTAAATGATCTCTCTGTAAATATATATGTATATTATCACACACACACACACACACACACACACACACACACACATACACACACACACAAATTCATTATCAGAGGACATAAGATTGACTTATATCATTATTTATTTATTTACTTATTTAAAATATGTTTTTATTGATTTCAGAGAGGAAGGGAGAGAGATTAAAACATCAATGATGAGAGAGGATCACTGATTGGCTGCCTCCTGCATGTTCCCCATTAGGGATCGAGCCCACAACCCAGGCATGTGCCCCTGACCGGAATCGAACCTGAGGACCCTTCAGTCTGCAGGCCATCATTTTTATATATCACTTAAATACAAACAAACGAAAATCTAAGTGCACAATTTTATGCTTATAATTCCTTTACAAGTACACATTCGAAGCCAGTTCCTAAATGAAATGCATGCCGTCCACCATTACTGTAAATATGGTGGATGGTTTTCTTTTGCTACAACGATAAGGTTGACGTTTCCAGTAGAAACACACAGATACGTTTGCATCACAGTTACCTCTGTTTTCAACCTCCATGTTGTCATTATAGTCTTTTTATGTCGTATAACAATGAATGCAGCATATAGAAAATTATTCCTTTAAGACTCCGTTTGCCCCTCTGGGGTTATTGGGATTCAGATATTATTCAGACTCTCCTTGTAGGCCATCTCTAAACCCCAGCTTCAGTGAACCCATTGATACATCAGTAAGACTTTCTTATGGGTATCCTGTTGGTGTTCCTGCATTGCTGATAATAGCACCACCGGGGCATCTGACCCAATGGTTGCTGAAACAGGGGATAAAACATTCTCCACCATCTTTTCAGCATCACACCTACTGCCAATACAATGGTGCTTGCTGCTGAACATTAAAACATGATCGATTCAATATGTCTGCCTGCGAGGAGAATGCGGCATGCCTCTTTGACATGCTTTCATTTACATAATGGTCTCAGATGGAAGTTGGCCTTCACTTTCGTTGGAGGCATCCAACACAAACAAACCAACAAACAAAAATGCAAATTGCCACGCTGAGACAGAGGGGCATCGTTGAGTTGCCAGGCAGCCCAGAATAGACTCGTATTGTTTATTTACAGCAAGAGTGGGGGGCCTTTATCCTGCCAAGGGCCATTTGGATATGTATGACATCATTCTCGGGCTGTCCAAATTGGTCACTTAAAAACCAGCCTGAGCCCTGACCGGTTTGGATCAGTGGACAGAGCGTCAGCCTGCGGACTGAAAGGTCCCAGGTTCGATTCCGGTCAAGGGCATGTACCTTGGTTGCGGGCACATCCCTAGTAGGGAGTGTGCAGAAGGCAGCTGATCAGTGTTTCTCTCTCATCAATGTTTCTGACTCTCTATCCCTCTCCCTTCCTCTCTGTGAAAAATCAGTACTCTATTGATCAGCCTGCTCTATTTGGTCAAATATTTCATTAACTCGCCCCTCATGTGTTGGCCAGGGCCAGACCAAGTGACTTCACAGGCCTCATACGGCCCATCAGCTGGATGTTTCTCACCCCTGGTTTATAGAATCATTTAAAAAATTAGAATGTGTTAGAGCAGTGGTCGGTAAGCTCATTAGTCAACAGAGCCAAATATCCACAGGACAACGATCGAAATTTCTTTGGAGAGCCACATGCTTTAAACTTAAACGTCTTCTAACGCCACTTCTTCAACATAGACTCACCCAGGCCGTGGTATTTTGTGGAAGAACCACACTCAAGAGGCCAAAGAGCTACATGGGGCTCGAGAGCCGCAGTTTGCCAACCACGGTAGTAGAGGATGGAAGGTCTCAGAAGAACATGGCTGTCTAGAATATCTCCCAGTTTGAAAAATCCTCGTCTAGTGGGAGACATGAGTTGAAAACTCCGTTGTACTCATTAATTCACAGTAGGTATTGAGTGCCTCTGATGTCCAAAGGGGTTCCAGGTACTTGATGATTGGGATTCAGACTTGTTCCAGGTCCTCTTTACTGGGAGGGAATGTCCCAGGGAGGAAATGACACTCTGACTCACTATGAGACCTTAAACACTTCGAGCCTCGATTTGCTTCGCTGTCCAAGGAGGGCAGAGCCTACTCTAGCCATCAAATGGTAAGTCCTTTCAACTCTAACCTACTGGACAAGCCCCAGATGGTGTTGCTCAGTAGATAGAGCGCCTGCCTGCTGACACACAAGGTCCTGGGTTCCATTCCAGTCAAGGGCACATGCCTGAGTTGCAGGCTCAATCCCCAGTGGGGGGTTTGCAGGAGGCCGCTGGTCCATGATTCTCTTTCATCATTGATGTTTCTCTCTCTCTCTCTCTCCCTCTCCCTTCCTCTCTGAAGTCAATAAAAATGTACTTAAAATTTTTAAAGTACTGCACAAAAGAAAACAGTATCAGTCATACTCATGCCAACTTAAATCAAAATCGAGATAACTCACAAAGCCATTTCCAAGCTAGTTCAACATCCATCACTCTCCCATTACGGTCCGCTGTGTTCACACTTACGTGGTTCTGATCCCCATTGAAACGAGCTGGTTTGAACTGTGAATCCAAATCATGACACTTAAATCCAAAGCAGTGGCTCCGACGACATTACTATTGAAACCCGTTCTGTCTGCGGTGGACAGGGCAAGTGTCTGGCAGCTGCGTGACAGTCCTGCTAATAGCTGGCCACAAAGAAAGCAGCATCTCTCACCCTCGCTGAGGTGGCTCAGTGGACAGAGTGTTGGCCTGCGAACCAAAAGGGTCCCCGGTTTGATTCTGGCAAAGGGCAATGAAAAAAAAAGGGGGGGCAGCATCTCAGCTGAAATTTCAGGGCGACATTCAAGAAAGGTAGCACAGGGCTCCCTCGCTTGGGACAGCTCCAGGATCATTGGAACTGCCGTGGAATATAGCATGGACTTGAATGGCCATTTGGGTTCCCATCTAAAAGACAGCATTGCTCACAGCTGAGGAATTAGCCAGACCGTAGATAATCTCAGGGCTGTCTGAGAGAGAGAGAGAGAGAGAGAGAGAGAGAGAGAGAGAGAGAGAGAGAGAGAGAGAGAGAGAGTTAGTTTAGCCTCTGTCCTTTTGATGTTGGAAAGCAAATCTGAGGAGCTTGAACGGCTGATGCCCTGAGCTCCTTCTTCCCCAAAGCCACTCTCCCCACCAGGCGTGGGTTTATGCTCAGGGACTGCTAACTAATTTGAATATTGGCTTAAGGAAAGCATAATTAGAAAGGTAAATCTACGGAGGGGACAATCAAATTATGCCTCTCGGTGTGTGTGTGTGTGTGTGTGTGTGTGTGTGTGTGTACGAGCACACACATGCACTTAAATAGGTATTTCAAGTTTTGTCCATTTTTCGAGCGTAGTCCTCAGGACACAGTAAATTCACAATGAATATTCCGTGCATGAGTGAAATAATTTCTTTCGATGGTCAAAATAATCAAATGATGAATTTTGTGGCTACTTATATCTAACATTGTGTGAATTAAGATTTTTTTTGGAAGATATATATTTTTATTGATTTCAGAGAGGAAGGGAGAGGGAGGGGGAGAGAGAGAAACATCAGTGATGAGAGAGAATTGTGGTTCAGCCGCCTCCTGCACGCCCCCCACTGGGGGTGGAGCCCGCAACCCGGGCCTGTGCCCTGACTGGGAATCGAACCCTGACCTCCTGGTTCCTAAGTCGATGTTCAACCACTGACCCACACTGGCCAGGCTGAATTCATTTTTTGAATTAAGGCAATATGTATACAAATAACTCCAAATTACATATATTTAAAAATTCACATCAATATGTTTTACTTTCTCTGACTTTAAAAGTAAGATAAGCTTCCAGTACAAAAATGTAAACATATAAAAGTCGTAACTGAATTAAATTGCATCACTAATCTGGTATCCATTGCTAACACCATAGGAGTAACATTTTAATGTATTTCCCCAATTTGTATGCCTTTATATAATTTAAATCACATATGTGTTTATACTGATATTAGGACATTGTCATTGATCTTACTAGTGTTTTTTTGTTGTTGTTGTTGCTATTTGATGCATCCAAATGGGAGTTTACTCCTCCCAAGAAATAAGGGAAATATTTTCCAGAGTAAGTCCAGAAACAAGCAAATAAATTAAGTTAAATTAAATTAAGTGTTTAATATAAAAGCAAATTAGCATGTGTGTCTTTAAGAAAAGTGTACTGAGCCAATTTAATCTTGGGTCAACACCATTTATCAAGAAAGGGCATGCAGAACTAAAAAGGCTATAAAACGTTTTTCCCCCTTAGTATAAAATATTGCTCATTTACGTTCTCTTTTTATTCAATATCATTCTTTTGGCTTTGCAGCCTAAAGCAGAGATGCCCAGGAACCTTATTTAAAATTTTTGAGGAAAGAAGTGGGAAAAAAGTGTAATGATATTAATGTGTTTCATTAATTGTAGAAAGTGGAACCTCGGTCACTCAGCAGCCCTGGGGACACTGGCGTTGCTCTTCACGGAGTAGGGCTGGTAGATTGTGAGCTGAGAGGTTTTTTTTTTTAATGTATTTTATTGATTTTTAAAAATATATACTTTATTGATTTTTTTTTTTTTACAGAGAGGAAGGGTGAGAGATAGAGATGCAGAAACATGGATGAGAGAGAAACATTGATCAGCTGCTTCCTGCACACTCACTACTGGGGATGTGCCCGCAATCAAGGTACATGCCCTTGACCAGAATCAAATCCGGGACACTTCAGTCCACAGGCCGACACTCTATCCACTGAGCAAAACCGGTTTGGGCATATTTTATTGATTTTTTTACAGAGAGGAAAGGAAAGGGATAGAGAGGTAGAAACATCGATGAGAGAGAAACATCAATCAGCCGCCTCCTGCACGCCTCGTACTGGGGATATGCCTGCAACAGAGGTCCATGCCCTTGACCGGAATCGAACCTGGGACCCTTCAGTCCGCAGGCGACGCTCTATCCACTGAGCCACACCGGTTTCAGTGTAAGCAGAGAGTTTTAATGCACAAAACAGCTCCAGGCTCAGAGACAGACAGACATGTTCTGAAGAAAGCAGAGTCCCTGCTTTGCCCATTTCAGGCCGAACAAAATGTAGCGCCAACAAAGAACACGGGAACACGACCCAGCTAGGCAATCCCTGGTTTGGGGGGGAGGTTGCCTGCAAGGGGAGTTTTCCATAACCACATCCACATCAGCATTCTCTCTCCCGAGCCCTGTTTGTTTATACTACCTTGAAGATAAAGGACTAACTTGGAGCTGCTGCAGGAGAAATACTGTGTTTCCCCAAGAAATCCAAGTGCGGGAGATTCTCTTGCAAAATCTGGAAAGCACGCCAGACGGGCCTGCCTGTGGGGTGTCTCCTGCTGAATTCTGCAGTCCTGAGGGCTGGTGCTGGGCTCCAGAAAAAACAAAACAAAAAAAAAAAAAAACACGGACCTTCCATAGTGCTGTTACTTTGGGGATCATGCAGAGGTGGGGATGACAAGCTTCCGCTATGCAGTTTGCCTACGCGGACTCCAAGCTGCAGCCTGGAGAGCTGTTGTCAGGTGAGGCTCTGCAGGACAGGCCTGTGGTTTGGCGGAAATAGGGCTGACCTCTAAGTGGTGAGCCTGTCATTCATTCCTACCTGCGCCGGGACCCTACCCCCACACCCTGCAGCATTATCTCACAGAGCATCACAGAGAGAGAACGTCAAACTGGCTCCTATGGCAGTGAGTTCCTTCATAATCCGGCCTTGACTCTGACAAGCTGCTTTCTTCCCCTTTTCACCATCTTTCCCCCCCCCCCACCCCCTCTAAATATATTTTTATTGATTTCAGAGAGGAAGGGAGAGGGAGAGAGAGAAACTTCCGTGATGACAGAGAATCGTGGACCGGCTGCCTCCTGCACGCCCCACGCTGGGGATCAAGCCTGCAGTCTGGGCATGCGCCCTGACTGGGAATCGAACCCTGGCCTCCAGGTTCATAGGTTGATGCTCAAACCCTGAGCCACAGCGGCCGAGCTTAACATTGCTCTCCTGAACCAGTTATTCTCACCTTTGAACTGTGCTCTCTGGGCGTGTGATGAGGTCCAGAGCTTTGGACCTGCTGCACCCAGCACCCACCTTTGCCCTCAGCAGGTTCCTTTGTCCCCAGAACTCAGGCTACCACGGGCCATCCCTGTGGATAAAAATGCAACCCCCCCTTTTCTTTTTTCCTTTGGGAAATGTTTCTTAAGAGCTAATTGGCTTTCATAAGACATCTGGAGACAAGTTCTTATGAAAGATTTAAAAGCTAGAGAATCAGCCGAGACTGGTTTGGCTCAGTGGATAGAGCGTTGGACTGCGGACTGAAGGGTCCCGGGTTCGATTCCGGTCAAGGGCATGTACCTTGGCTGCAGGCACATCCCTGGTAGGAGGTGTGCAAGAGGCAGCTGATCGATGTCTCTGTCTCATCAATGTTTCTGACTTTCTATCCCTCTCCCTTCCGCTCTGTAAAAAATCAATAAAATATATTTTAAAAATATAAAATAAAATAAAACAAAATAAAAGCTAGAGAATCAGTGTGGCCAGGGTGCCTGAGTGGTAGAGCATCGACCTCTGAACCAGGAGGTCACAGTTTGATTCCTGGTCAGGGCACATGCCTGGGTTTTGGGCTCAATTACCAGTTGGGGGTGTGCAGGGGGCAGCCGATCCATGATTCTCTCTCATCATTAATGTTTCTCTTTCTCTCTACCTCTCCCTTCCTCTCTGAAATCAACAAAATCTAATGAAAGAGACATATGCAAATTGACTGTCCCTCCATGATGCCCACTAGCCAATCAGGAGTGGGTATGTAAATTAACCCAACAAATATGGTGGGTTAATTTGCATGCACAGGCACAGAGCAAAGACTGAAGACTGAATCTGACTGAAGATTGAAGACCAAAGAGGCTTGGCTTTTCCACCACAACCGGAGTGAAGGCCTGGGTCCCGGGGGCCGGAGGAAAACCAGTGCTGGTAGCCAGGGGAAGGAAGGCCTATTGCACGAATCTTTGTGCAACGGGCCTCTAGTGTATATATTTAAAAGAAATAAAAGCTAGAGAATCGAAGTGGTAAAAGATCTGAATGGAAATGGCACCTAAGAAATGGGGGTGGGGGGCTGCGGGAAGTCATGGATCAGGAAAAGGTGGCACATAGCCCAGGTGCCGGTCGTGGGTTGGGAGTCCATGGATGGGGCCCATTCCAATACCGGAAGGAATGGTCAGGCTCGCTCACCGTTTGAAAAGAACCGAGACTCTGTTATTTTATTTATTAATTTTGTGAGACCCCGATACTTTAAAAGTCAGTAATCTTTTGTGCCGTTCAAAAGGCAAGTGGTCTGTCTGGCCACGTGGCTCCGTGGTTGAGCGTGAACTTATGAGCCAGGAGGTCACGGTTTGATTCCTGATCAGGGCACACGCCTGGGTTGTGGGTTCCATCCCCAGTAGGGGGCGTGCAGGAGGCAGCTGATCGTTGGTGATTCTTTCTCATCACTGATGTTTCTTTCTCTCTCTCTCTGTCTCCCCCACCCCGCCCCGCTTCCTCTCTGAAATCAATAAAAATATGATATCTAAAATAAAAAGGCAAGGGACCCCATCTCTGCCCACTCCCTTCTCACCTTCCTTCTGCACTCAATTGGACTGCCAAGGGGATTTCTCCCCCTGCAGCTCTGACCCAGGAGGCTGTCTCAGGCTCTGCTCCCAGTGCGGGAATGTCACAGGCTGAGCTATTTGCAATGCAAATCCTCAGGCTTTGGCATCCAAGATTGATGTCCCCTTGAGAAAGTACTTAGTGGCTGGGCTGGAGAGGAGGGGAAGGAGCCAGACAGGTCTCTTCCCAGCCCGGAGTGGCTGTCAGAGGTAACAAGGCAGGACCAGGGAGAGATGCTTCGAGCCCTTTTGCTCCATCCATTACGAGCGCGTGATATTAATGCATCTAAATTTAGCTGGGGCCACCAAGTCTGGGCCGAGGGCAAATGGCACGCCCGAGCATGGTGTAGAGAGCAAGGGGACTTTTCACCAGCCATTCTGGAGACTAGGGTGAAGCTCAGAGCCCCTGGAGGCCAGCACCTGTCCGGGTCAGGCTCCCACCGAATCCCCAGCCTTTCTGAGCAGCGCGGGGTGAGGGCAGGTGGTCTCCAGGGGACCTGGGGACCAGTCCTAGGTGCTGAGTTCGGCCTACGGGTCCCCAGGGAGCAGGAAGACTTGAAACCCAGCCAGGCCCTTGAGGTGCAAACGTCCCAGGGAAATCTGGAAAAGCTCGGAAAGAAAACGAAAAAGCCATCTGAAACCCAGTGTTCTCTTGATGCAGTGGCTGTTGCAACCGAAGGGGGTAGGGGGTGTGGAAGGGGAGGGAGAGAAATGCTTTTATTAAAACCATTACCAGAGTTTGGAGAGTTTGATTTGCTGACAGTGATGTGGGAGAAGGAGGTCTTGCATGGGGGGGGGGGGGAGGGAGAGGCGCCTTGGAGATGACAATTATGCAACCATGGCTTGGCTTGTACGCTGGTGAATCTCTGTTGGACCAATGTTCCGAAGCACCCCAGGAGGAAATCGTACCCCCGTGAGGAATAAAGCATCGCCATGCATCTCCCTGTGTAATTACAAAGCAGCGTGCAATTATACATTCCGGGATGAACGCAGCACACAAATGATCGGTAGGAAAAAAATACCGCCGTCTTGCAGAGTTTCCAAGTAACCAACCCCCTAGAAGTCGTACGTGCGCTGTGAACATGCCGCGTATGGCTTTCTAGCTGCTGACAGGTGCGTGAACACCCAGTGCTCCCCTTGCAGTCTAGCATGAGCACCTCATGCTGCCAAGGAGAGGGAGACAGCCATTTTCTATTGTTGCTTGTTTTCTCCTATCAGTTCCCAAGCCTGGGAGTGTGCGCATGCACAGTGGTGACTTCCTTGCCTAGGACCCCAGAGCTGTGTGTGCGCTTAGCTTTGTTTTGCAATTTAAAAAAAAAAAGCGATAAATATGATTGTGCTTTTGTCCTTAGGCATTTCTCCGGTGAACGCATTTCTGTTTCTCAGGCTGAAATTGTTTGGATCGTCTTTTTACTGTTCTGTGCGGTTGACCTTTTTCTCATCGGCTCCCACAACCCCTCCAGGCCCCTGTTAGATACAATGAGTTGGAAGAGCTTGTCTGCTCTGGTCAACTTAAACTTGGCAACCTTTCTGCCAGCATCGAACTCTGGGCCACCCCGGGGACAGGCGAGGACCGAGGGATGATGTCAGTGATAAGGTTCTGGCCGGGCCTTCCTCCGGCTGAGCGTCTCTGTCCGTTTACTGCAGCGCGTGGACAGTGTCCAAATGTGCGGCCCCAGAAACTCATTTAGAAATGGGACACTTGGAACCAGGAAGGTGTTTTCCCATATAGATAATATATATATACACACTTTTAAAAAAGCGTGAGTCTCCCAGGAGAGTAAAACAAGGCTGGCAGCAACCTTGTCATAATGACATTTAACATTATGGAGCACCTCCTATATGCCTAGCAATTTACACTGAGTGGCCGGATTGTGATGATCTCTGAACGCATAATAATGTGGCCACTCAGTGTATATCCTTCCTATATAATAAAAGGCTAATATGCAAATTGTCCCCTGGACCAGGAGTTCGACCAGCAGGCAGGCCAGCCAACCAGCCAACCACCCATGTCCCCTTGCCCTGGCCAGGCTGGCTGGACCCCACCCATGCACGAATTCATGTACTGGGCCTCTAATACACACACACACACACACACACACACACACACACACACATTGATTGGCCAGATTATTATGATCTCTGAATGCATAATAATCTGCCCACTCAGTCTATATCCTATATAATAAAAGGCTAATATGCAAATTGTCCCTTCGACCAGGAGTTCGACCAGCAGGCAGGCCATCCAACCACCCATGTCCCCTCCCCCTGGCCATGCTGGCTGGACCCCACCCATGCACAAATTCATGCACCGGGCCTCTAATACACACACACACACACACACACACACACACACACACACACACAGAGTGGCCAGATTATTATGCATTCGGAGATTATAATAATCTGGCCACTTCGTGTACAGATATCTCCTCTAATCCAGATGCACCCTAATTTATTTCTATTGATAATTTTTTTTTTTACTGTAGGCTGTATGATGCAGTTACTTTTTTTTCATTTTAACAGAAGTACATTTACTTTATCAACCTCATGATGTATGAGAGACTATAAAAATTAAATTAGTTATGTCATTATTCTCCATTTTGTTATACTTCTAAAGAACTGTCACTGGCCCTAGCTAGTTTGGCTCAGCCTGTGGACAGAAGGGTCCCGGGTTTGATTCCAGTCAAGGGCACATGCTAGGGTTACGTCTTGCTCCAGGAGGGCAGCCAATTACTGCTTCTCATCAGTGATGTTTCTATCTCTCTCTCCCTCTTTCTCCCACTCTGAAATCAATAAAAATATACTTAAAACAAAAACTAAACATGAAAGGTAATAACCTTTCTTTATCGTAGAGCTAGAATATGAGGTAGGAAGTGTCTTGTGAAGATGCTGAAGAGGTCTTCTGGAATCTTTCCCATGGCTCTACTGAGAGCGGAGACCAGGGTGACCTGGCTCCTTCACTAGGTTTGCTTTTACAATTTGTGGACCTTTCCCCCATGGTTGACACAACGGAGACAAGTCTGCTGCTCATCATGGTGTCAGAGGAGGAAAGTCGCTGTTCTCAGAGTCGGAGAAATCCAGGAAGAAAAGGAAGTGCTTGGGGAGCGGGTGGCACACGTCCTGCCCCCCCCACCCCCCACCCCTGTTCTCTGCAGAAGCGGTAAAGTGTCCCATGGGAGACGGACACAAGGCTGGGGAGGACCCAGGAGGCGGGGCCCAGAGCCACCTAGAAGGAAAGCAAAGGCCTCCTCCACCTTTAGGAAAGGAAGCGAAGAGCATGTGTCATGGATGGGAAGCTATGTTGACGAGCAGCCAGCCCAAGAAACGGGTCCAACGGGCCAGTTCTTCCATGATGGAGGTCAGAGGTTGGCTACCTAAAGCCTTCCTCCCAGAGTGAGCGTCGAGCCCACGGGGTCCTAGAAAATGCTAGATGGCCGGAAAGCAGTCGAGGTGGTGGGAAAAACGAACGGGCCGATGACTTGACAAGACCATGCATGGTGAGGACTCGGTTACCTTGGACGCCGCCCTGCCCGCAGAACCCATTTAGACCTGTCCTCTGGCACGCAGTAAGACCATAATGAAGGCAAATGTACAAATTGCTTATTACGTATCGGCGATGCTTCTTAAAATCAACGTGCTACTTAATAATGCTAATAATTCCACGATGGCAGTGCAGTCACCGTTGTTATTATTCATCGATGCGCCAGAGGCTCAGGGAGTTTTAATCACCCAGCTCAAATCGTCCGAGATTCTGACTTTTTTTTTTAATCTCTTAATTCAAATGGTAAGGGTAATAGTGGCATTTGGGGGGGGGGGGGCGGCGGGGCAGAAAAATGGAGAGAGGCGGCCGTGGCAGGCCGTTGGTATGCAGCCAAAGCCATTCCCCTCTGCCAAGGCACCAAGGGCGGACGCTCCCCTCCCCTCCACGGGGTCTGTGGTCTCCATTAGGGATCCCGACAGTTAGCAGATCAAGCTGGAGACGCGCGCGGTGGTCCTCGCACTAATTGGGCCGTAATGCACAGCCCCGGTCAAGCTCATCTTTCCCAGCACTCCTCTCCGCAGACGACAGCCAGGCCATTTACAGAAGATGCATCGGCCGCCGGGACCCCAAGCAGCCCGCGGCGGCACTGGCCTTTTAGCGGCCGGCACAATTAATCCTGATCCTGAAGGGCAATTAAGACCGGGGTTAAAATAAAAATCTCCTGGAACACAGAGCATCGACATCCACGACCGGACAGGAAATGGTTTTCAGAAGCCCGCAAGCAGCCCAACCCCTGGGCACTCCGAGTAAGCTGCCAGCTTCCTGCTTGACGCACGTGCGCGTTGAAATGAATGGCTCTGTTCATCCTGTTCGTCCTGTTGCTATTCTGATGGAGATCACTTCCATACACCTTTATATACACACACACACACACACACACACACACACACACACACACACAAGGGGCCCGGTGCACGAAATACGTGCACTGGGGGAGGGTGGTCCCTCAACCCAACCTGCCCCCTCTCACATACTGGGAGCCCTCTGGGGATGTCCAACTGATGGCTCACCCCCAGCCTGCCCAAGGCCTAAAGCACCCAGTTATTACCCTGCTCAGCCCAGCCCTGGCTGCCTGCGATCACCCGGCCCCGGGGGCTGGGTGCTAACCACCACTTCTGCTCACAGTGCCTGGGGACCAGGCGCTCCCTGCCACCGCCACCACCACTGCTGCCGCCGCTTCCCCTCACAGCGCCCAGGGGGCTGGGTGCTCGCCACCACCACCACCGTTTCATCTCCACCCCCTGGGCCTGGCACTCTCACCACTTGGCCCCGTCCCCACTTCTGATTGGCTGGTAGCATAGCCAATTAGGAGCGAAGATACAGTCAAATTTTCATGTTTCTCTTTTATTATATAGGAGATATGTGTGTATATGTGTGTATATATATATATATATGTATATATATATATATATGTATATATAATTGATTTTGATTTTTTACAGAGAGGAAAGGAAGAGAGATAGAAAGTTAGAAACATTGATCAGTGATCTCCTGCACACTCCCCTACTGGGGATGTGCCCACAACCAAAGTACTTATCCCTGACCAGAATCGAACCTGGGACCCTATCCACTGAGCGAAAAAACCAGTTAGGGTGTCCTTTTATTTTGTTTAAATGAAAGGACACTCCAAAAACCAGGGGAAAGATGTTGCTGTTATAACTCACTTAGAGAAGAAAGGATTAAGTCATTGCATGATTAATTGGGGGGAGAGGAGAAAGCTGGTTGTGGTGTTTGGGGGGGTGTACATTAAAGGTACATTGGGTTAGTTACACAGTTGCTAACTAAAATTAGTCTCTAAGACCCTTTCACTCTTGGTCATCAAGTGTTTCTGTTAAGATAATTTCCTGTTCAGACTTATTTCCCCCCTTTCAAATAAGAATGTTGTACACTGTTGTATAATGAGTTTATTCTGGACACTGATTCGTTTTGGACAAATATGTACACATGGCAAATACCTTCTCCCAGGCTGGCTAACCACAAAACTGCGTGGTTAGAATGTGGGGAATGCTGGTGGACACACACAGTGGTACCATCCGTTTGAGCTACACATGGCATATACTACCTATCACCCAGAAATCCCATGAGATACTTCTGAGGGTGCTCCCTGTAGCACTGTTTGTAATAAGAGCTAATTCTTGCCAGGGCCTGACTATTTCCCAAGAACCCTCTTCATCTTTTCATTTGTATTATGCAATGTAACCCTCAAAAGGACTCTATGTGATCTGTACCAGTGTTTTACAAACATATGAGTAGACCACGGCACTGCAGTTAAAAATTTCACCAAGAAAATAGAAGCAACCCAAAAGGGATTAGAGCCCATCATGCCGAACTGTCATTAGTACAGGCGTGAATAGGTGTAGTTTATTCAACTAGAGGCCCAGTGCACGGATTAGTGCACCAGTGGAGTCCCTTGGCCTAAGCAGCGGGACTGGGCCAAAACTGGCTCTCTAACATCTCCCTAGGGGTCCCAGATTGTGAGAGGGCAAAGGCCAGACCGAGGGACTCCACTGGTACGTGATTGGGGCCGGGGATGAGCATGCAAGGTTGGCCAGCTAAGGAGGGACCCCAGGAGGGCTCCAGGACATGTCTAGACTGTCTTACTCTGTCCCAATTGCCCAGATCCCAGCAGCAAGCTAACCTACAACTCAGAGCGTCTGCCCTCCTGGTGGTCCGTGCACGTCATAGCAAGTGGTTGACCGTCCTCAGCATATCATGAGCATATTACACTTTGATTGGTTGAATGGCTGACCAGATTACCTGACCAGTATATTAGGCTTTTATCATATAGGATAAAATACCATTTTGCTAAACTGTAGTCTTATATGAATCAGCATAGATAAATGTCAAAATGATAATTCATGTAAAGGAAAGCTAATTTAAAGTGAAATGCATAAAAATAAGATATCATTTAAAGGATATACATATCTATTTAAAAACATTATATAGGTATAGATATATATACATATATTATGCATTCAAATGCAAAAATATATGCAAATATGTTTAGCATTAACACGTGTCAACCACAAAAGAGACCCTCTTTAGAGGGAGAGAAAGATGATAAATATATTTCTTTCCTTAAACATAAAATAATTACTGGTTTTCTTTTTGCTGGATATTAAGATAGACTCTAATTTTCCCAATTACAAAATTCCGTGATAATAATAATAACAATAATAAGTTGTAAATAAATGAGATAAAGTGTCTTGGTGCCTAGCCTATCTTTTTGGTGGGAATAAAAAATATACTTGGTTATGTCTGGGTCAAATGGTATGAATACTTCTAAGGGTTTCTCAACCGATTGATACAAATTTATCCCAATTTAAACCGATAAATGCATGCTCTGATTTAACTGTGCTTTTACTTGCGTTGAAATGATCATTCCTTTTTAATTTATTTATTTTCACTTAAGATGTGGAAAATGGTCCAATGTTATATCGCTTTGCATCTATTTGAGGATATTTTTGGTATATCTCTCTTCTGGCTTTTCTCTCCTTTGAATTTCTTCATATCTTTTCTTGCTTGCTTTTTAAATACTTACATCTCGTGGGTTTTGTTCGTTCGCTTGTTTCTCGAACACTTGAAATATATGATTCTGTGGATACTTAAAATCGTGTTCCCATAGTCAGGTTTCTCTCTGAAAGAGAAAGGAAAAGGAAGAGAGAGAATCAGAACCCCAGTAGTCCCTGTCTCCGACAGACCTGGGTTTTCTTTCCGATTGTTCAGACCCATTTTCCTCCGCGGGTCACCCTACAGGGGACTCGCCTGCGAAAACGCTCCTACCAGTTGTATGGAAACCACTCACCGGTGTTAGATTTGCACAGTGGGTAGTTTTTATCAATGTTTCCCTTAAAAAGGCAACATCCCCAGAAATCCCTGGGAGGTGTGTACAGCACACGGCGTGCTGGCAGCTGCCAGAATGTGCTGGGGGTGCCCAGGGTTGAATCTATTGCTCCCGGGGACTGATTCAATTTCTGCTCTGCCAGCCAGCTCCGCTGAGAGCTGTGGTGTGGCTCCGTGGTTTGATGCACAAAAGAAATATGGCGAGAACAGAAGGCAGGATCCCGGAGAAAATGTGAGCCAGCGCGGCACCATGCGAACGCCGTGCATTGTTTGACCCCGAAATCTGGTGTGTGACAAAAGGAAGTGGGCCCTCAGGCACATGTCTGCATTGATAATAAAAGGAAATATTCTTGGTTCTGACTAGTCAGAGGGTTGAAGGAAAAGGAGGCAATGTGCTTTTGCCTACAAAATGGAAACTAATTGATTTGCCTCAGTCCCCACGTGGTTTTTATTTTTCACGTAAATCAGTGTGGCCTGGGAGGGGTTGGTGCTGTGATGGGCAGAGCCCTGGGCTGGGACATGGGGCACATGGTCACTGTCAGTTTTGCTCCTAACCAGATGGGTGACTGGACTCCTTACTTCACTTCTTTGAGCCACTTTTGCCACTGGAGCTATGAGGGCATCATACCCGGCAGTCCCTATCCTTCAAAACCTATCACTCTTTATTGATACACACACACACACACACACACACACACACACACACACACACACACTGATTTCAGACAGGAAGGGAGAGGGAGAGAAAGTCAAAAACATCAATGATGAGAGATAACCACTGATAAGCTACCTCCTGCACATCACCTACTGGGGATTGAGCCCACAACCCAGGCATATCCCTGACCAGGAATTAAAAACTGGGACCTCCTGGTTCATAGATCTACACTCAACCACTGAGCAACACCGGCTGGACAATCTGTCAGTCTTTTAGGGACATTTCCCCCCCCGCTATCTTTTAAAAATAATAGTATATACATTTCTATGTGTATGTAAAATGAGAATTGTGAAGAACCAGAACTCTGTCTAATCTAGCAGGCATGCCAAAGGGGTGCATGGGTAGTAGCCAGCTTTGTCTTTGACGGCAAATCTTCTCACAGATGCCGTAATATGTTGAAAACACCGCGAAAGCCCTTCCTAGGACTCATTTAAGATTCATATATTAAAAAAACCTACGTGTGTTTTTAATTTTTAATTTTTAATTTTTTAAAAATTTTTGTTGTCCAGCTCACAAAATTTTAATAGGCACTCAGAGGGAAACTAGAAATCAGAAGATTCTACGAGGAGCTTCATGAACCCCAAGAGCACCAATGGGTGGGTCTTGGAACTACTTTCCAAGAGACCAACAAAGGCCATACCTATTTCCCTGACAAGTTACAACAATGGCGACATCATCTGCTTTTGATACGGATGACATGGTGAATTTATTTTCACCGTAGCTCATCCTGATCTGAAGCTTTACTAGGCAGCCTGTGGCTACTGGTTCCATAGAAAGGAAAACTGTAAAACAATAGATTTCTAGGCAAAATAATTCAAATGATGGGACAGTCCAGTTCACAGCCTGGATTGCAAGAGGAAGGGCGGGAAGGAAAAGCAATGACAAGATCATCTCAATACAACACGGAGTGTTCTACAGTTGCCCTTGACAGCTGGCCTCAGGGGACACCCACACAGAGGGTGGGGGTCCCAGCTGGTGTGATGTTTTAGGAGACACAGAAGAGACGGCCAAGGGGTTCGCCTTAGAAAAAGGTAGTAAAGCACTTCCAGGAAAGCACGCTCATCTGGGTAAGGGCACGCAGAGTTAGACACTTGGATGCATTTAGAAAGCACAAAGCACAAAGCTGGAGGCAGTGGTTGGTGAGAGATGAACCTGAAGATGCAGGTTCATACACTGAGTGACCAGATTATGATGCTCTCTGAATGTGTAATTATCTGTCCAGTCAGTGTATATCCCATATAATAAAAGGCTAATATGCAAATTGTCTTCTCAACCAGGAGTTTGACCAGCAGGCAGGCCAGCCCACCGCCCATGTCCCCTCCTCCTGGCCAGACTGGCTGGACCCCACCCATGCACAAATTCATGCACCAGGCCTCTTAATATTATATATGTGTGTGTTTGTGTGTGTGTGTATATATATATATTATAATAGATATATTAGATATATTAGATATTATATTAGATATGAGCCAGGCTTCTGGCTGAGCAGTACTCCTCCTGTGGGAACACACGGATCACCAAGGGACAGCTCCTGCATTGAGCATCTAACCCCTGGTGGTCGGTGTACATCATAGCAATCGGTCTATTTGCATATTAGGTTTTTATTATATAGGTTACACACACACACACACACACACACACACACACACACACACACACACACACTGAATGGCCAGATTATTATGCGTTCAGAGATCATAATAATTTGGCCACTCAGTGTAGACAGAGAACAGATGGACAGTGGAGGCAGAAGCGGGTGGCGGGGGAAAGGGGGTGGTGTTGCAGAGTTGCAGGGTTGGGTGAAAAATAATAGAAGATTCAAATGATGTTAATACGTATCAGCTCTCAGTTACCCGTACAATTTAGCTTTGGAGAGCAATGTACTCTTCAGTGTTTCGGAATGCACATATTCAGAAGATTTTCTCTCCCACTTTGCATAAGAACCCTAAATGGGATCAGGGTGTGTTTTACGAGGCTCTTTGACCCGGACACATGGCCGCTGGGCACTGATCTGGTTAGTGTCTCTGAAAGGCCGCCTCCAGTGGCTTCAGTTCAGGCGTGAAAAGAGGTGGTGAGTTTGGCTTAGTTTTGCTGTGTTTGGATGCCCGGTGTGCCTTCTGTGGCCAACACGGAGGAGCAGACGGGCTAGAACGGAGGCAAGGAGGCCAGGGTGTGTCTCCCAGGGACCCATGTAACCTCTAGCTGCCTCATTGTTTCCCTCTGCAAGATGCTTCCACGATGTGTCCCTGACTTGGGCCACAGAGAAGACAACTTTAACGTATATGCCTCTAGCCCTAGCTGGTTTGGCTCAGTGGATAGAGTGTTGGCCTGTGGACTGAAGAGTGCCAGGTTCGATTCCGGTCAAGGGCATGTACCTTGGTTGCAGGCTCATCTCCAGTGGGAGGTGTGCAGGAGGCAGCTAATCAATGTTTCTCTCTCATTGATGTTTCTAACTCTCTCTCTCTCTCCCTCTCTGTAAAAAATTAATAAAATGTATGTGAAAAAATAAAGTATATGCCACTAGGTCCTTAGTGACTCCTGCATTTAGCCAACACCCTCATTCTCCATTTTCTTTCCACTCTTTTCTTGTTTCCTTTAACTCTGGCTTTGGGGCCTGGCCTTGGCCACCGGGGATGCTCAAGTGAAGGGTTGCTTCTTCTGACCTGGAGCTGGTGCTAGAACTGGTTCTGCCACCTCTTCACACTGTGCCATGTCTTCCTTTCCACGATCCTGTCTACACAGCCCTCCCTCCTCCAGGTAGATTCCCCCTCAGGTGCATCAATTCCTTAGTCCTGATACACAAGGAGGGATCCTCATAAATCAAAGGCGTCTGTGAGTTTAGAAATCTATTCCTGCCCTTTTCAAAGCCTCCTCTCAATGGTCTTGGTAAGCTCAGGCTCCCGCTTGGCCTCTGTGTGACGCATGCCCTGTCCCTGTCATACTGGACATCACCCTGTTGAGTTCCAAGCCCTGCTCAGAGCGGCGTCCGGCCAGCTGTGAGACTCTGAGGCCCCGTTTGCAATCACCATACACTTGACGGAAGCGCCCAGCTGAGCTGGTGGAGCGGAGGAGACTCATGACGGAAATTGAGGTCTGGAGGAGACAGGTGTTGGCAAAGGAGGATCTGTGGGCACCTTGAAAGCCATTGTCCCAGTGTCTCTGCGTCGGAAGAAGGGACATGTGCTAACATTCATTAGCCTGCGGCACCAGAAGAGGATAATTTACATGCAAGAGAGCCTCTCACTGGCCTTTGGATGGGGAAAAGTTGACTTAGGCTGAAAGTTTGGTTTCCAAGTCAACAAGTTCGTGTACCTGTGAAATGTAGCAGCATGAAAGATCAGAAACAGCAGGGGCAGGTGGATATACTTTAAAAAAATAGGTATAGTTAGAATTCAACATTATATTAGACTAGAGGCCAGATGCATAAAGATTTGTGCAAGAATGGAACTTCCTTCCCCTGGCTGTCGACACTGCCTTTGCTCTGGAGGGAGCCTCCTTTCTGCCTTCCCACACTGCCCAGAGGCCAAGAGCGGCTGGGGCAGTGAGGAATGCCCGCCTTGTCACCATGGCATTCCTCACGCAAGTGTCCCACCCCACCCCTGGCCACTTGACACCTGTGTATGCAAATTAACCTGCCATCTTTGTTGGGTTAATTTGCATACTCACTCTTGATTGGCGGGCAGGTGTCATGAAGGTATGGTCAATTTGCATCTTTCTCTTTTCTTCGTTTAGATGTGCAATACAGTGATTCAACACTTACACACCTTGATGATGTGATCGCCACACCAAGTGTAGCAACCACCTATCCCTGTGCCAAACTATCACCCATGTGTGCGCTGCGGCATTATTTACATCAGCCAAGGTCAACATCGATTTTTAAAAATATATATTTTTATTTACATCAGAGAGGAAGGGAGAGGGAGAGAAAGAGCAAAGCATCAATGATGCCATGGAATCATGGATCGACTGCCTCTGCACACCAGCTACTGGGGATGGAGCCTGCAACCCCAGCATGTGCCCTTGACCTGGAATCAAACCTGGGACCCCTCCGTCCATAGGCTGACGCCCTAGCCATTGAGCCAAACCGGCCAGGGGGAGACATCCATTTTGAATGAGTGGCTTTCGCCTTGCAGCACCACTTCCTCCTGCAGCTCCCACCTCTCACCCCCACCCGAGGTCTCCGTGTTCAGTTTTCTCACCTGGAAGGTGGTAAAAACAGCACTCATATAATGAGGCACCTTGAGGGTTCTGTATCATAAAGTTGGTGCAGACGGGAAAAGCCACAGGCACCTGAAATCCTCTAAAAGCATCTGGGCAGTTGCTGTGTCTACTGGTATGGCCAGGCATCTGTGCATTTAAAAAAAAATATACACACACACACACACACACACACACACACACATATATATATATATATTATTATTACCAATTCCCTTTCATCTCAAGATCATTGCCGCTTAGTCACTCTGGCCGGCTCTGATGAAAAGCCTTTCTGACACAATAGCAAGGGCCGGCCCACAAAGGCAGGCGCACAGCAGCCGCAGCCAAAGCTCCGAGGATTGTGCCTGGTCCTCCACGCCCTTGACCTCAGAATCCGATCCCCGACTCCTCTCCTCTCCATTTCCCCTTCCTGTGTCCGCAGGGAAGGGAAGCCGGCCGCCCCCTCCTGCAGATAATGTGACAGAGAGGGAGGGAGGGAAGAAGGGAGGGAGGGAGGGAGAGAGAGAGAGAGAGAGAGAGAGAGAGAGAGAGAGAGAGAGAGAGAGAAGAGAGGAGAGAGGAAGTGGCAGCAGCCTTGCCAGGAAGGGAAGGAAAAGGATGCAGGCAGTAGATCTGGCGCAAAATGTAAGGTCATCTGTAATAAGGGCTGGGGGACAGCAGCCTTCGACTCCCCAGGGGAGGGATGAGGGTACACCCCCCACCCCCGTGGAGGCAGCCTTTGAGAGAAGCCAGGACACGGGTTCTTCTCCAGAGAAAGTCCTCAGACAAAGACGCTCCCCCCATCCCTGTGGGTGGAGGTCCGCATAGCACAGGCTGTTCAGGGTCTCCGTTCATAGCATTGCTGATGCCCCGGCACACGGGGCACGCTGGCTGGAAAGTCCCCCCAGTGCTCATGGGAACTCTTTGTTCGGCCTGCAGCCCGTCCTGACTCACAGGGCAGGGTGACATCTGAAACCAGGGTGGTTCAGTCCATCATTTCTTCTTTTTCTTAAATATATTTTATTGATTTTTTTACAGAGAGGAAGGGAGAGGGATAGAGAGTTAGAAAAATCAATGAGAGAGAAACACTGATCAGCTGCCTTCTGCACAACCCCTACTGGGGATGTGCCCACAACCCAGGTACATGCCCTTGACTGGAATCGAACCTGGGACGCTTCAGTCCGCAGGCCGATACTCTATCCACTGAGCCATACTGGTTAGGGCTGTCATCGGCCTGTTTAAGCCCCTCCAATCTGATTTCACACATGCTGAGTGGACTCTTGTTTAAGATGTATACCTGTTCAGCATGGTGTAAACCCACCCAGCCATTTCCCCATATCGCAGCAAAGGATGCGATTTAAAAATATGTTTTATTTATATAGGCAATGATTGCTGTCACCTACCACATACCAAGCAAGTATCTATCTGGTCTGTCTTTCACTTAGGCCTGCTGTTAAAATTGCCAGCTAGTTATTGTCATCTTCGTTTCATGGGTCAGAGCGTTATTTTAAAAATACATTTTTATTGATTTCACAGAGGAAGGGAGAGAAAGAAACATCAGTGATGACAAAGAATCATGGATCGGCTGCCTCCTGCACACACACCCCCCCCCCCCCCCGGGAATCCCACAACCAGGCCCTGTGCCCTGACCGGGAATCAAACCTGGGACCCTTCAGTCCACAGGCCGACGCTCTATCCACTGAGCCAGACCAGCTTAGGGAGGTGAGGCAAATTTTGAATCAAGAGAAATTTAAGAAACTTGCCCAGCTTTTTCCCACTATTAAACTGATAGCAGCTGAGCTTTGAACCTTCGTGTTTCCGTTTCCACAATCTGGATTCTTCTGCCTTTACATTCCACAACCTTGTATTTTACTGACTTCCCCCAAACCATGTTTTTTTTCTTTAAGAAGGTGACTACTTATTATTAAGGTTTATAATGATGATTAGAGGCCCAGTGCATGAATTCATGCCCCTGGGGATGGGGAGGAAAAAGGGGGGTCTGGCCAGCCTGCCCTGTTCAGGGCTGACCCTAATTGGGGCCAGAGCCAGTTGGCGGGGGTGGGGTGGGGAGTGCACTGTGGACAGTTGGCCAGCTGGCCCTGCCCCCTGGTTGAACCCAGGACAAGGGGACAATTTGCATATTAGCCTTTTATTATATAGGATTTCCACAATCAGAGTTGCTTTTTCATAATTCAGTGTCAAGTTGCTTTCACATGCTATTGAAGACCTGGGTACTATTCAGATTCAGGGCTGGCACCACCCCCCCCCCCGGTTCGGCCCCCACTCCTCCACTGGCATTGCCCAGCCCCCACCCCAAGTCCCTTCTGTTCCTACTGGAGCAACTGATTCATGCCCAACACACGAATTGTCAAAGCGGATGGTAAGTCTGGCCTTGCAAAGCCTTCAAACCTAGAAATTTAAAAGAAAAGGGGACTTTGCATGTGAATGTTGGCCTTGGCTTCCTATCACCATAAACACTGGCCGTAGAAAAGGAAAAAAAAAAGTTTAAGAGCCCAGCATGGCCAGTGTTGCCCAATGGTTGAGCATCGACCTAGGAACCAGGAGGTCACGGTTCAATTCCAGGTCAGAGCACACGCCCGGACTGTGGGCTCCATCCCCAGCAGGGGGCGTGCAGGAGGCAGCGGATCCTTGATTCTCACCACGGATGTCTCTCTGTCCCTCTCAACTTCCTCTCTCAAGCCAATGAAAAAGCACGTTTTATAAAGGAAACATAAGAGGCCAAATGTTTCTAGATGTGACTTAATTAAACTTATTTAACCATTTAGTCAGAGCCTTCGGAAACCCATGTGGATATCTTTCTTCGTCGTTCAGCCTGTCTATAGCTACCCTGATTTTTTTTTGGGGGGGGGAAGAGGGGGATCAGGGGGGAGCCCACTTAATTATATACAAGCAGTTGGAATGCAGACTCACCCTGGGTCCTCACTCCCCGACTTCACTTTAAATTCCTCTGATGCGGTTTCCAAGCGAAGTATGTTTGCCTCCTTTTCCACGTTCCGCAAGCGTTTCCCCGATTCCTCGGAGCTCTGCCCCACACGCACACACGTGACATTCCGTCCCCGTCAGGGATCAGGCCATTGGTCCCAGGACCCAGCCTCGGGGCCCAGCCGGGAGATGAAAGGATGGGGTACTCCGGCTTCCAATATTCGGGACCGATTGGGAAATAAATGTCAAGGTTACAAAGCCCAGATGGCAGGGAGGCGGCCTTGGCCTTACTCTAAACACAGCTTGATTTACGGGGCCGGCTGATGGTATCTGCCTTTCGGATCTTGGACGGCTTCGCCTCTTCCCCATCAGAGTCTTAAATTCATCAGATTCTTTCCACTCCCACCCGCCATCCTTCACTACAAAGAGACACTCCTCGCCCAGCGGGGAGTGTTTTGTAAAATGCAGGAATTGATCAATGTTAACAACCCTAATCCATGCAAATTACTGTCTGCTGTCCTTATTTATCACCTGGTGACGCGCTCATTCACAATCTCCTCAAAGGCCTCCGATGGGGCCAAGCTTCCAGCTCTTTCTTCCTCTTTCAGAAGGGATCACACTGAATTCCTTTTCACTTATTTTTTTTCTCTCTCTCTCTCCCCCTTTGCCCGACATGGCGATTATGAGCTTGCGTGGCTTTGTCAGACAGAGAAGCTCATCGGAAATGTTACCTCCTGGGGCAGATCTCAGGGACACGGCGTGTTTGTCATCTCGAGGGGCTGTAATCCCGAGGCAGCCCGGGCCCACCAAGTGTGTGATGGAGGAGGAGTGGCCACATGACCGGGCAGCCACGGTGCCACAATGCCCAGACCCAGTCTGGTGGTCACCCCAGCCCGGCTTTGTTCTCTGACCTCCGCTGATTAAATGTACGAGCCCCAATAATACTCACTTCATCTTTGATCTGTGTCAGACTTGGGGGACTCACAGGGAATGGGTCTGGAGAGCCAACACCCTTTATGATGAGGCACCATCTCCCCGAGTGAGAATCAGTATGTTGTGTTGTTGTTGTTGTTGTTTTATATGCATATTTTATACATAAATTTTTTTATTGACTTCAGAGAGCAAGCAAGGGAGAGGGAGAGAGGGATGGAAACATCGATCATGAGAGAGAATCATGGATCGGCTGCCTCCTGCGTGCTCCCCACTGGGGATCGAGCCTGCAACCTGGGCATGTGCCTTCACCAGACTCAAACCGGGGACCCTTCAGTCCACAGTCCACTGAGTCAAACTGGTTAGGCCAGTGGCCAGCAAACTCATTAGTCAACAGAGCCGAGTCTCAACAGGACAACGATTGACGTTTCTTTTGAGAGCCAAAATTTTTAAACTTCTTCGAACGCCACTTCTTGAAAATAGACTCGCCCAGACCATGGTATTTTGTGGAAGAGCCACACTCAAGGGGCCAAAGAGCCGCATATGGCTCTTGAGCCACAGTTTGCTGACGACTAGTAAGGGCATCATTGTGTTTTGTGAGTGGCTCATGCAGACTCACATCATATTTGAGTATTAGACCATGCAAGAGGATCTCATTGAATCAGAGGGATGCTCAGTGTGGCCAGCTCAGAGGCATCTTGCCTTTCTGCGTTAGGAGGATACACCTGACTCAGGTAGCTGCTCTGGGCCTCATTCTCCACGTTCTTTCAAGGCCCATTTCCAAGGTCATTTTCGTGACAAAACCTTTGCTCATTGCCAAGGCCAAACGGACACCTGCATCTGCTGTGCTCCCAGCAGTATTTCAGGCACACGTGTTGATTCATTCACTATTCAATACCATTTTTTGTTAAAGTGCCAAGCACCCATTAACGCTTGAACTACAATCAGGTGTTCCAAATAAAATGTTATGCACTCGAGAGAGAACGTAGTGGACAATTACAATAAGCCGTCTCTACGTGGTAAGTTTATAACACGATCAGGGCATGGAAGAATGTCTTGTTGTTTGCTGGTTTAGGAACACAAGCCTCCAGCCTGGTCAGGGGTCGAGCGTCGACATAGAAACCAGGAGGTCATGGTTCGATTCCCAGTCAGGGCACATGCATGGGTTGTGGGCTCGATCCCCAGTGGAGCCTGTGCAGGAGGCAGCCCATCAGTGTTTCTCTCTCATCATTGATGTTTCTAGCTCTCTCTCTCTCTCCCTCTCCCTTCCTCTCTGAAATCAATAAAAAAATATTATTATTTTTTTAAAAGACACGCGTCTCCAGAATACACCAAGGCAGTTGAGCCCCAGTGAGTAGAAATAGCAAGAAGGTAGGAAACACCTTCTCAGCATAAGCAAAGTGAAGAGAAAAGGACATATTTGGAGGAGGAATTAATCTGATAAGCTCCCAATTTCTTCATAAATGTGAACAGAAACTTGGGGGAAAGGTGCTATAGAATTGGAAGCAAAATATTTGCCGTGGTGCCTTCTCCAAAGAATGAATAACCGATTGAATTGGGTGTCATCGCTTTCAGATCCAAATATATTTATTTTCGGAAAGTGAATGTGCTTGGGAAAGGGTGGGTGAGGCGGGTATCCTACTTGTTTTATCTCGACTCTCTTTTTGCCATCTACAGGAGAGATCAAACAGAACAAATTGGTCAGAGGGAAGCCGGAAGGGGGGTGAAGGGGGTGGGGAGTAAGGGAACAATCAAAGGACTTATATGCATGCATATGAACATAACAAATGGCCACAGACAGTAGGGGAGTGAGGGCATGTGCTAGGGGTTGGGAGTGGCCGGGGAGAGGTCAATGGGGGGTACTTTAAACAATGAAAACTTTAAATGAAAAGAATAAAAAATGAAGAAATTGGTGTATGTGTAGAATACCAATAAAGGATTAAAAAAATAGAGTGGAGCCCTGACCGATTTGGCTCAGTGGATAGAGCATCGGCCTGGGGCCTGAATGGTCCCAGGTTTGATTCCAGTCAAGGGCATCCCCAGTATGGAGTGTGCAGGAGGCAGCTGATTGATGTTTCTCTCTCATCAATGTTTCTAACTCTCTATCCCCCTCCCTTCCTCTCTGTAAAAAAATCAATAAAATATATTTAAAAAATGGAGTGGACAGTTAAGCAGAGGCCAGTTCATAAAAGATTAAGTTGAGGGTTTTCATGTTATAATAAGGGCAGTGGACGCTGGGATTTATTTACACGCGTTGATAAAGGGAGATCTGAAGCAGTAAATGGTTATGGACATGGAGAAAAGCAGAGAGAGCCAGCAAGTATTAGGATCTAAAATCAACAGAGATGGTGGATTATTGGGGTATGGGAAAGAGAGGTGCACAAAAAGATGGCGCGGGTTTCTGTCCTGAGAACCTAAAAGGGGGTAACCTCGTTGGTTGAGACAGTGAACTTGGCATGAAAGAATCACTCTGGGGGAGGAAATAGTGAGCTTGGTTTTGGTGTTGAGTTACTTTGAGGTGTGTAAGAGATGGATATTTCTATGATAGGTTTACAGTCAGAAAGACATCTAGACTGGACATGAGTATTTGAGAGCCAAAGAGTTAGCCTAAACAGGTTTGGCTCCATGGACAGAGCATCAGCCTGTGAACTGAAAGGTCCCAGGTTCGATTCTGGTCAAGAGCATGTACCTTGGTTGTGGGCACATCCCCAGTAGGGGGTATGCAAGATCGATGTTTCTCATCAATGTTTATCACTTTCTATCCCTCTTCCTTCCTCTCTATAAAAATCAGTAAAATATATTTAAAAAAAAAAAAAAACAACAAAGAGTTTTAACTGGTAGACAAGATATCCAGGAAGTGTGTATACTCTGGGAAGAGGGAAGGGCTGACGAAATGCAACAGTTAGGATTTGACTAGGACTGACCAGAGAGGTAAAATGAAAATCAAGGGAATTCGTTACTAAAAACCAGGGGGAAAAAGCAAGTCCACAAGGAGATGAGCTCAAAAGCTACACATGTCAAGGAGTAAATAAAATCGAGACCCAAGGAATAAATACAATGATAACATCCATGTAATCTGCAGAAGTACCTAAGTTATCCTTGGACTTGATTGGAGCCTTGTTAGGGGAGTGTCGGGGCCAAATGGTAATTGCAGAGATACGATGGGAAAAAGTGGAAAAAGAGGATGTTTTTTCAACAGAGTTGGATGAGGAAGATGAGTACACTTATTCCAGATCACGAAGGTTTTGCAGTTTCTTTTAATGTCAAGAATATTCTCTCCCAGCCCCCATCTGCCCCAATCCACAATGCTAGATTCCATTTTTGCAGGCAGGCAGTGAGTTTTTTTTTTTAATTCAGTCTGAGATTCTCTGTGAGTAGGGGCTCCGTACCACCCACCAGGAGCTCCCTAAATACTGTTAAATAAATGAGTGGCTGGAGCAGAAGTGATGAGCATTTTTTCCATCACTATTTCCCAGGGAAACACCAATTGTTTGGATGGAAATTATTTTGAGAGGCTGGAGTACACATCTATGCGAAGCAAATGAAGCCTTCCCAAGGCCAAGGTGCCACCTATTTAATTATACCCTCAGTGAAAGTCAGTGGTATGCGTCTCTCTGCCAGAAAACCAACCTTCTAAACAATTAAGTGAATTAAAACTTGTGGAGGACGGGGTTATGATGCCAGCCGTAGTCCCACTGCAAGGGCAGGAGAGTGTCATGGCAGTAACTGTAGAACTAAAATAGCTGTCTATGCCAACAGCTACTCACTGACTGCCTGGGGCTCAGAAACCATCGTCACTCTAGGTGAACTGCATCCCTCCCGGCCCCAGCGGAAGCCGGAGGAGCCTTCCAGGTGACCGCGGGTGAACTGGCTTCTGGGATGCACTGCTCAGGCTGAAGTGCTGTCAGGTCTCAGCACAGGATCCTCCCCTTTGTTGACATCTGCCTCTCAGAGAGAAGGACCTTCGGGCAGAATGCAGGGAGCAGGCACTCGGGGGGGGGGGGGGGGGGCATGCTGCTGGAGATGCGGATCTGGACGTGACTGGCACAGAGGCCGTGGCTCAGGCAGGGGGAGTCGGAGAGGGCGACCGAAGAGCAGCTCGAGCTTTGGAGGAGAGGGCTGTCTCCTGAGCGCCCTAGGCAGGGATAGAAAGGTTCTCAGAGGAGCTCCAGAGAGTGGTTTCTGTACCCCGCAATGAGCATTCCACCCATAATTCTTCTCCTTTGCATTTTGAAAAGGGTAAATCAGACCCATCAAATTAGACATCTATGATCTCTTAAGGCATGTTTTCTCTTTCTTTTTTTTTTCTTTCTTTCTTTCTTTCTTTCTTTCTTTCTTCCTTCCTTCCTTCCTTCCTTCCTTCCTTCCTTCTTTCCTTCCTTCCTTCCTTCCTTCATCCCTCCCTCCCTCCCTCCCTCCCTCTTCCCATCTCTTCCTTCCTTCCTTCCTTCCTTCCTTCCTTCCTTCCTTCCTTCCTTCCTTTCCTCCCTCCCTCCCTCCATTCATCCTTCCTTCCTCCCTCCCTCCCTCCCTCCCTCCCTCCCTCCCTCCCTTTCTCTCTCTCTCTCTCTTTCTTTCTTTCTTTCTTTCTTTCTTTCTTTCTTTCTTTCGTTCTTTCTTCCCTTCCTCCCTTCCTTCCTTCCCTCCTTCCCTTCCTCCCTTCCTTCCTTCCCTTCTTCCTTCCCTCCCTTCCTTCCTTCCCTCCTTCCCTCCTTCCCTTTCTCCCTCCTTCCCTCCCTCCCTTCCTCCCTCCCTCCCTTCCTTCTTTCCCTCCTTCCTTCCTTTCCACCTTCCTTCCTTCCTTTCTTTCTTTCTGGTGAATCCTCACCTGAGGATATTTTTCCATTGGTTCCTGGGGAGAGTGGAAGAGGGAGGGAAGACAGAGAGAAATATCAGTGTGGGAAACACACCCTTTGGTTGTCCCCTGCATGTGCCCTGACCAGGTTCCAGGGCAGGGAGGTGCCTGCCCTTGACCAGAATCAAATCCGGGACCCTTTGGTCTGCAGGCCAACAACGCTCTGTCCACTGAGCCCAACTGGCTAGGGCTTAAGGCATGTTTTCAAGCACAGTGTCTTCCCCTTAAAATATCGCCCAGTGTATTCTTTTGGGACGTGGTTGGGAATGCCCAGCTACAAGTTATTGATCGCTTTCTCTACACCCCACATCCCAAGCAATAAATAGGTAAATACCGGGACATGCGTTCTTTCGTTCAAGGCTCACAATCAATGCAGAGATGAGGCCCATCGGGAAGGGGGTTCCGGGTGACATGTCAGTAGGAGGCGGGGCCAGAATGGGAACCCGTATTTCCTGAATTCCGTGATCTTTCCATGGTGGTTGACGAGGCTATTAGATTCATAGATTACCTGTAGATTCCATGGGCTGATAGCTTTCTTAGCATGTTCGCATTCCAAGGTCAGTCACGTCATTTGCTCCCCAGTGACAGCGTGAATGTTTGAAAGGCATCGGATACGGAATCCTGCCCACCGAGGTCCCTGTGGCTTATTCAGTTGGCATGACAATGGGCCAGAGGCACAGTCTTGGGTTATTGTCCTCTGACCTTGACTTTCTTCAGAGTCCAGTGTGTCGAAATACAAGGGATAATGTGCACGTGTGTGCAGCCGGCCTCAGGAACCACAGCTTCCGTATGACATCGAAAATACAGTGTTCTGGGCTTCAGAAAGCATGCCGGCCATCTCTTTGTCTTAAGGCAAAACCTCTGACAATCAGGAGTTCAAGCCAGCTGGGGCCTGCTCCTCTGTGGGGGTGGCTCAAGTACGTAACTACGCAAGCAGCGTAGGCAGCTTCAACATGGTAAAACACACTACCTCCCATCCTACTTTGACATCTCTCTCTCTAAAAAAAAAAAAGCAATTTTTAAGTGGCTCCCCATGTTCAGAGGATATTAGACAAGTGAGTCAATTTTCAGAAAGCAAAGAGAGGGAGAGAGTAGATGCTATCAGGGTTCCCAGAGATCAAAGAGGAGGAACCTTTTTTTTTTTTTTTTTCTTCCCCTTGCAAAGCGGGGGTGGAGGAGCCGGCTTAGGATCGGCTCTGTGATCTCGGGCAGCCTGATGTATGGTGTAAAAGCTTCAAGCAGCTTGACAACCTCCACCACGCATTCTCATTTTAAAGCTTTAATTACCGTGGACATAAAACATATGTCCCCAAAAGTAGCCGTGACAGGTCCAACGGGACTCACGAAGGTATTGTAAAGAAGTGGATGTGGAGTCAACACCTACGTCAGAAATTATTCATGCTCCCCAAAACTGTTCCAGCCCGCTGCTTCCCAGGAGCTACCTCCTCCTTCCCCAGAACATCGCAACATTCATGACTTTTAAAGCAATTATTTCTCTGTTCTCCTTATACATAAACTACCTACATGTGCATCCCTGATCAGGACAGTTGAGTTTTGCCTGTGTTTTTTTAAATATATATTTGTATTGATTTCAGAGAGGAAGGAAGGGGGAGAGAGAGAGGTAGGAACATCAAGGATGAGGCAGAATCATGGATTGGCTGCCTCCTGCACACCCCACACCCAAGCCTGTGTCCTGATTGGGAATTAAATCGTGACTTTCTGATTCATTGGTCGATGCTCAACCACTGAGCCACACCAGCCAGATAAGTTTTGCCTGTTTTTGAATTTTCTACAAACTTTGTATTATTTCGTGTCTGGCTTCATTTATCAGCATTATGGTTGGAAGAGTCATCAAGTTTTTTTGTGGGTCACTGCCGTTCATTAATATTCTTGTATATTCTACTATTACAAGATCGTAATTACTTCCCATTCTACTAGGATACCTCTGATTTAGATCTATAAACAAGGATGTGTCCATGAACTTTGTCGTATCTGTCTCTTGGTGCCTTTTTTGAAAATTCATATCTTCAGTGTTAGAAAAAGTGCCGAACAGTTCTTCAAAACAGTCATGATTAATTTATGGTATGGGTGATTATATTGCTTCACATAGCAGTTTTTTTTTTCTTTTTTTAATTTTGGACATTCTGGTGCATAGTGATATTACATTATAATTTTTATTTTGTTTCTGGTGTAAGTAATAACATTGAGCATCCTTTTATATATGTACTAATTTTAGATACCAGGGTAGTCTTTGATAAGGTATATTCTGACGTCTCTTGTCCATTTTTAAATTTAGTTGTCTTTTTCTTTTTATTGATTTATGGAAGTTCTTTCCGTATGATAGATCCAGGACATTAGATGATTTTATCACTTTTCTTTCCAGATAGTAATTCAATGGTTTTTATTGATTAGTTTGTGTTGAAAACCTGGCAAAACACCCTTATTGACTTTAAATATTTTATTAGTGGCTTCTTCTGAATTTGTACTTAAAAATAATGTTATCTGTAATTACAGCTTTATTTATTCTTATCCAATCCTTAGGCCTTTAATTTTCTTTTGTTTTTTTCATTGACTAATACATATGGTAAGCATATTTTATTTCTATTGCTATTCTCAATCTTAAAATAATAACTTGGAATATTTCATTATTAAATATAATTTTAGATGTAAGTTCTGACAAATACACTCTATGAGATTAAAAATATTCCTTCCATTCACATCATGCTAATGTTTTAAAAATATATGAAAGATGTTGACTTTAACAAATTCATTATTTGTTTAAAAAATTCTTCTAGCTTTTAAAAATTTATCCTGCTAAATCAGTAAATAGCAATAATTTTTGTGTTTGAAATGCTAATCTGAGTATTTTTGCAATAATTCCAAGCTGGTCATTGTTCTGCTGACTTTTATTTAATTACTTTTAAATGTATATTAATGAGTGACATTTGACCATAATTTTCTATTCTCCCAAAGTTTTAGATGTTGGTATCAAAGTTATGCTGTCCTAATTAAACTAATTAAAGATTATTCTCTTTGTTTATCCTCTGGAATATTTTGTGTGAGATTTCCAATTTTCCTTAATGTTTTGTGGAACGTGATCACAAAACTCCACAGAGTTTTTCTTGAGGCAAGAATTTTAAATCATTGATTCACTTTGTTTCTTAAAGTAATGGTACTCAATTTTTCTATTTATTTTTGTGTTCCTTTCACTAAATAGTATTTTTTCTAGGAATTTGTCATCTAAATTTATTGGCGTACATTTCCTCAAAATATCTTTTTGTCCTTGAAAGTTATAGGTTGGCCCTGACCTAAGTTATTTCTTCCTTTTCATATATTTCTTTATAAAATTCACCAAAACCCCAGCAATTTTATTATTTTTCCCAATAAATAACTCTCCTCCTATTGAGTCTATTGTGTGTTTAACTTCTATTTCATTAACTTTTGCATTATATTTATTATTTCATTCCTTGTATCTTCTTTGAGTTTAGTTTGTTGTTCTCTTTCCAACCTGAAGTGGATTTTAAGATTGTTACTGCCCTGCCTTCCCTTTTGATGAGCTATAAATTTTCTTTTAAGCTCTGCGTTAGCTGTGTTCCAAAAGTTTCGAGATGTCATCCTTGATATTATAACTCAATTCCCATCCTTGTTTTAAATTCCCTTTTTGATTTTTATCTGGACTTCTGGGTTATGTCTTCCGCCTCCTGGAATATAGGTAGGCACTTTTTTATTTAAGGTTTTATGTCTGAGAGCTCCAGGATCTCAAACCTTTAAGAGACTTTGTGTCTTGTTTGAAGTTACTCCTGGTTTTGCCTTATTGCTTTCACAAGCCGGAGTTATTTCACTGTGCGCTATAAATTAGACTTTTCAAGCTGTTTGTAGAAACAACACAAAGCCTGGGCTGATGTAAATTTACCTCTTCGGTGTTCCTGAGAGCCTTAGCAATCTGGAATTCTCTTCATCCAACTTGCGGATGGAGATGATTCAACACCGCGCCCAAATCCCCAGGAGGCCCTGTCTATTTGCCCTTCACTCTTCTTCCTAAACTGCCACTCATCCATGACTCAGCTTAAATGAGGGTTTTTATCTGGGACCCCTTCCCTGAGCTCTAGGCCAGTGGTCGGCAAACTCATTAGTCAACAGAGCCAGACATCAACCGTACAACGACTGAAATTTCTTTGGAGAGCCACATTTCTGAAACTTAAACTTCTTCTAACGCCACTTCTTCAAAATAGACTCTCCCAGGCCGTGGTATTTTGTGGAAGAGCCACACTCAAGGGGCCAAAGAGACGCATGTGGCTCGAGAGCCGTGGTTTGCCGACCACGGCTGTAGGCTCTAATCCCCATATCTCTATTTCTTGATGATCAGAGACCCTGATGCTCCCTCATTCACTCAACTATCCCAGACTGAATAACAACCCCTCTCCCCCAACTCCCTGGAACAGCGACCCCCATCTTAGACTCATTCCCACCGCATCTCCATCCTGCTCTGCATCCCGGCCTGGTCGGTTTTCCCTGTCCTGTTAGCAACCTTATCCTTTCAGAGAGAACAGGTAGCCAGCCCCTCTGTACTCTCACTCCTCCAAATTGCCTAGTTCATCATTCCTAGAAGCAGAAGTCCAGCCAGGGAGAGATCTCTGTCCTGACCTAAATAAAACACAGCAACAGCCGAAACCGGTTTGGCTCAGTGGATAGAGCGTCGGCCTGCGGACTGAAAGGTCCCAGGTTCGATTCCGGTCAAGGGCATGTACGTTGGCTGCAGGCACATCCCCAGTTGGAGCTGTGCAGGAGGCAGCTGATGGATGTTTCTCTCTCATCGATGTTTCTGACTTTCTATCCCTCTCCCTTCCTCTCTGTAAACAATCAATAAAATATATTTAAAACACACGCACACACACAAAACAAACAAACAAAGAAACAAAACAACATAGCAGCAGTCTCCTTGCCTGGGAAATAGCCATTAGGCAACCTAATTCCCAGGTCCCACTTGTTCAGTATCTTTGCTTTTGACCTCATGCAATTGGATCTGTACTCAGTTGTCCCATTAGAGCTCAGAGCGCCTTTCCCCTTTGGAAGCATATGGTGTTTCTAGTTCTACTGTTCGTTCCTCCCGCTGAACTTGTTTAACACATGCTCACTTTCCATTTCGACCCCCCAACCTCCACCCCGGGTTATGCGTGCACCGCATCCTATAAGGCCCTACTTGCCTCCTGGGAAGATGGAGGTGATGAACTGGTCACTTTGGTTTGCATCTCTCTCCCAGGAGCTCTTTGCAGACCTGTCCAGCACCAGCAAGGCAAGCCCTGGGGAAGCTGCATGCACAGGCCTCACTGGGCTGGGAGCAATGCCCGCCTCCCTCATGTGGGGTGTCTCTAGCGAGACAGAAGCAGGGAGCCCTCACCCGAGAGATCTGACCCTGAAGTTCCAACATCAACCCAGCGACTTTCCCATCAAGACTCATAAGCAATGGAGCGGGCAGCTATACCCTTATCACGGTGGAATGGGTTACCCAGAATTCCATGAGGCTGTCAATCAAAATGAAGGAAAAGGTGTCAGTTGAAGAAGGCTGGCGTAGCCCTAGCCCAGTGGTCGGCAAACTCATTAGTCCACAGGGACAAATATCATCGACAGGACAACAATTGACATTTCTTTGGAGAACCACATGTTTGAAACTTAAACTTCTTCTAACACCACTTCTTCAAAATAGACTCCCCCCCAGGCTGTTGGTATTTTGTGGAATAGCCACCCTCAAGGGGCCAGAGAGCCACGTGTGGCTCGCGAGCCGCAGTTTGCCGACCACTGCCCTAGCCAGTTTGGTTCAGTGGATAGAGCGCCGGCGTCTGACTGAAGGCCCCCAGGTTCCGTTCTAGTCAAGGGCCTTGGTTTCAGGCTCCTCCCGGGCCCTGGTCAGGGTGTGTGAGGGATGCATCCATGCATCTCTTTAACTCAGACATCGATGTTTCTCTCTCTGAGTCTCTCCCCCTCCCTCTCACTCTCTCTAAAAATCAATGGGAAAATATCCTCGGGTGAAGAAAGCTTTATGAGGAACGCTGGCAGAAAAAACCTTTCTGCTTAGATGTCCAGTGCTATCGTGAATATTTACTATATTCCCTATTCTGAATCTCTTCTTCCTTTTGAAAACCTCCCCCTCCTTACTTTGGAGAAATGGCTTCTCCTTTCCTTGTCAAAGACGCGATCTGAAACGGGGCAGGGGTCAGAATCCTTCCACGGACAGGATGTTGGGTGTAGATGTGAGAACATTATACAATCTGATACCCCATCCCCTTGTCCTCGGCCGTTGCTGGGAGGGGTGGTTAGATGACCTGATCCTGGGCAATGAACCCAGACCTTGTGTAGATTATGTGAGAGCAACTAATTAGAAAAGGCTTTCCCTTGGTGATGAAAAATCTAGGGAGATGGGAACCTCCAATGTCTGACATTATGAGCCCATTGGAGGCAATGAGGCTCACAGAGAACAGCGAAGACGAAAACAAGGGAAACTTCTGATGCTGTGTGAGCTCCTGGCCCCCAACACCGGGGACCTGGGGAACTCCTTGCCCTCCACGCTGTGGGGCGAATGGTCCATTCAGTTCTTCCTGTGGGGTCTCAGCTACTTGGAGTTGGATTCCTTGAATATGTGACTCAATGTATAGGGTTTTCAGTTAAATCTGAATTTCACATAAAACCAAATTCTGTTTTCTTTTGTTCCGATGCACTGTAGTTAAGATCGACTTAGTGTCCAGTTAAATGTGAATTCAGATAAACAGAAAAAAATGTTTTAGTGCTAGAGGCCCAGTGTACATAATTCATGCACAGATAGGGTCCCTAGACATGGCTGGAGATCAGGGCCAATCAGGTGCCCTGCCTTCCCACCTCCCCATCTCCTCCTTCCCTCACTCCCTCAGGGCCCGCCTCTGCTACTGGTCACCTGCCAGGTTCCACGCGGCCCCCTGGTAGTCAGTGCACATCATACCCATTAATAGAACTCCTGTTCTCCCAGTCAAATTCCCAAGAGGAGTCTTTTATATATACATTGACTAGAGGCCTGGTGCATGGAATTTGTGCACAGGGGTGGGAGTGGTTCCTCAGGCCTGCCTTGCACCCTCTACAATCTTGGAAATCCCTCTCACAATCCAGGACTGCTGGCTCCCAACTGCTCACCTGCCTGCCTTCCTGATTGCCCCTAACCGCTTCTGCCTGCCAGCCTGATCACCCCCTAACCACTCCCCTGACAGCCTTATTGATACCTAATTGCTCCCCTGCCAGCCTGTTTGACCCCAACTTCCCTCCTCTGCTGGCCTGGTCACCCCCAAATGCGCTCCCCTGCTGGCCACCTTGTGATGGTAATCTTGTGTCCACATGGGGGCAGGATCTTTGAACACATGGGGGAAGCCATCTTGTGTGTTGGGGTGATGGTCAATATACATATTAATCTTTAATTAGATAGGATAGAGGCCTGGTGCATGGGTGGGGCCAGCTGGTTTGCCTTGAAGGGTGGCCAGATCAGATTGTGGGTTTTCTTGGGGCATGGGATGGTCTGGGCAAGGGTCCTGTGGTGGTTTGCTGGCTGGCCACACCCTCTGGCAACCCAAGCAGAGTCCCTGATATAAGGAACTTACGTATCTTCTACAATTGAAACTTTGTAGCCCGGAGTGGACCCAAGCCTTCTTGCTTCCTCCGTGGCCGATGCCATTTCTGTTGGGGTTATATATTTTCTATAATTTAAACTTTGTAGCATTGAGTGGAGGCCTGAGCCGGCAAGGGCAGGCAGAAAGCTTGGCTTCCTCCATTTCCAGGGAAACCCAAGCCTCCCTCCTACTCTCTGTGGCCACAGCCAACTTAGTTGGTTTTATTTGCATATTTGCTCCTGATTGGCTTGTGTGTGTGGCTTGTGGATGTGGCTTGAGGGTGTAGCAGAGGTGCGGTCAATTTGCATCTTATTCTTTGATTAGAGAGGATTAGATAAATAGATAGATAGATAGATAGATAGGTATGCCCCATATATAGCACAAGACTTCCTTATAACAGAGATTATTGTTTGTTTATCTAAAATTCAAATTTCACTTGACATCCTTTATTTGTATTGGCTAAAACTAACAACCTTGACTAAAAAGCATCTGGACCATATCTGGGCTGTATTCTACTTGGGCATTTTGAACCTTCATGAACAAAATTCTCCCATTAAAAGTATGTTCAAAAAAATAATAATGTGCTTATTTTATTTACTCCTTTATTCTTATAGTGACTCATTTATTTTTACTTAAACTCAATTGAACCACTATTACTTTCATTAAATTTCTGCCAGTGTGCAAGAAAGGGGCTAGAATATCTAGATCAGCAAGTTTTGCTACTAAGAACTATAAAATCTAAATAAGGGAGAAAAGCTAAATTTGTTGCTGTGGTTTGTGGAAAATATTTCTTTTTTTTCCCCAGTATATTTTATTGATATTTCACAGAGAGTAAGGAAGAGGGATAGAAAGTCAGAAACATCCATGAGAAACATCAATCAGCTGCCTCTTGCACACCCCCCACTGGGGATGTGCCTGCAGCCCAGGTACACGCCCTTGATCGGAATCGAACCTGGGACCCTTCAGTCCGCAGGCTGACGCTCTATCCACTGAGCCAAACCGGTTTTGGCATTAGAGTGTTTCTTTACTTGTTGTACTTGTGGGGGAAGAGCAGGAGCAACATCATATAAAAGCTGGAGGATGGATTCATAGGCACCGGCAACTGCCCACACTCTTGGGGTCACTGCAGATCTGCTTGGGAAGGCGGCCGTTTCTGCTCTTCCTTCCCATGGCCCCATAAGACCACAGACTTCCTGGAGTGTTTTCCTTTAAAAAGAACTCTTCCCCCCTCCTCCCCATCACCACGCGAGCAGTTGAGATGTGCCTGGTGGTGCCAGCACAGAGCAAAGTCAAGGTCACGGGGAGTCTCTGGCGTGGCTGGGAGTTCTCACACTCACAGCCGTGTTCCCCGGGACCAGGTCACTGTTACGGCTTGTCAGCCGTGCTCAGTGGCGGAAGCTCACACACCATCTGTTCTCAGATGCCTGGTTTTGCCCAGAGCTATTTGTTCCTCTTCTTCTTCCCTTCCCCCCGCCCCCTTTCTCCCACCAATTTTCACAAACACCAAGCAGGGGGAGCTTCACAAATTGTGCTCACATCGGAGTGATGGAGTGTTAATTGAAGTAAGCTTGGGGAGGCCGGCTCAGAGAGAAAGAAATAGCAGATGTGCTCCCTTTTCATGTGGGTCCCTGGACAGACGCACCCTAAAAGGTGAAAGGAGGTCTGTCCCATGCTTCTCTGCCTCTATATCTGTCTTTTGATTCATCAGGTGATAATGTTCTTTATTGTCCATACATGAGTGAGATCAGGCGGTAGTTTTCTTGCACTGACTGGCTTATTTCACTTGATTACAAGCGGGAAGGCTGGGAGTGGGGAGGGGTAAGAGATCAACCAACTTGTATGCATGCATATAAGCATAAGCAATGGACGGACACAAGACCCTGAGGGGTGTGGGCATGTATGGGAGTAGGGTGAGGGGTGATGAGGGGATATGGACACATATACAATACCTCAATCAATAAAAAAAAAAAAATTGAAAAGCAAAAAAATAAAAATGGTAAAAGGAGGGAGATGCAGGACTCCCTCTTTAATGTTTAACTCCTTCCCCAGCCCCTAAAGCTACAGGAGGGCTGGACGTGAGTGGGTGCAGAGCGTTGCAACGGCTGGCCATCTCTCAGCCTGGCCACAAGCTGGCTTCTCCACCAGGCATTTTCCCCATCAGACCACAGCGAAGACACTTATTCAGTGGGTTCAGCTGAATGGGCCTATTAAAGATGGGATTCCCCTTTAAGAATGTGAGCCCAGCCCAGCTGGCGTGGCTCAGTGGTTGAGCATCAACCTATGAACCAGGAGGCCCCGGGTTCGATTCCTGGTTAGGGCTCATGCCCAGGTTTCTGGCTCGATCCCCAGTGGGGGTGGGGGGGCCATGCAGGAGGCGGCCGATTCATGATTCTCTCTCACCATTGATTTTTTTTATCTCTCCCTTCCTCTGAAATCAATGAAAGTATATTTTTAGGAAATTAGAACCCATTGCTGCCCTTATCCCATCCTGACAAACTCTCTCCGGAGGGGAAGTTGGGGTCCCAGCAGTTCTGGGCCGGGCAAGGGCAGTAGCTCCTGAGAGGGGATAAATGAGCGAGGCAGCCAGAGATACCGTGTGAGGTCGGCCCATCCCTGAACCAAGGCCACTCTGATTTTATCAACCACCACACACCTTGATTTCCATAGTTTTGAAATCAGATAAATAGTATAAAGTATTTTTTTTTTTAACTGATTGGGGAAATCTCCACTTCACCCAATCCGGTACCCCGTTTATAAAAATAAATTAAACCTACTATTACCTTAAGCATTAGAGAACATAAATACTCGGATACAGTTGAATTAAAAGACCATTGAATGAGTCACAAGGTTTCAGATACATTGTCCTTATGCCCCTTAGTCCACAGAGCCAAATACCAACAGGACAACGATTGACATTTCTTTGGAGAGCCCAGTTTTTTAAACTTAAACTTCTTCTAACGCCACTTCTTCAAAACAGACTCGCCCAGGCCGTGGTATTCTGTGGAAGGGCCACACTCAAGAGGCCAGAGAGCCGCATGTGGCTTGGGAGCCGCAGTTTGCCCACCACGGAGCTAGACATTCCTCTGTCTGCACAGTGACAGCCTGTTCACCTCGCTCTGGAGGCCCCAGGTCTCAGACACGGAACCGGCCGAACCCGTTTCAACCCCAGTGTGGACAGGGCTCTGTCCACCCTGGCTGTGCTTCTGGAAGTTCAAGGCCGCATCCTGGGAGGTGAGAAATTCAGGAGTGAGGCCAGTAGTCGCTACATCCAGGAATCTCATGTGGAGCTCCTGTCTGATCCTGGCTTGCCGGGCAAACTTGGGCAACAGATTTATAACCTTTCGGGGCCCCACTCCCTCCTCTGTAACCATGGGTGGTCTCCCCAGAGGGGCTTCTGGTAACAGGAAAGATGTGCGTTTGATAGGTGACTAGAAAGTCCTCGTTGCTCTGTAAACCGAGTGGGCACTCAATGGTAATAATCACTGATATGAAGTGTGAGCGCAATGGCACAGCCTTGTCTTTGGAAGATGTATGTACGTTGACACATATGGAAGCTCAGTATCACATTATCTCTCATTTTATGTATTGAAAGGTATAAATTGAAAAACATACGCTAGGCTGTTGTGGCTTGAGCATCAACCTATGAACCAGGAGGTCGCAGGTCAGTTCCCGGTCTGGGCACAGGCCCGGGTTGCAGGCTCCATCCCCAGTAGGGGGCGTACAGGAGGCAGCTGATTGCGGATGTTTCTCTCTCGACGGTGTTTCTATCTCTCTATCCTCATCCTTTCCACTCTCTCAAAATCAATAAAAATGTATTGAAACATATGCCCTTACACATTGAAAGACTCCATAACAAAAAGGTTTAAAAATGCAAGCTATCCGAAACCGGTTTGGCTCAGTGGATAGAGCGTCGGCCTGCGGACGGAAGGGTTCCAGGTTCGATTCCAGTCAAGGGCATGGACCTTGGTTGCGGGCACATCCCTAGTGGGGGGTGTACAGGAGGCAGCTGATGGATGTTTCTCTCTCATCGATGTTTCTAACTCTCTATCCCTCTCCCTTCCTCTTTGTCAAAAATCAATACACACACACACACACACACGCGCGCACACACACACACACACACACACACATATATATATATATATATATATATATATATATATATATATATATTAAATGAAAGCTATTTTAAGAATAGCATGAAAAGGAATGGCTTTTCCCAAAATCCAAACATTTTTCCCCAATCATTTAAAAAATACATTTTATTGATTTTTTTACAGAGAGCAAGGGAGAGGGACAGAAAGCTAGAAACATTGATGACAGTGATCAGCTGCCTCCTGCACACCCCTTGCTGGGGAGGTGCCCACAATCAAGGTACATACCCTTGACCGGAATCGAACCTGGGACCCTTCAGTCTGCAGGCCGACGCTCTGTCCACTGAGCCACACCGGTTTCAGCAAAGAGGGCATTACTTTTCTTTTTTATTGATTTGTCACAGAGAGGAAGGGAGAGGGATAGAAAGTCAGAAACATCGATGAGAGAGGAAACCAATCAGCTGCTCCTAACACCCCCTACTGGAGATGTGCCCACAACCAAGGTACATGCCCTTGACCAGAATCGAACCCGGGACCCTTCAGTCCGCAGGCCGACGCTCTATTCACTGAACCAAACCGGTGTCGGCTCCCCTGTTAATTGTTTCCTGGCTCCGGGCCTTCATTCAGGGACACACTGGGTCTGTACACAGGCGACTAAAGGACGAGCTATGGAGCGGATCGCCCTGTCTCCGTAGACTAAAAAGGGAAACCGTAGTCAGAGGCCAGGATCTGGGGAGGCCCTCCAGCTCTCCTACCCCAGGACCCCGCTTCGATGGCGCCTACTACACCGTGGATTTACGTCCAAGCAGAAAATCAGCCAGCGGAGAACAAGTGGAGGATGAAGCACCATATTGGACCACCATATGGCCACTAACCTCCGAGGCTGGTCACAGCTCTCGGGGTAGAAATCCGAGAACAGAATGAGCCTTAGGATAGAATCGCTCCTCACTCAAGCATGCTATATAATTGGCTGCAGTGAGAAACGAAAAAATGTCTCCGGAACCAGATGGATCTGAAATGTTCCATTATTCATAAACACTCTTTTCTTTTCTCTTTTTTTTTTTTTTTTTTTTTTTTTTTTTTTTGCATTTATACTTGTTCCCATTCCCAAACACGCCGCCACCGAAATTTGCTGGAGAAGGTGTGAAAAGGGACACGCATCTTCGCTTGCTTTTCTGGGAGGCGTCTGGTCTGCAGGGACGGAGCGAAAGAGAGGGCTGGGCAGTGTGTGGTTGGGATGTTCTCGGGTGATCCGTGTTGTATGTGAGTGTGTGTCTGGAGGGGTCAGGGGTGGTTCCTTGTGGACATCGCCGCAAGTGATCACGGACTTCCTTTTTCTCTTTTAAATTGTTCATCTCTGAGAGGAAGGGGGAAGGAGAGAGAGAGAGAGAGAAGCATCAATGGTGAGAGAGACTCATTGATTGGCTGCCTCCTGCATGCCTCAGCACCAGGGCCAGGAAGGGGCCTGCAACCAAGGCATGTGCCCTTGACCGGGATTGAACCTGGCACTCTTCAGTCCTTAGGCCGGTGCTCTAGCCACTGAGCCAAAGTGGCCAGGGCTGATCCTGGGCTTTCTGAGCGTGGAGGTATCATAGCTCACTCATGTCATTCAAACTCCAAGCTGCTAGTTGTTCCTTTGTAGTCACTCACAGGCCAGCCATTGATGTCCTTATGGCACCACATGACTCCCTCCGGGAGAAAAGGGCTCAGACTCCTCCTATCTCCATCCCTCCTCCCCCTACACACACACACCTTCCACTCCATCCTCCGGCTGGAGGGAGAACTCAGCAGAGCTGCACGGAGAGGCGGAGACAGTTTTTTCAAATAAATAATGCAACAAAGCAGAAGCTTGTTGGTGATACGTGTGTGCCAGGAGGGGTATAAAACCCTCCCACGGAAGCAGCTTTGTGGTTTGATCATTTTAAGACCAGAAAGAGACACAGGAAGAGCTGCACCTTTCAAAGAGTATCTCTGGCCGAGACCGGTTTGGCTCAGTGGATAGAGCATCGGCCTGCGGACTGAAGGGTCCCGGGTTCGATTCCGGTCAAGGGCATGTACCTTGGCTGTAGGCACATCTCCAGTAGGGGGCGTCCAAGAGGCAGCTGATCGATGTTTCTCTCTCATCGATGTTTCTGACTTTCTATCCCTCTCCCTTCCGCTCTGTAAAAAATCAATAAAATATATTTAAAAAACAAAAACAAAAAAACAAAGAGTATCTGTGGAGGAGAGAAGGGCAGGTGTGGCTCAGTGGATAGAGCGTCGCCCTGCGAATGAATCCAAGGTCAAGAGCGTGTACCTCGGTTGCAGGCTCCTCCCTGGCCTTGGCCCTGACCCTGTCTGGGCACGTTCAGGAGGCAACCAATGGGTGTCTCTCTCACATCGATGTTTCTCTCTGTCTCTCCCTCTCTCTCCCACTCTCCCTGAAACATCAATGGGGAAATATTCTGGGGTGAGGATGAACAACAACCACACCCCAAAAGGACAGCCCGCCCCACTCTGCGACATGGGAATGAGGCTGCAAGGTTGGGCAACCATCACAGGACCCCAAAGTCTTGAGTTTCACCCGCTGTGTACACGGACCTTAGAGACGATGCGTCAGCTCTCAGGAGGTATCAGCGAAATTATTGTTCAGGGGGGCGGTTTGTTTGGTGTGATTTATACCAAGAACTATGTAACCAATGGACCTGAGGTTGGTAAGAGGCAGTTAAGAGAATTGATTAATCTTATCCCTGTGCTCTCTCTGAAATCTTCTTCGTCCCAACGTCATTCGTTCCATTAAAATCGCCAGTGTGTGTAAAAACGGGCCAAACCACCGTGCTGATAAAATTCAGTGTGTATTGCCCTAGCCCAATTGGTCGGCAAACTCATTAAACTTCTTCTAACGCCACTTCTTCAAAATAGACTTGCACGGGCCGTGGTATTTTGTGGAAGGAGCCACACTCAAAGGGCAAAAGAGCCGCATGTGGCTCTCGAGCCGACCATGGCCCTAGCTAGCAGGTTTGGCTCAGTGCATAGAGCATGGGGCTGTGGACTGAAGGGTCCCAGCAGGATTCCGGTCAAGGGCACAAGTCCAGATCGTGGGCTCGATCCCCAGCAGGGGGTGTGCAGGAGGCAGCCTTGAAATTTCTCTCTCTCTCACCCCCTCCCTTCCTCTCTGAAGTCAATAAAAATATGTTTCAAAAAATAGTTTTTAAAAATGCAATATGTGTTTTTGCAGGGTTGCTAATGATTTTTTATAGCTACCTAGACTATGTATATGTCTGAGTCCCAGTTTGGGAGAAGAAGGTACCATTTTAGGTGACTCAAATAGAACATAATCTGTGAGTGATTTAGCTGTAACAAGGGTATGTTTCATTTTTTATGGAAAGTTCGTTTTCTCATGATACTAGTTTAAGAGCAAAGGGAGCTGGAAGTGTATCACTTGACACCAGCAGTCCTTCCCTCCTAGACTTTTAGGCCAGGGGGTCCCCCTCCCCTCAGCCCTTCTTTGAAGCATTTCTCAAGGGACAACTGTCACTCCTCTATATTCTCAGGTATCTGCTTTCCTGGACATGAATTATCTCTGCCCGGCTGTCTACCTAGGAGCAAAATTGCTCCTTCATATGTGAATTCTATGTTCAACATCTTGAGGCACTGTCAAACTCTTTTCCATAATGCCTGAACCATTGTACATGAAGAATATCATTTTGGCCGAACCGGTTTGGCTCAGCGGATAGAGCGCCGCCGGCCTCTGGACTGAAGAGTCCCAGGTTCCATTCCGGTCAAGGGCATGTACCTTGGTTGTGGGCACATCCCCAGTGGGGAGTGTGCAGGAGGCAACTGATCGATGTTTCTCTCTCATCGATGTTTCTGACTTTCTGTCCCTCTCCTTGCCTCTCTGTGAAAAATCAATAAAATGTATTTTTTAAAAAAGAAAATATCATTTTGGCCCTGCCAGCCTAGCACAGTGGTTGAGCTTTGACCTATGTACCTGGAGGTCATGGTTTAAATCCTGGTCAGGGCACATGCCTGTGTTTTGCAGGGTTGCTAATGATTTTTTATAGCTACCTAGACTATGTATATGGCTGAGTCTCCAATGTGAGCCGTGCAGGAGGCAGCTGATCCATGATTCTCTCTTATTGTTGCCGAGAGGCCCAGTGCACAAAAATTCATGCACTCAGGGCACTGGGTCCCTTAGCCTAGCCAACACCCTCTCACAGTCTGTGCACCCTCAGGGGATGTCCAACTGATGGCTTAGGCCAACTCCCTGTGGGCACTGCCAGTCAGACATCCTTAGGGCTGCTACAGAGATCAGAGAGGTTCAGGGCTTCTGACTGAGCAGCATTCCCACTGTGGGAGCGTACTGACCACCCAAGGGCAGCTCCTGTATTGAGCGTCTGCCCCCTGATGGTCAGTTTGCGTCATAGCGACCGGTTGTTCTGCCACTTGGTTGATTTGCATATTAGCCTTTTATTATATAGGATTATATAGGATGCTTATCCCTCTCCCTTCCTCTCTGAAATCAATAAAATATATATTTTTTTATTTTACACACAGAGGAAGGGAGAGGGATAGAAATTCAGAAACATCGATGAGGGAGAAACATCGATCAGCTGCCACTTGCACATCCCCTACTGGGGATGTGCCCGCAGCCAAGGTACATGCCCTTGACCGGAATCGAACCTGGGACCTTTCAGTCTGAAGGTCGACGCTCTATCTACTGAGCCAAACCGGTTTCGCTGAAACTTATTTCGTTTAAGAGGTGTGCTCTTGCTTCCTAATAATCCTGATTGCTTTGTGTCAGCTCCTGCCTTGCTGTATGCAATGATTCCTGTCCATCCTAGCCTTCTGCAACCTTTCACAACCCCATCAGCACTGGTGCTGCAAATGTCTTCTGAAGCTCCGCTGTCCACCGCCGCCAGAGAATGGGCACATTTGCTGTACTGATAGATCAGCATTTCCTCCTGGCTGCTTAACACAAACCGCCCCGAGAGGCTGATAAGCAAACACACATCAACAAAAGGATGGCAGGCCGTTCCCCAGAGAGACGGGCGGAAGTCATACTTCCCAAGTCAGGAAAAGAAAGGCCGGACACGGGTGATTCGGAGAAAGGCCCAGCCAGCGTTCCGGGCCAGACAGGAAGCGCTGACATATGGCCATCGAATCAAAGGGGTCCGCTGGGTTTCTGTTCCATTGTTCGAATCGGAGTCCACGGCCTTTAAGCAGAGTGATCCTTGGGCCATCATTCGAGGGAAATCAAAAGCCATGATTGATGGGGACATTGGGGAATGAAAGAGCTTTGCAGGAGGAAGGAGAAGGGGCAGTCGGATGAATAGGAATGAGGAAGTCAGCTTTGATTTTAGTTTGGGGTCAGATGTCAAGATAGATAGTCTAAGGCTTCTCACTTGGACTTCTTTAAAATATTCACTTTGATGGCTCCACCGAGATTGTGAATCAGATCACACACTAGTTTGGAGTAGAATTGAGATGTACTCCAGTTAGGAGTGAGAGAAATTTTACCCGCAGGAAGGAAAAGTGGGTATAAACACACGTTCGGGATTTTATTATTTTTTAAATATATTTTATTGATTTTTTACAGAGAGGAAGGGAGAGGGATAGAGAATTGGAAACATCGATGAGAGAGAAACATCCATCAGCTGCCTCCTGCACACCCGCTATTGGGGATGTGCCCGCATCCAAGGTCCATGCCCTTGACCGGAATCGAACCTGGGACCCTTGAGTCCGCAGGCCGACACTCTATCCACTGAGCCACACCAGTTAGGGCACATGCACGGGACTTTAAATCATAATTTAGGCAATCACAGTAACCAATCCCCCTGAAGGGGGTCACACAGCCCTGGGGTTGGAGTTTCTCATTCTGGTGCAGAGGAAATCCCCGGGGGGAAAATGTTGAGGAAGCCTGTGATGGAGAAAGGCAGGAAAGAGCAGGGAGGACGTAAAGCACGCCAGCTGCAGGCCGTTTTTCTCCTCCAGTTTCTGCTCACCACTGCGTAGCCCTCGTCCCCCATCTGAAGCACTCTGCTGAATCTCTGTTCCCTGAAACAGAAAAGTCCCCACACTGCCTACTCCTGCTTTTCTGATATCAGAGGTACATGTGAACCCGGCCAGTGTTGCTTCGTGGTTGAGAGTCAGCTTATGAACCAGGAGACAACGGTGTGATTCCTGGTCAGGGCACAGGCCCCGGGGGGCAAGCTCAATCCCCAGTAGGGGGCGTGCAGGAGGCAGCCAATCCATGATTCTCTCTCCTCATGGGTGTTTTCTGTGTCTCTTTCCCTCTCTGTTCCTCTTTGAAATTAATAAAATAACTATATTTTAAAGGTACAGGTGAGATCTTGGAAATGCCCTATTCATATTTCCATAACTCTGAAAGGGGAAATGAAGGAGCTGGCAAGGGCAAAGGAGGGCCTGAGTTAGGATGTGTGGTGGTGTTGAGGTGGTAGGGAAATGGAAAACACACCTGCTACTCGTCATTCTTCTTTAAAATACAATTGCAGCCATCAAGAAGCTCGGAGTGCTGCCCTGAGGAGAATTTTCCCCTCTCCCTGGAATTTTTTTTCCCCCTCTTTGAGATTTATTTCCCTTCCAGTGATTTCTTGGGTGAGTCAAATAACATTTCACTCAAGAGTGGAATGGGGTCAGTTTGGGTCCTGTCAGGGTGACTTGGATCGTTCTTGCTGACCAGGAATTAATGTACCTGTATCCAGCACCCATGAAATACGTTTTCTGCTACAGTGATATTGCTGGCAGTGCATAAAACAAGTGCACCGGGTCAGAAACAGCCCGACTGTTCCCCTGGAAATGGAATCTTCCGGATCTGTGTTACTTTGGAGAGCACTTCCCAAATTTCCCCCAAAGATTTCACTCCCACTTTATGTTCCGTCTACAGAAGCGATTCACCAACTCAATTCCTCCTCGTCACAGCCTCAGGGGGCAAGTTCTGTAGGATGAGCCCCAAGGCACATACAAGGATGCTGAAACTCGGAAGTTTGTCCCAGGTCTCAAGCTAAATCATTGGCTGGCTCTGCACAGCTATATGAAGACCCCACCAGACAGAGGGGCCCCAAACCTGCTCTAAAGGTCCTTTCTGATGTTCCTCTACTTTATACAGAACCTTACTGGGCACAGTTACTATATATATATATATATATATATATATATATGTATATATGTTCTAAAGAAGCTATTTTGGAATACACCATTGCTCTATTTTTAGAGAATGAGGACAGACAAATGCAAAAGGACAATATTACAAGACATGTGACAGGTCTGCCAATCAAGAAGTGTCTCTGATGGGAGACAATTGATCGCCACAGGTACTTGTTTCTCTTGAGTAGAACTTAACCAAACAGTGTCCATCCTCACACTTGGCCGTGGAAATTAAATGACGCGTGAGTCACCATCTCCACCGTGTGCAAGAGGAAGACGGTTTGTGATGTGTCTCTCCTGCTCCCCACTAAACCCCTTTCTGGACCACCGGGCTTCACGAGGAATTTGATATTCTCAGGGCTCACTGCACTGGGGACAATGGTGGCAAGGGACTGAACTCTAAATTTCCCAGCCTCCGGATCGGATGCTTATTCCCCGATTATAATGAAGGTGCACTAGAGAAGGGGAGCATCCAGAAGAGGAGTCCATCATCCAGAATAGGGTTGGGGTGGGGTGGAGAGGAGCTGAGGAAGAGGAGACAGTAGTGGTGGTTAAAAGGGGATTGGAGGAAACCCAGGACAATGGGATGGCTCCAAGCCCAGGCTATGAACTTCAAGAAAAAGGGGGAGTTGGCCCTAGCCATTTAGGCTCAGAAGATAGGGTGCGAGCACTTGGACCAAAGAGTCCCAGGTTCGATTCTGGTTAAGGGCATGTACCTCGGACACAGACTTCTCCAGTGCCCAGGCCCTTGTCAGGGCACATGCAGGAGGCAACCAGTCACTGTGTTTCTCTCACATTGATGTTTCTCTCTGTCTTTCCCTCTCCCTCCCACTCTCTAAAAATCAGTGGAAAAATATCCTCGGATAAGGATTTAAAAAAAAAAAAAAGAAAAAAAGAAGGTAAAGTTTAATACCACTAACTACTCTAATACCTGAGTAAGATGGTGGAAGAGTTTGGAAATTAGGATATAATTGGTCATTTAAGGGGTATGGTCAGGGTAAAGAAAATTTAAAAAGAAAAACACCACAACAATGAAGAAACAAACTTGCATTCAGTAGAAATCTAGAGAAAAGGAAATTTAAAGTAAGGATGGTAACAGCTGATTGGTTATTTTTTGAAAGCTTCTTGGTGATGGGAAGGAGGATAAAAGGGGGTAAGGAAGGTTGGTTGGTTGTTGATATGGTACAACAGACACAGTTTTAGCTTGTGAAAATGCCGTTGGTAGAAGAGAGATGAAAATGAGTTTGCCAGGAGGTAGAGGAAGGCCTGGAAGAGAAGGAAATAACTTATATCACATTGAATTAATTCTTAGTTAATATCATAGACAGTGCTTTTCTATAATGATTCCACTAAATACAGAATTATTCACTTCCAAGTATTTATAGAACACTCACATATACAAACACATGCACACACATCTTTACATAAACCAGTGTGCAATATTATAAACCTCAATGTGTGAAACCTGAAAATATAACATCAGTAATTTAGAAAGGTGATTGTTGAATGATACTAAATCTACACTAAAAAAGAGAAAGATGCAAATTGACCATATCTTCACAACGCCCACCAGCCAATCAGGAGTGAGTATGCAAATTCACAAAGATGGTGGTATAATTCGCATATGTAGGCGCTGAGCGGGAAAGGAGGGGCATGGCGGGATGTTTCGATTATCGCCAAGCATTCCATACTGCCCCAGCCTCTCAGGACCCCTGGGCAGCGTGGGAAGGCAGGGCTGGAGTAGAAAGGTGGTGCAGGCAGCCAGGGAAAGGAAGGCCCATTCTTGCATGAATCTTCATGCATTCGGCTTCTAGTATGATAATAAAAATAAATATTTTAGGATATCTTTAAATGTTTGCCCAGTCCTCCACATAATCAAATACCATGTCTTTTGGACATTTTTATTCTTTTCCACTTTCCAGCTACAACTATCATAAAAATATACTGGGTCTATAGTTATGATGAGTCATACAAATAGGAAGAGAATTAAGAATACATAGTTTTGTTTCAATATGACATATTAAGTTGAGAAATAAAGATCTGTATGGTGATTATTATTTTTAAACATTATCAACATCAGTGTATATTTTTCCAGAATGTTTTGTTATCCTCCCTGTATTAGTCAAAATCATTACTTTTTGTGTTAATTTTCTTCTTCCAGAAAGCTTTTATAAGCGGAAAACTCCCTTAGCCATTAAACAGAATTATTTCATTGTGCTCCCATCCTGGAATGATAATTTAATTGGAAACAGAATTTTAGGTTGGTCCTTATTTTCCTCTCATACTTTGATGTTATCATTTCATCATCTTACGTCCTCTATTACTCTTTTGAAAAATGTAGGGTCAACTAAACGTTGTTAGATAATTTGACAATTTTCAATGTGCATTTGTAGGTAATTTGATGATTCTCAATGGCTATTTTAAGATTTTCTCCTTCCTTAGTGCCCTGAAGTTTTGCTACTAGTACATGTCCAGTGTGACAATATTTCTAGTTTCTTATTTTTCAATTGCATGCCTCTCCAATCTGAGAAGCAAGTCCTTTGTAAAATGGCAAAGCATTCATTACCTTTTCAAATATCATTTCCCCATTCTCCTTGTGGTTCTCCCATTATGGTCTCCATATCACATGATCTCCTCTTCAAAATCACATCTTCTTATTTTCATGCTGGATGCTCGAAACGTGTTTTTTAGTAAAGCCACTAATGCATTTTTACATTCCTCTAACTCGCCATTTAACTGTAAAACTACTATCGAACTTTTGATTTTAAAGACTACATTCTATAATTACAATTCCATTTTATTCTTTTTCACATTTTGTCTGTTGGCATTGCTTTTTTGGTGGGTGTTTTATTCTTCACTTACTTATGCTTTAAATCTTTATACTTCTGGGAGTTCTAAAATTTGTTATGTTTTTGGGCTCTTGATCTTGATAAAGTATTGTTTTTCTATTTTGTGATCTTTGTAAATTGTGGACTCAACTTGAACAAAGATGACTTTTACCACTGTGGTATTCCCAAGCAAAGACAGCGCTAAGTTTCAGTTTTTATACAAAAAAGAAGATGGGGGGTATCATACTAGGTTGCCTGAAAGTAGGGGCCAATGGAACTGCTCTACTGCATTCTTCAACCACATATTAGAATAATCACATAAATGTTGAAATCACACTGTGCTACAATCCTGCTTGATAGGCTTTAGGTAGGATAAAGCATAAAGTCCTTTCCTCTACACTTTATTCTGGATGCACTAGTTCTCAACCTTTCTAATGCTGCGACCCTTTAATACAGCTCCTCATGTTGTGGTGACCCCCAACCGTAAAATTATTCTTGTTGCCACTTCATAACTATAAGTTTGCTACTGTTATGAGTCCTAATGTAAATATCTGTGTTTCCCAATGGTCTTAGGCTATCGATTCATTAACAGCAGCAAAATTACCGTTGTGAAGTAGCAATGAAAATAACGTTATGGTTGGGGGTCACCACAACGTGAGGAACTGCATTAAAGGGTCGCGGCATTAGGAAGGTTGAGAACCACTTGGATAGAGCCTACACAGATCATTGATTTATCCTGGCCACCTCACTAGCTTACAATTCCAAATCCATTTGGGTCCTGGTGGGGACTTACGACCCGGTGCTCATCATTGGAATTACGCTTTGGTGAAAAGAGTCCCTTGTAGGCCAAGGCCATTGAAAGTACCCGCATTTTCTTTGTACACCTCTCCCCACTGCAGAACCCCTGACTACGGGGAGAAGTTCTCCATGCAACACCACCTCCATCAGGCTGGGAGACGGGCTACCTAGCACAGGCTTGTTAATTGTGGGATGCCAATGATATGTGGGGGTTCTTTGTTACTGCAGCGTAACCTAGCCAACCCTGACTAATGCATTTATCCTACAAGGTCCTCTGCAATAAGCGTATAGCCTACTTCCTCAGCCTCATCTTGTACAATTCTCCCTTTGTTTTTAAATCCCCAGCACACTAGCATTGTTTGAAAGACAGCTGCTATTTTCTATTTATTGTTCCTCTACTGGGGACAGTCTTTCTTGTCCTCTTTGCGTGCCTTCATCTTCAATTCTCAGGTCACACACCGATTCCTCGGAGAAGCTGTCCCTTGTTGTCCATTCTAAACCACAAGCTTCCATCGATCTTTCTCTCTCGTAGAACCCTACTCGTTTCCTTAATGGCATTTCGTTCAATATTTAATTATGTGTTTATTTGTACAATGTCTTCCTTCACTAGCCTGTGTATTATGTCCGCGCGAGGAAGGGAAATGTTTTGTTCATTACTATTTACACAGCACAAGGTCGGGGCGCAGTACACCTTCTTCATCGATTCATATTTATTTGTGGTTGAGTGAGTGTGTTGCTCATTTTAAAATCCGTGCCTACGTTCCTAGGAGAAGAGCTTGTATTATGCATTCTCCTGCGAAAATGTGAGGTGAAAGCTATTATGATAATCATTCCAATTAGATACTCTGTGTAAAAGTCTCCTGAAACTCCCTTTGCCAACTTCAAATTATCTTTTCTACTTATTATAATAATTAGACCGTGCAGTCCTGGACACATGCCTGCCAGTGCCACCAGATGAATGGATGACGGTATTAGCTTTATGCCATGAAGTGTTCCCAGAAAGCAGAAAACCAAATATACATTATAGAAACATTTCATAGACCTAAAATATACTTCGTTGTGGATTCCACTGTCATTATTCCAGCTCTCATATCTCGAGCCATTTCAAGACAGACGTTTTTAGTTTCTTCATAACCTTGGAGATTGGTAGCATAAAGCACATCACCTAATAGGTGGATACACCGAATGTTTTATGAAAAGCAACTGAATGACGAACTGCATTAATTTTCATCTGGTTAGTGATAACTAGGACGCTAGATGGTGATCACCACACAATCAAAGAAATCATGATAATAGTATGCAAGGTTCCTGGTAGAAGATGATTTGATAGGCAACCATGTCATGAAAATAAGAGGTTTCTGAGATGGTGAATCAAACCCAGGCAAACAGAGATAACAATGCAATGATAACACAGTGCATGACCTGTTTGATATTCTTATTATTGCCCCAAGAAATCCCTTGAGTGGATTTATATTAGAACTGGAGGCCTGGTGCACGATATCCATGCACTGGGGAGGAGGGAGAGTCCCTCAGCCCGGCCTGCACCCTCCCGTAGTCCAGGACCCCTCGGGGGATGTCTGACTGCCGGCGTAGGCCTGTAGACATCCCCCGAGGGGTCCTTAGAGCTGCAGCGAAGATGAGAGAGCCTCCTGCCACCATCACTGTGCTCATCAGCTTTGAGTCTGGCTTCTGGCTGAGCGGCTGTGCCCCCTGTGGGAGCACACTGGCCACCAGGGGGCAGCTCCACCATTGAGTGTCTGCCCCCTAGTGGTCAGTGTGCATCATAGGAGCCGGCCATTCTGCCATTCAGTCGATTTGCATATTAGCCTTTTGTTATATAAGATCCTTCCACACACAGACTTCTTAACAATTGGTTTTGGTTTTGCAATTTGGTCATTATACTAGCCATGTAAACGTGCAAGATAAAGCTTCTGTACCAATGGTTGGCAAGCTATGGTTCGAGAGCCACATGCGACTCTTTGGCCCCTTGAGTGTGGCTCTTCCACAAAACACCACGGCCTGGGCGAGTCTACTTTGAAGAAGCGGCGTTAGAAGAAGTTTCAGTTTAAAAAATGTGGCTCTTGCCCAGACTGGTCTGGCTCAGTGGATGGAGCGTCGGCCTGCGGACTGAGGGGTCCCGGGTTCGATTCCGGTCAAGGGCATGTGCCTTGGCTGCAAGCACATCCCCAGTGGGGGGCGTGCAAGAGGCGGCTGATGGATGTTTCTCTCCCATCGATGTTTCTGACTTTCTGTCCCTCTCCCTTCCGCTCTGTAAAAAAAATCAATAAAATATATTAAAAAAATAAAAATAATAAATAAATGAATGAATGAATGAATGAGGCTCTCCAAAGAAATTTCAATCGTTGTACTGTTGATATTTGGCTCTGTGGACTCATGAGTTTGCTGACCACTGTTCTATACCATTTAGGACATGAATTATTTTTTTAAATACACTCATTGATTTCAGAGAGGAAAGAAGAGGGAGAGAGATATTAAAAAAAAAAAAACATCAATAATGAGCCGAAACCGGTTTGGCTCAGTGGATAGAGCATTGGACTGAGGACTGAAAGGTCCCTGGTTCGTTTCCGGTTAAGGGCATGGACCTTGGCTGCGGGCACATTCTCAGTGGGGGGCATACAGGAGGCAGCTGATCGATGTTTCTCTCTCATCGATGTTTCTGACTTTCTATCCCTCTCCCTTTCGCTCTGTTAAAAATCAATAAAATATATTTTAAAAAAAACATCAATAATGAGAGAGAATAATTGATTGGCTGCCTCCTGCACGCCCCCTCACCCCCCACCCCCACTGGGGATTGAGCCAGCATCCAGGGCATGTGCCCTGACTGACTAGGAACGGAACGATGACTATAACCTCCTGGTTCATAGATCAAAGCTCAGCCCCTGAACCACACTCCCCAGGCTAGGACAAGAATTATTAAATCAGGCGTTTAATAAACACTTTACAATGGATTGCAGGGAAGATTAGCTAATAAATCCCGTCACAGACACACACGCAGTTTTAGGTGATGTGCTAATCACACAGCCTCGTTGGGAGACAGAGGAAAGCATTGAAGTTTCTTCGACTTGATGAAGGATTCTCCCCCTTTCTTCTTCTTTCTGTGTTAACCATAATGTGATCAACCAAGCAGGGCCATTTGGTAAAAGCTGCGGTGCGGACACACAGTGGAAATAAGTTCATTGGCAGGATGCCGGCTCCAGAGGTGTGAAAGTTTGACTTGGAATGGCTTTGCACCCCCACCCCTCGAAGGATCACTTGTCATTGTTTGCTCTGGGGAAGCTAGCGACAGGTTTCAAGGGAAGCCAGGAGAACTAAGCCATTTTGCAAACGCAAACCCCAGTTTGTCAATAGATGCGCTCAGAGGCCCTCAATTCTGGTCATTTCCTGGACTCCAGAAGAACAAAGATTCCTGCAACTTATTATTGGCAAGGCGACAAATATATTTTATTGATTTTTTTTTTTTTTTACAGAGAGGAAGGGAGGGGGATAAAGAGTTAGAAACATCAGTGAGAGAGAAACATCAATCAGCTGCCTCCTGCACACACCCCCACTGGGGATGTGCCCGCAGTCAAGGTCCATGCCCTTGACCAGCATCGAACCTGGGACTCCCCCAGTCCGCAGTCTGACGCTCTATCCACTGAGTCAAGCCAATTAGGGCACTTATGAGTCTGTTCATTTCAAGTTTTAAACACATGTCGAAAGCAGAGGTTTTTAGTTAGTTTTTTTTTTTTATTTTGAAGGTAAATCCCCCATTTTCCTGGCAAGGAACATCCTCCATGTTCCCTGAAAAGTTACTTAAGAGTATTTAAGAGTATTTTAAGTATCATTTTAGAACTCCCCCCGCCCCCCTGCTCTGTTTTTTAAGGAAGGAATGACGAATCCTGTAGCTGCTGTATGAAGTGAGCATTCTTTCTGGCTCCTGTGAAACCTGGGGACAGTGTTTACCGACAAAAACCAAATGGTGGCCTGACCAGGCGTGGCTCAGTGGTTCAGCTTCAACCTATGAACCAAGAGGAATGGGTTTGATTCATGGTCAGGGCACCTGCCTGATTGAAGGCTCCATCCCCAGTCGGGGGCCTGCAGGAGGCAGCCGATCCAAGACCCTCTCTCATCACTGCTGATCGTCTCTCTCTCCCTCTCCTGTTCTCTCTGAAATCAATAGAACTACATTAAAAAAAAAACACAAATGCGAGCGCTCAGTGTAGATCAGTGGCCGAATTGGTGGGAGCATCTCCCTTAAGGTGCCAATGAGGCAGCAGCAGTGGCATGAGCTTCCTTGGAATCATTTGGCTGTTGGCAGCTAGTAAGCAAAGAGCTCCAGAAGTGGCCGGCAAACTCATGAGTCAGCAGAGCCAAATATCAACAGTCCAATGATTGAAGTTTCTTTGGAGAGCCACATGATTTAAGCTTAAACTTCTAACCCCACTTCTTCAACAGAGACTCGCCCAGGCCGTGGTGTTTTGTGGAAGAGCCACACTCATGGGGCCCAAAGAGCCGCACGTGGCTCACGAGCCGCAGTTTGCTGACCACCCAGCCCGCGCCATCCCATCACGCAGTACGGGACGGTTTCCTTAGCCCGGAGAGAATATTCTAGGCCCCAGCCCCTGTCCCCCTCGGTCACATTCTCACCTTTGACTTGTGTCAAAGTCCTTTCCAGAATGCCTCTGCAGGGAAAGTAAAATTTATACCCTCGCAGCCACGAAACGCTGACATTCCTTGTTTACACGGGTTGTTTACGCAGAAAATTAATCAGTTACGGTTTTAAATTTTAATTAAAGGACGTTTTCCGGTGTTATTGCAAAACAGCCCAAAGCCCATAAAACGTATATTTGCCTGCCGGTGCGTGTTGTCTTTGGACCGAAGCACAGGCTCCAGATCAATCACGCGTGGTATTTTTGTGAACTTTGAACACAACAGCCATCACATAAATTAGGTTCATTTAAAAAAACAAAAACCAAAACAAAATAGCCATCAACATAAAAGCCATTCTGAGAAACGGCTGGACGGAATTTCCTTTCGACTTAGCAACAAACCGTTTCTCAGTTTGCCCCGAAAATCGTAATATTGGGAAGAAGAGGAGTGAACGCTCCATTGTGCGGGGTAGGCGGCTATTTGCCAGGCAGCCAGAGTGACTGTAGAGGAAGTTGCACATTTCACTTACCTTTTTGGTCCAGGAAATATGGGTTCAGTGAACAATGGTGAAAACACTTTGGTCCAGATGGTATGTGTTTTCTAAAGGTTTGTCTTTTTTTAAAAAAAAAATTTCTATTTCTTCTTTGCTTGCTTTCTCTGATTATATAATAAATGGTATGATTCTTTTTTAAAAATATATTTTATTGATTTTTTACAGAGCAGAAGGGAGAGGGATAGAAAGTCAGAAACATCGATGAGAGAGAAACATCTATCAGCCGCCTCTTGCACGCCCCCTACTGGGGATGTGCCCGCAGCCAAAGTATATGCCCTCGACCGGAATCGAACCCCGGACCCTTCAGTCCGCAGTCTGACGCTCTACCACTGAGCCAAACCGGTCTTGGCTAAATGATATGATTCTTACATGGAGAGAGATGTATACAAAAGCCAAAGTTTTTCATTCTGCCTCCCATTGCTAACTGCTTTCCTCAATATCAAAAAGGGCATGGACTAAAGGCATTTCTATATTTGTTTAAGTAAGACCCTTCCTTATAAAGGATCAAACAGCACAGAGAATGAGCATAATGCTTGCCATGCAGAGCTCAACATCGAATGCTAAAGTCACCAGTAAGCATAGTGACTCTTAACAACAATGCAAATTAGGAGTATATATACACCAGCAAATAAAACTGGCAGCATCTTGAAAGTAAATGGGTTTATTGCAGAAGAGTGCCACTCTAAAAAACAAACAAAACAAAAGATACTATATGTTCTCCCATATTGCACTGCATGGTTTCATGGCTTTATGAAATGCATTTAACAGTGTATATATACTTCACTCTTCCCAGTTCATGGCATATGGTATAGTACAGTCCCATTCTTCATCGGCTGCTCTCCCCTCCCCACCCACCCTTGGCTGGGCTGAAAGTACTGTGGAACTCCAGCAGGGCTGAGGGGACTGGGCGCCGCCATCTTTGTGATGGTGTGAGGGTCAATTTGCATATTCCCTATTTATTAGATAGGATAGTTGTGGAATTTAGCATGTTTTTACTTTTTGCTGTTATTCTCTGGATTTCCTACAAATTGGAGGTTAGATCTGGAGTCTTTACCAGACTCAGATTCTTTCTCTTTTTTTCTCTTTTTTTAAATCTCTGCCTCTCTTTTCCCTTCCTTTCCTTCCTTCCTTCCATCCTTCCTTCCTTCCTTCTTTCCTTCCTTCTTTCCTTCCTTCCTTCTTTTCTCTTCTAGTCAAAACTACTTTATAATAGATTTTTCCATATTATCTCAGTATTTCTTGTTTTGTAGTTTTAGCAGCCAAAGATGTTTAAGATCTAGAAACGTGAGTTCATTCTGGGTTGCAAAATGGAGATATCTTGTCATTTTCTTCATTTATTAGCTGGAATATCTCCACAAACGATTTTTTCTCCTAATCTAATACAGGGGTGTTATCATTCTTTATTCATTCATTTTACTAAACCAGTTTCAAATAATAAACGAGTTATCTAACATGTTGCAATGGTGACTTCATGTAGCATAATTATGAACCCACTGATACAAACACAGTGCACATGTTTACATTTTTTGTAGTTATTAACCATTTGGGACTAGGAGTGTTCATTGTTACTAGGTTGATGGAGATTTCTAGGCCTTTTCAGTGAGAAAATAAAAAATGTGTATTATTAAAGGTTAAAATATATTATGGGTTTATACTAATACTTCCCCTTCAGATTCAGACAATAGCGGCTTTATATTTCCTCCTCTATTTTCTTTTCCTCGTTGTGAGAAATCTGATTATTAAGATCACTACGGATGATAGGACTAGACTATCAATTGCTTGTTTGCCTTGTCTACCATTGTTCCCAACCTGTCTTAGAACAGCAAAAGCATGACCCCTAAAAATAGAATTACTAGAAACAGTTAACACATTCCATGCAATTTTACTGCAGTTTGTTCTTAAGCTATAATCTCACCAACGTGCAAAATTATTGCATTGTTAAGAAGGCATGTCCTTCTTGGATCACTACACAATCCCACAATATGTTTAAGTCTTGTTTAAAAGCTCATCGTATTCATTAATCCAGGCATTATACTTCCAAAACTTCACTCACCAACCCACACTAACAACTATTTTCAACACAAATTTCCTATTTATGAGAGAAAGATCAGAAGCAGCATAATTGCCCCAAAATATGAGAGTTGTTCATTAAATTGTGATAATGGTATGCATCTGTGAAAAATATGTGGGGACAAACCACCAGTGAGACCAAATTGAAAAGAAAAGGGAGAATAACAAATTTCACAGGAAGAGTGAATTAAAAGAAAAACACAAGAACAAATAAACACAGCAGACAATGCCTTAAGGGTAAAAATGTCACCTTTCCGAGCATCTCAAGGATCTACACGAAATTCACTTTGAAACTTTATTACTGGACACGCACAAGCATGTCAAGTCCTCAATTAATAGATGAAATATGATCTCCCATTTCAGCCTTAAATGCCTTCCAAAGTATTTCATAGACATGCAAAAGAGTTGGTTGATATTTTGGGGAGTAGCCCAGGAAGTAATTGAGTGCACTGGCTACGAGGAGTTCTTTGCACTAATTAAATATTCCAAACTTCTATCAAGATGATTGTCACCTATTTAATGGCTCATTGAGTTTACAGGCTATGCAAGTTCCCTTTCATCCACAGAGTTAGGGCATCCGTTCTTGAAATGATGAATTAGGGAGCAGGCTAAAAAGATAAAAGAACATCTAAGGATGATTCAGATTTCAAATTTCTGACATGGACAGTTCTGTTCATTGATGAGATAAAGAATCTGGTGAGCTTAGAAGATGCCTTTTCTTCAAAGAGTCTACTTCTCCCCTCACCCCCCCTTTTTTTTAACACAATCTAGGGCACTGAAAATTAATATGAGAATATTTCAATGCACTTAAATGAGGTAGGTGCAGGAAAATACATTACTATGGTTCCTTATTTTTAATAGAAATTTTTATCACATGTACTTGAAAGGGTTGGAAGATGAAAATTAAATGTTAGCTCTGTCACGATTTTATAGCATCCATCCAGATTTAGTGCAAGGACGTGGCTTAACACAGCTGTGACCAAGAGGTGCATAGGATCATGTTAAAGACTGACACGAATGGGCAAGGCAACTGAAGCACCAATTTACTCGATTTTATTCCACCAGCTTGACTGGTCATTGGACTGAACTTGCCTGAAGGCACTATCATGCAGACCCAGAGAGTTCTACTTTCTGGACCAACCGCAATATTAACTGTTTCTGGTCGCTTGAATCATCGTCTGCCACAGAAGGGCCAGTCCAGATTTGAATCAACTTAATACAAAAAAAGGTGGTGATTTCAGCCCTTGCCAGTTTGGCTCAGTGGATAGAGCGTCGGCCTGCAAACTGAAGGGCCCCAGGTTCGATTCCCAGTCAGGGCACATGCCCAGGTTGATGCTCGATCCCCCGAGTTGGGGGCATGCAGGAGGCAGCCAATCAATGATTCTCACTCACCATTGATGTTTCTCTCTTCCTCTCCCTTCATGTCCTTTCTGAAATCAATTTAAACTTATATTTAAAAAAATAGAAGGTGGTGGTTTCAGAGAGAGAAAGATAATATCTGCATCCGTAGGGCCTCTTCAATTCAAACAGCAGAAATCAACTTCCATGAATTTAAGCAGAAAAGAAATGAATGAACGAGTATTAAATAGGAGGATATAAAAATTGGACAAGAGATAACCACACACAGGGTGCTTACTAGAAAGTGCCGCCTCCAAATCGCTGGGCCTGAATGGGAACGGGCTGGCTTGTGAGCAATTTGTTGTCAGTGTCTGAGAATCTGTGTTTAAGGTTGAGCATCTCTGTCAGTGTTGCTACTACTAGTAATAGCAATACTTGCATATGACAGACAATGGGGCCTAAGCCATTTTCGTAAGCAATTGACATGCTCCTACAAATCGTGGAATGAATGGTCCTCATGTCTCCATGCCAACAAGAGGCAGGTACCGCTTGGAGAAATGGACCTTCCACAACATCCCCTGGTTGCCAAGTGACAGAACCAAAAACTCCATCTATGGAAAGTCAAGGCTGAGTTCTTAACTACTATGCTAAACAGCTCATCAAGTCAACTGAAAATAATGGTATCTCTACTTAGTTAGTGACACTGATGGAAACACAGCCTGCAGGAGAAATCCATCTTTTTTTTTTTTAATTTTTCTCCTGGTCATTTCCCATTCCCGTTAGCACATACATTGCATCGTAGGGATATATTCAGACCGATTTCTGGGCAGACAGAAATATAAATGCATTGATTTATTCTGAGGGAAGATATATGGCAAATCCTTCCTCTGTTTTTGTTCTTGCATTTGTTTTTTATTTCCAATATAGACCATTTAGTGGAATAAGATGTGATCAATTTGAAGAATATTAGCAACTAGAGGCCCGATACATGAAGATTCATGCAAGAATGGGCCTTCCTTTCTCTGGCTGCCAGCACCACCTTTGCTCTGGCCAGAGCTGCCCTTCTGCCTTCCCATGCTGCACAGAGTCCCTGAGCGGCTGGAGTGGTGTGGAACGCCTGCGTCATTGCCATGGCGTCCTGCTCTGCCCCAGCCATTTGGCACCTGTGTATGCAAATTAACCTATAATCTTTGTTGGGTTGATTTGCATACTTACTCCTGATTGGCTGGTGGGTGTTGCGAAGGTATGGTCAATTAGCATGTTACTCTTTTATTACTGTAGATGATACCTACAAACATAAAAGCCCAGCGACCAGAATGGTGGGACAATCAGAATGACCAGTGGCTACAGAGCCTTAACAGCCCCCCAAACCCCAGCCAGCCCAGCCCCTTAACTGCCCTCAACACCCTGATTGGGGGCGGGGCCGGCCAGCCAACTGCCTGCAGTCCTTTCCCCTGCCAGCCCAGCCCAATGGACCCCCATCAGGGCTGGCCAAACCCAACCCCACCTGTGCAAGAGTTCATACACCAGGCCTCTAGTTCATTATATCTGGTTTAAAATATTCTTTCTGTTCATTACCCATTGTCAGCCCAAATCAAGATCTAAGAGTCTTATCTCCTAAATGAAAGTTATTTACATTTGTGTCTTTCATTCAAAATACATAGAATACCTTCTAGTTGTAAAAAAATAAAAAGTAAACTGGAGTCCTTTAAATGAGGGTAAAAACAGAACTGCTAAAAATAATGTTTTGAAAAGTTTTCAGGGAAGCGGTCCCAGACTGATGGGAACACCTTGAACTAGACCCACATAAAGGAGAACATCACCACCTCACACAGACTCCTAATCAGGAGGTCTTTGTTCTGTAGCTCATCTCCCAACTAGAAGTTCCTTTCTAATCTCTATTCATATGCAAATTGAATTAAAGCTGTTTTTCTTTCTTCCCTAAGTCCTCTTTTTAAAGTAGAAATAACAGCCCTAGCCAGTTTTGCTCAGTGGACAGAGCGCCCCCCCTGTGGACTGAAGGGTCCCAGGTTTCATTCTGGTCAAGGGCACATGCCAGGGTTGTGGGCTCCATCCCCAGTAAGGGGTGTGCAAGACACAGCCAATCAATGATTCTCTCTCATTCTTGATGTTTTACTCTCTCTCTCTCCCTTTGCCTTCCTCTTTGAAATCAATAAAAAAAACGTTAAAAAAATCATTATTTAAAAAAAATAAGAATAATACAAATAAAGTAATAATAACATTTCTGAAAGCACACCACAGGGGTGGGGCTAGTAGACACTGGCAGGTTTTGGATATGCCCCCAGCCCACCGAGGGGACTTCTTGGTGAAGCTGTGTCTCTCCTTCCTTCCCTCAGGGATCCATCAGAACGTTAGGGCTTATCTCTGGTGCTGTTACTGGCTTGAGACATTCCCGCTGAAATGACATTGGGATTGCAGTGGCAGTTTTATGGCCCTCTTTACGGCTGTGATCACAGTGCAGGTATGCGCCAGCTCCAGGCCTGTTGGGAGAGGGAAGGTTGTCTGTTGGTCAGAAGAGGCCAGGAAACCTCACACCCTGGGTTCCACTCCTCGCCTTGCCAGGCACCTGCTGGAGGCCTGGGATCAGTCACCTAAGACCACGGGGCCTCCCTTTCTTCTATGTGCAGATTAATTGCCTGTGGCGAATGCTGCCTGCAAATTTCAAGGGCAATTGAGTTCCAGGTGCTTTCCTACTTGCTCCTCTTTTTCTCTCCTGTTTTTCCCCTCTCTCTCTCTCTTTGATTAAGGGCATGAGTTGCCAACTTCATATGAAACTAAAGCGTGCATACCCCAAGCTAGGCAGGGCACCTCAACTGCGCGTCAAAGCCATTCTATATAATAAAAGGATAATATGCAAATTGATCCTAATGGCGGTATGACCAGAATGACCACTTGGCCAGTACTATGAGGCACACTGACCCCATCTCAGTTCCTTTCCACAACTGGCAGGCTCCCATCACCCAATGGCGAATGGTGGTGGCAGGGGGTGGGCTGGCTGCCGGCAGCTGGAAAAGATGGCCCTGATCGCAGGCCAGGCCTAGGGACCTTACTTGCACACAGATTTTGTGCACCAGGTCTCTAGTCAATTATAAACACACTTAGGAGCCCAGTGCACAAAATTTGTGCACTGGGGGTGGGTGATCCCTCAGCCCAACCTGCCCCCTCACACGTGCTGGGAGCCCTCAGGGGAGGTCCTACTAACTACTCACCCAGCCTTCCCAAGGCCTAAGCCTTTGGCGAGGTTTTAGGCCTTGGGCACCCAGCCATTGCCCTGAAATGGGGCCGATGGCTGGCTCTGTCCCAACCACATACCCCCCACCCCCGGCCCAGGCCTTCGCCCAGCCAGCTCAAGCCCAGATAGCATGGGCCTCAGCCCCGCCCCCGCTCCTGATTGGCTGGTGGGTGTAGCAAAGTATGGTCAATTTGCATATTACTCTTTTATTAGATAGGATTCATGAGAGCTGATGTCATAGGGGACAAACCCACTTCTGCTTTGATGGAGTCACTCTGTATGACTGCTGCTTCCTTCCTTTGCAAGAGTGTCATGGTTATTTGCTTAAATAAAATGGGACAGTCTGTCCTTATGTGCCGTGGTTCCTCAATCCGTGAAAGGATTGGAAAATAAAGCACATTCACCAGGCGTCTCAGTGTGTCCCAGAAGGGAAAGGGCTAATGTAACTTTACATTTATGAATACAGAAGATCTTCTGCTCCTGCTATAATGTGCTCCATGCTGTGCTCACTATGGGGAATGGTGTATTTATTAAAGAATTTAAATAAACCATTTTCTCTCCGAGGGGGAGCTTTGGATCTAGAGGGCCATCAGGGATCAGAAAATTGTGGGTTTAAATGTCAGTTTTTTCAACTGGCAACTCTGTGATCTCTATCCCAAGAAAATAGAAACACAAATCAGAAAGGATATATGCCCCCCTGTGTTCACAGCACCACAATTTACAATAGCTAAGATTTGGAAACAGCCTAAGTGCCCATCAGCAGATGAGTGGATTAAAAAACTGTGGTACATCTACATGGTGGAATACTACACTACGGTAAAAAAGAAGGAGTTCTTACCATTTGCAACAGCATGGATGGAACTGGAGAGCATTATGCTAAGCCAGTGGTCAGCAAACTGCGGCTGTGGTTTGCTTCTCTGATGACTAATGAGTTTGCCGACCACTGACCTAGACTCTCGATTCCAATAATCGCAGGCTGTTGTTGTTCCTTGTGATTCAGCCCCTATGCCAGTGGTCGCCAAACTCCTTAGTCAACAGAGCGGCAAACCGCGGCTTGTGTGCCACTGTGCTCAGCAAAACAAGCCAGTCAGTGAAAGAAAAAATGTCACATGATCTCACTCATTTGTGGAATCTAATGAACAACATAAACCGATGAACACAAACAGAACCAGAGTCACAGAAGCATCGAACAGACTGTCCAACCTACGAAGAAAGGTAGAGGGAGTGGAGGGGGTAAGAGATCAATTGAAGGACAGGTATGCATGAATATGAGCAAAACCAATGGGCACAGACAGTAGGGGAGTGAGGGCTTGTGCTTGGGGGTGAGGCGGTGGGGGAGAGGTCAGTGGGGGAAAAAGGAGACTCATGTAATACTTTAAACAATAAAGAGTTTAAATTTTTTTAAAAAGTGAGAGTGTTACTCTCTCCTAAGCCTTAGTAGCCTCCTCCCTCCAATGAGGGCAAAACCAACAACAAACAAACAGCAGCCAGAGGTCACCTGGTGAGGCAGCCGCACAGATCAAACTCCATAAAACGTGCACACGCGGCCTCCATGAGGGGCTCTGTCCCCTATTCACAGTTGTCCCTATTCACAGTTTCTCAAAAATCCTCTTATGTTTCCGGAAGACTACCTGCTTTGAACCATTTAGTGAATAAATCCTGGAGGTGTTCAGGCAAATGAGCCAGGTTATCTGATGCGGGTTAGCCAAGAACAGAGACGCATCTTGCGAAGTTTCAACCATGACCTGATTTGTGTGGGCGGGGGGGGGGGGGGGGTAAGTCGTTCTCATGCTTTGCTTCACTTCCCAGCCCTCTCGCCCTCTTAAACCCACACTTGTGGGCTGATACTCCACTGCAGGTGGCTAAGATTCTCCCATCCGTGCTCCGTGGGGGTCCTTCTGTCTGTTGGTCATGCACCCCATCTTCCCTAGCTTCCCCTTTGGCTTTCTTTGTTGTTGTTGTTGAGTTCAGAGAGGAAGGGAGAGGGACGGAGACATAGAAACATCCATGATGAGCTAGAATCATAGATCAGTTGCCTCTTGCACACCCTACACTGAGGATCGAGCCCATAATCCAGCCATGTGCCCTGATTGGGAATAGAACCATGACTTCCTTGTTCCTAGGTTGATGCTCAAACACTGAGCATTGCCAGCCGGGCCCCCTTGGTTTTCTTTATATATCACTAGAGTCCCAGTGCACAAATTCGTGCATGGTGGGGTCCCTCAGCCTGGCAGGCAACTGAGGCCTATCAGGGGGCCTGCAGGCTGGGAGGAGGAACCCCGGGTGGTTGGCTGGCCAACCCGCCAATCAGGGCTATCAGGGGGGCCAGCCAGCAGGGAGGAGGGACTGCAGGAGGTTGGCTGGCTGAGAGGAGGGACCGTGGGAGTTTGCCCTGCTCCCCCCCCCCCCCATAAAGGCCTGGGGAGAGGGGCCACTGGAGGTGGGCTGTGGGAGCTCACCGACCACCAGGGGTCACCGCCTGCATTGAGCATATTCCCCCTGTTGGTCAGTGCACGTCATAGTGACTGGTCGACTGGTCGTTCCCGTCATTCAGTCATAAAGGTCTCTTAAGCTTTTATACGTATAGATTTACATGCTGTCCAATGTAACAAGGGATGCTAGAGATAATAAATCCCACAGCGGCTATTTCTGTTTGCAAAGCGCATCCCTGCAGGGAAAGCAACCAACCAGGTTGGCGGCTGTTGGCAGGTCCTTGTCTCTGCATATCTTACTGTCAGTTTCTTGACATTTCTGTCAGTTTCCAACTGGAGGGCATAGGTGCTGGTGCAGGTCTCACCACATTTTCATTCTCCACTGGATGAGACGAAGAGAAAATAGAATAAGACTGGGGACGGGCGGGGGCCACTGAGCAAGTTCCAGGAAGAGAGGGGATGGGGTCGAGGGCAGAGCAGCGAGAGTGGAGGAATCTGAAAGTCAGACTGTGCAGCCTTTTCTCTTGCAGTTGGTACCCCCCATGCAAGGGATTTAATGCCAACCCCCATTTACCCCCTCCCCCCAGAAAACATCCATACACAGAAACGCTCAGATTGGCTGTGAAATTAGGCCATCTTCTCATTCCGTCATAATGCCAGGCAGGCAGAAGGCAAATGTTTGAAAAGAAATCTTTTGTTGTTTTCTCTGACAAACTGCAGGAGAAGGTGTCCTCACAAGACAGCTATTGTCTGTCCTGGAACATTATGCGCCCCCCCCCCCTCCGCCCCCCAGCTCTAGTCACCTTCATGGTTTTCTGCCCTTTAAAACTGGGACTTTCTGCTTTTCTCTTTTAATCCATGGAAAGAAAAATGTACCGTGGTATTCAAGAAGTGTCAGTGCTGACAGTCATTGTCTCACTACCTCCCAGCTTTTGTAAACAAAGGAGAAAAACCATGAAGATGATCGTGGGCATCCATTGAGTTTTGGCCCCCAACAACCCTTAAATAAAAATAACAGTAACAGAAATAACAACAACCATGTTAGATATAGTTCAGAACTCTCTTCCCAAGCAACCCAGGTAAAATGTATTTCATTTCTGTGATGCTTTGGACTCAATAGTTATGTATTTGCCAAACTGTTCATGGAGGGGAAAAAACAAATGTTTGACGATGAAGTAAATCTGGGTCATGCACATTTCCAAACGAAAACAGAGCTCTTCTTTCCCCATTGGAATATGTGCTTTTTAAATACATGTATTTATTGATTTCAGAGAGGAAGGGAGAGAGAAAGAGAGAGAGAAACAACCATGATGAAAGTGAATCATGGGTTGCCTGCCTCCTGCACACCCGACACTGGGGACTGAGCCTGCAATGCGGGCATGTGCCCTGACCAGGAATTGAACCATGACCTCCTGGTTCAAAGGTCAGTTCTCAACCACGCTGCCTGGGCATCAGAACATGTGTTAATACATGTGCTCGAGGGCCATTAGTGCACAATTAGAGCAAAATAGTTCTAATAGCCCGTTTAGAATTTCACCCTTTTGAGCACATTAATTGTAGGTTTTATTTAGTGCATCTGATTGCTTGCTTTCATTGCAAGGGAAGTTCAAGCGTTTGACAATTTCAGGGGAGGCAAAAAGTTCTGTTTCAAACTCTTTCCAACGTATGCTGAGGATCTCTAGGGTATGTCAACAAAAACCTATAGAAAGGCTTTAAAAATACAGAGATACCTGTAAAAATAGATAAAACAGCTTTTACTGTTCTGCCTTGATGATGCTGTTGACAGTAACAATATCAACAAAGCCAGATGCCAACCTGGCTGGGGGAGTCCAACAGTGCAAGTGTCTTGATGACCATCTGCAGATACATGGCGGGGGGAGAGGGGGCCTGGGGGGTGACTTTTTCATTGCAGAACTATTGAGTCAAAAGCATCACAGTTTTACAAATTTGACAGATGTCACCAACTACTTTCCAAACAAGTCATATCGATTTCTATTTCCACAAAGACCTTTATATATATACTAGGGGCCCGGTGCATGAAATTCATGCATGGGGGTAGGGGTTATCTGTCAGCCCAGCCTGCACCCTCTCCAATCTGGGACCCCTCCAGGGATGTCTGACTTCCCGTTTAGGCCCGATCCTACTGCCCTAAATGGGCAGTCGAACGTCCTTCTCACAATCCAGGTCTGCTACCTCCAAACTGCTTGCCTGCCTGCCTCCCTGATTGCCCCTAACTGCTTCTGCCTGCCAGCCTGATCACCCCCTAACCACTACCCTGCCAGCCTGATTGATGTCTAACTGCTCCCCTGCCAGCCTGTTTGCCCACAACTTCCCTCCTCTGCTGGCCTGATCCTTCCTAACTGCCCTCCTGTGCTGGCCTGATTGCCCATAACTGCCCTCGCTTGCAGGCCTGGAACCTCCCACTGTCCTCCCCTGCTGGCCATCTTGTGGTGGTCATCTTGTGTCCACATGGGGGCAGCCCTCCTGTGTGTTGAAGTGATGGTCAATCTGCATATTACTGTTTTGTTAAATAGGATAGAGGCCTGGTGTATGGGTGGAGACCATCTAGTTTGCCCTGAAGGTTGTCTTGGATCATGGTGGAGGTTCCCTTGGGGTGTGGGATGCCATAGGTGAGGGGCCTATGGTGGTTTGCAGGCCAGCCACACCTGGCAGTGACCCAAGCAGAAGCCCTGGGATCTGGGATTAATTTATGTTCTACAATTGAAACTTTGTAGCCTGGAGTGGAGCCAAGCCTTCTGCTCACTCTGTGGCAATAGCCATTTCTGTTTGAAAATGTGTAGCCTAGTGTGGAGGCCTAGCCTAGGGCTGCAGAAGCTTGGCTTCCTCCATTGCCCTGGCATTCCTAGCCTCTGCTCTCTCCAGCTCTGTGGCTGCCACTTTTTCTGTTGGGATTATGTATCTTCTATAATTGAAACTTTGTAGCATTGAGTGGAGGTCTAGGTTGGAAAAGCTCCCTCCCTTCTCTGCTGCCTCACTCCTTTCTCCACTACTTCACTCTCTCCCATCTCTGCTGCCTTGCTCCCTGCCTTCTCTCCAGCCCCGCTTGCTTATTTCTCCGCAGCTTTGCTCCCTTCTGCAGTGCTTGGCTTCCTTGTACTCTGTCTTCTGAGTGTGGATATGCAAATTAACCACCATCTTTGTTGGGCTAATTTGCATACTCGTTCTTATTGGCTTGTGGGTGTGGCAAATGTATGGTCAATTTGCGTATTTCTCTTTCATTAAATAGGATGCTAGCCTGCCAGGTGAACTGCTCTTACCTTCACACACACACATATACACACACACTCACACACACACACACACATCCCTTTCTCACACAATTGAGAGGGGAGGAAGCTTTGAAACATTCCTAAGTGATGAGAGAGGGAGGAATAAGGACTCATGTGGAGTTAGGAGGCAGCCTCCATGAATTTCTCTGTTGACTGAGTCCTCCATGCAGCTGGCTTCGCCCACTCTGCATCGACCCAACTTCCAAAGCACTCCACAGTTGTCTTCCGGAACAGGGAAGGAAGAAAGGAAAGAAGGAAGGAAGAAAGGAGGGAGGGAGGGAGGAAGGAAGGAAGGCTGGCAGGCAGAAGCAGTTAGGGGCAATCAGGGAGGCAGGCAGGCAACATCACACGCTTCAGCTGGCGTGTGATGAGACCATGTTAACCAGACACCCTGCCCCCCCCTTAGCAGATGGGCAGCTGCCCCTGAGGCAGGTCAACTGGACACTCTTTCCTCGGCTCCTGAGCCGTGGCTAGAGGGGCAGAGGGATTGCAAGTGTCCGAGGTCATTCATTCTGTTTCTGAACGGAACCATCCTGAGTTCTAGCTCCGCCACAAAAACACAGCTAAAAATTTCACTTCAGGTTTCTCTTCCAAGAGGAATTCTTTTCTCTCTGTGTCAATGAATGAAATTGTTTTTACTTCTTTAGTTTTGATTGATTTTCTTGGGGTGACATTGAGTAATACAATTATATAGGTTTCAATTGTACCACTTTGTGATCTGTCTTCTGTATATATTGTATGCTGTGACCACCACCCGAAGTCAAATCTCCCGTCATGCCCTAGCTGGTGTGGCTCAGTGGATTGAGTGTCCACCTGTGCACTGAAGGGCCCCAGGTTCGATTCCAGTCAAGGGCACATGCCCAGGTTTCTGGTAGGGGATATTCAAGAGGCGGCCGGTCAATGGTTCTCTCTCTTCATTGATGTTTCTCTGTCCCTCTCCCTGGCTCTTCCTCTCTGAAATCAATAGAAAAAAGGAAAGAGAGAGAGAAGGAAGGAAGGAAGGAAGGAAGGAAGGAAGGAAGGAAGGAAGGAAGGAAGGAAGGAGGGAGGGAGGGAGGAAGGAAGAGAGGGAGGGAGGGAGGGAAGAAGGAAGGAAGAGGAGGGAAGAAGAGAGGAAGGGAAGGAGGGAGAGAGGGAAGGAAGAAGGAAGGAAGGGAGAGAGGGAGAGAGGGAGGGAGGGAAGGAAGAAGGAGGGAAGGGAGAGAGGGAGGGAGGGAGGGAGGGAGGGAGGGAAAGAGGAAGGAAGGAAGGAAGGAAGGAAGGAAGGAAGGAAGGAAGGAAGGAAGGAGGAAGGAAGGGAGGAAGGAAGAAAGGGAGGGAGGGAAAGAGGAAGGAAGGAAGGGAGGGAAGGAAGGAAGGAAGGGAGGAAGGAGAGAAGGAAGGAAGGGAGGAAGGAAGGAAGGGAGGAAGGGAGGGAGGGAAGGAGGGAAGGAGGAAGGAAGAAAGGAAGGGAGGGAGGGAGGAAGGGAGGAAGATAGGTGAGTTACCAAACCCCACACGCAGGGGCAGGCACTGAAGCAGCGCAGTGCCTGGTTTATGGAAGCAGTGGAGTGGCATCTGTGAGGGCCGGGCACCAGCGGGCAGGTCATACAGCCTCTCCTCTCCAGAGCACTCTCAGCCCAAGAGCAGACCCTGGGCTAGGACGGGCGGCTGTCCTGAGCGCAGAGCGATGCCATGGGCCAGGCTGGGCCTCTGGGTGCAGGCTCCAGGGCCCTGTAGGACGCGGGCGGCTCTCTTTGTAAGGATTTAACAACCCAGCATGTACTCCTGTAGGCCGTCTTCCCTGAGTCAACATCCCGGTTTCCTTAACGTGGCTTCATCTTGCTTTCTTTTCGTGAGCGGCCACTCTGATTATTTTCTCCCGAACTTATCATGATGTATCAAGTGCTATTTTTAATCCATTTGCATTGATTTCAGGGAGGAAGGGGGAGGGGAAGAGAGAGATAGAAACATCAATGATGAGAGGGAATTACGGACCAGCTGCCTTCCGCATTCCCCTTACTAGGCATCAGGCCCCGAACCCGGGCCTGTGCCCTGACCGGGAATCAAACCGTGACCTCCTGGTTCCTAGGTTGACGCTCCACCACTGAGCCACAATGGGCCACACCCAGCGGACTGTTGATCGCTGTTTGTAAGCGGCAGGCCATGAACACAGTAATATTCTCTGTATCTCTGGAGGCTACGCTTCCTGAAACGCAAAATCGCTTTGGCCAAGGGGGGCAACTGAGGCCACAAGGTCTGCTTCCCCAGCCTCCTCCCCCCTTCCCCATCGGCCTGGTTGCTGTGTCGCCATCCCAAACTTGGACTTGTCTGCGGATCTCAGTGTCAGGCTCATTTGCGTCTGTAGAGAGACTCTGACTCAGAAGATCTTTCCTCAAAGAGGGAGAACTACTCCCTCCTGTTACTATTGCTTGTGTCTGATCCTTGCAGTCAGGTTGCCAGATTTCTGGCTAGGATCGTTCATTTACTTAATTATTAGGTTTTAAGCAATAATTGAACCCTCCATTTCAGAAGCCCCTGGGCACGGCTCAATCAAAACTCACCTTAAAATATCGTCCAGCAGCTGCAATAATAACAAAAATAGACTCCGTCTGTGTAAAACCGCGGGCTCTGCCCACTGCTTCGTCTGGACGGACGGATTTACAAGAACACGTTTAGTCTCCCGCCATCAAATCAATTTACCGGCCTTCTCTTAGGCCTGGCATGCCTGGGTTGTAAGAGGCGGACTGTCCTTTGACATGTGCTGCCTCTAGAGCCTTCGAGAAGAAATCGAGCCCTAGCCAGTGTTGCTCAGTGGATAGAGCGCTGGCCTGTGGACTGAAGGGTCCCAGGTTCCATTCTGGTCAAGGGCGCATGCCCGGGGTAGGCCGGCTCCATCCCCATGGAGCAAGAGGCACCCGATCAATGATTCTCTCTCATCATTGATATTCCTATTTCTCTCTCCTTCTCCCTTCCTCTTTGAAGTCAAGAAAAATATATTTTCAACAAGTTAAAAAGATGTACCTTAAAAAAAAAAATAAAGAAGAAGAGGAAGGAATTGAGGACTTGGTGGGTCTGTTTAGACACAGTGCCCTCAGAGGCGAGGTCCGGCCGCATCACAGCTTTTGAGTAGGTCCTGCTATTGATTGGGGTCACAGCCCCCCAATTTGTAGATAAAGTGATTGAAGTAGATGACCTCGATGTTTCTTCCCCGCTCAGAAATCCTTTGACTCGCTGAGAAAAAGGAGACAACGAGGGAATCACACACACAGAGCTTGAGTCCTACTCACTGCATCCTGCTATGCGATTTGCTACCCAAACTTGAGGATCAGGCCTCCATTCGCAGTTCATATTCGGTTAAAATCCAAGAGCCCCGAGGGTTTGTGGGAGTTGATAGAGCAGCGAGGATGTGATCCCTGCTCCTGATGTACTGACAGGAGGACTTTTGTTTTGCTGGGCCCTCGATTACAATAACAGAACAGTCTCCCTTTTCACACGCAGACACATCTCCCAGGAAGAATGCGCTGCAGACACAAAGCAATTAGGTGGTGGCAAGCTCGAAACCCTAGCCATGTGGTGATGGTTTTGCATCTCCCACCTTACCACCTGCAAAAGTTTAACACACACACACACACACACACACACACACACACACACACATATACATATGCACACACATACGCATACATACACACACATACACACACACATACACATACACACAGAGACACACACACACACATACGCACACAGATACACACACATACACACACACTCACACACACTCACACACATACATACACACATACACATAAACACACATATACACGCATACACACATACACATACACACAGAGACACACGCATACACACACATACACATACAGACACACACACATACACACACACATACACACACATACACACACACTCACACACACACATACACACACACACACACACACAAAATAGCTACGAGATTTTGAAAAATATGGCCTAGCACGTGTGGACTACATAGTCAGCATGACCTGCATTTTCTAGGGCAGTGGTCGGCAAACTGTGGCTCTGGAGCCACATGCGGCTCTTTGGCCTCTTGAGTGTGGCTCTTCCACAAAATACCGCAGCCTGGTCGAATCTATTTTGAAGAAGTAGCATTAGAAGAAGTTTAAGTTTAAAAAATTGGGCTCTTCAAAGAAATTTCAATCGTTGTCCTGTTGATAGTTGGCTCTGTTGACTAATGAGTTTGGGGCACTCAGAAATGTTCCCACACTATGGATGCCAACTCTTTGTGGGGGGAATACTGAATTCCAGGGCCTTTGAGAAATCCCGTGTCCTCTCTGTCTTCTGTTCCATCCTGTTTCGCTCTCTCAGGGACGGTCCCTGCATACCAGTCAAATGAATTCAATCTGGGTGGTTTCTCTCTTTTCTTCATGGTTTGAACTGAATTCTTCACTTTCTCTTGGAAGTTCTCCTTGGTGAACCAACTGTATATTAGCTACACCTACTCTGAGAACCCTAAATGCAATTTTTTTTTAACTTTAGCTAATCGGTGGCCTAAAATTTGGAGCCAGAATTCTGCCACTGACTAAGTCAACTGCCTGGACCCTTGATAAACTTAAATAGATTCCCTCCTTGATCAATCTCAAGCCAGGACCCCCTGAGTCCTCTCTCCACTAGAACCCCAGTATTTTTTTTAAATACTTTTTTTTTATTGATTTCAGAGAGGAAGGGAGAGAGAGACAGAAACATCAATGGTGAGAATCATTGATTGGCTGCATCCTGCATGTCCTCCCACCAGGATCTACCCCCGAACTGGGTCATGGGCCCTGATCAGAAATCAGACCTTGATCTTCTGGTTCATAGTTCAATGCTCGGTCACTGAGCTATTCCTGTCTGGCTAGACCCCGATCTTGACCTATTAAGAACTGAACAAACATTAACATAGTTTATAACAGCCCTAGGCCAGTGGTCGGAAAACTGCGGCTTGCAAGCCACGTGCGGCTCTTTGGCCCCTTGAGTGTGGCTCTTCCACAAAACACCACGGCCTGGGCGAGTCTATTTTGAAGAAGTGGCGTTAGAAGAAGTTTAAGTTTAAAAACGTTGGCTCTCCAAAGAAATTTCAATTGTTGACCTGTTGATATCTGGCTCTGTTGACTCATGAGTTTGCCGACCTCTGCCCTATCCTAACTTGCAGTGTCTGCCTGAGAAAACTCAGGGCCGCAGGAAGATTTACGGGTTCCACCAGCACCCGGGCATAAGGCCTCTTTTCTCCACCCCGACCGGTGGGAGGAGCCTAACCCGGTGGCAGGTGGACTTCACACGGACCAACCCCAGCTCCCACTTTGTATAATTTTTCACTTTCCAGAAGCTACAGCGCCTCTGCTCACCCCCTTCCCTACTCCCTCGAGGGAATAGTTTTTTCCATTGATTTTCAGAGAGAGAGTGGGAGAGAGAGGGAAAGACGGAGAGAAACGTTGATGGGAGAGAAACACATCCATTCGTTGCCTCCTACAGGAGCTCCGACCAGGTCCAGGCCTAGAAAGAGCCTGCAACCGGGTACAGATCTCAGCGTCAGGCCCCATTTGTCTCCCCTGGGGGGGGAGCCCGCCACCCCGGGCATGTGCCCTTGGCAAGAATCGAAGCTGGGACCCTTCAGTCCGCAGGCTAAGGCTCTATCCACTGAGCCAAACCGGCTACAGCTCGATTTCTTCTGGAAGGCACTAGAAGCAGCACATGTCAAAGGAAAACATGCCTCTTAAACCCACGCCTGCCAGGCCTACCGACAAATTAATTTTAAGGCAGGACCCTTCAGAGCCGATGCCCTATCTACTGAGCCACACTAGCTAGGGCCTTCATTCTCCCTTTAAAATATCTAAGACCGCTGTGCAAATCAAATGGGAGTTCATTTCACACTGGACTAATTTCCTATTGCAACAATACACAGAGGCCAGATTATGATGATCTCTGACCACATAATAATCTGGCCGCTCAGCGTACTTATGTGTAAGGGGAAGCTTGCAAATCTTGATATGTCAAGAGACCAGGAGATAGTGGTCCTCAGTCTCTGGCTAGGAAGTCCTCTGCTTCTTTTTACCTACCCACAATGCAGTTCTTATACATGGAAAAACTTTAAAATCCCAATTCTGTGGTCAGTCTACACGGAGTGGCCAGGTTATTATGCGTTCAGAGATCACCATGATCTGGCCACTCCAGTGTATAGTACTGTTGTCATTTGTGAGGTTCCAGGCCTGCAAGGGAGGGCAGTTGTGGGCAATCAGACCAGCAGCAGAGGGCAGTTGGGAGGGACCAGGGCTGCAAGGGAGGACAGTTGAGGGCTATCACGCCTGCAGGGGAGAGCAGTTAGGGGTGAACAGGCCAGCAGAGGAAGAAAGTTGGGGAAAAACTGGGCCTGCAGAGAAGGGCAGCTGTTGGGGACCCAGGCCTCTAGAGTAGAGGAGTTGAGGGGGACCAGGCCTGCAGGGGAGGGCAGTTAGGGGTGACCAGGCCTGCAGGGGAGAGCAATTGAGAAGGACCAGGCCCTACAGGGGAGGGCAGTTAGAGGTGAGCAGGCCTGCAGGGGAGAGCAGTTGAGGGGGACCAGGCCTACAGGGGAGGGCAGTTAGAGGTGAGCAGGCCTGCAGGGGAGAGCAGTTGAGGGGAACCAGGCCTACAGGGGAGGGCAGTTAGGGGTGACAAGGCCTGCAGATCTTGCCATAATCTGGCCACTCAATATATAGCACTGTTTTTAATTGGACGCAATCACTTTCGTGTCTGGCTTTGTTTGTTTCTTTTCGACAATACCTCCTTAAAGGCCAAAGGGCACGTGGTACCCAGGCTGAGCCAGTCCCAGAAGAGATGCTTTGGCCAAGAGTCTTGCTGAACCGGTTTGGCTCAGTGGATAGAGCGTCAGCCTGCGGACTGAAAGGTCCCAGGTTCGATTCTGGTCAAGGGCATGTACCTTGGCTGCAGGCACATCCCCAGTTGGAGGTGTGCAAGAGGCAGCTGATCGATGTTTCTCTCCCATCGATGTTTCTGACTTTCTGACCCTCTCCCTTCCTCTCTGTAAAAAAATCAATAAAATGTATTTTTTAAAAAAGTCTTTCGGAGGAGCATCGTCTCACCCATGTCTGGCTCTCCAGTCACCAGCCACCCCTCTGGAGTCCATAAGGACCCAGAATGAGAGTGCCCACAGCACAGAGGAAACCCCCACTCGTTCCCAGAGATTTCCAGTCTGGAGCCAGTGGCCAGAGGAGGAAAGAGGAGGAAGCTGCCTCTTTCAGAAACACGGGGACATCCCAGCATCTTCCCTGTCCCTTTGCCCCAGTCGGCCGCCTAATCCCACAGTCAGCCCCCTCGTCTTACCGTTTAATCTGCTGAGGCGGCTGTTCCCAACACCTCTCTGTTCAGCAGATCTTTGGCTGCTGGCCATCCACGTTTGCCGTCCCGATAACATCAGATTACAGCTTCGCGGTGTGGAGAATGGAGGATGCTTATCAGAAACCTGGGCAGCCTTTGTGGGGCCTGGATACATGAACAAGCTAATTTCAAAGGGGGAAGAGGAGGAGGAGGGGGTGGAGTAGTAGGATGGGGTGGAGGAGGAAGAGGAGGAGGAGGAGGAGGAGGAGGAGGAGAAAAGAAGAGAAGGCAAAGGGAGGAGGAGGAGGAAGAAGAGAAAAAGGAGGAGGAGGAGGAGGAGGAGGAGGGGAAAAGAAGAGAAGGCAAAGGGAGGAGGAGGAGGAAGAAGAGGAAAAGGAAGAGGAAGAGGAGGAGGAGGAGGGGAAAAGAAGAGAAGGCAAAGGGAGGAGGAGGAAGAAGGAAAAAAGGAGGATGAGGAGGAAGATGGGGAAAAGAAGAGAAGGCAAAGGGAGGAGGAGGAAGAAGAGGAAAAGGAAGAGGAGGAGGAGGAGGAGGAGGAGGAGGAGGAAAAAGAAGAAAAGGAGGAGGAGGAGAGGGAGGAGGGGAAAAGAGCAGCTAAAGGGATGAGGGGCAGGAGAGGAAAGAGTGGGTGAAGAGTAGGAAGAGGCAGGGGAAAGAGAAAGGAAGGGAAGACCAAAGGAAAAGAAACAAGCTTGACTTTTAGGTCAATCACCCTATTCAGCCAGCCTGGGCTTGCTTTTTATTTTCACTTTTTGGAATTGGGGACCATGCCTGTGGCTTCTCCATCTAGACCCATGGTTTTGGTATGCACTGGGCCGTGTGCGGCGGGAGGCAGGAGGGCGAGGAAAGAGATGAGGAGAGGCCAAGGAACACTCTGGGAGTGTCATGAATGGCAACATGGGCCGGCCAGCCGCAGAGGGACAGACAGAAGCCCAGCTCGGAGCAAGATGCCCCCGCTGGCATGGAAAATGCATGCAGGGGCAGTCACCCGGGCAGCTGGCCCGAAACTCCAGCCCCGAGTCCTGTCTACTGACAAGAGAGCATGCGCGTCGGCACACAGCAAATGCTGCTTGGGAAACATTAGCATCCAGGAAACACGCTCCTTTCTTTCCTAATGTCAAGGTCAGGATCCTCCAAACATATTATGCAGTAGATGTACATTACAGACTCCTACGGGTCACAATTCACCCATCATTTTTATTTCATTTTATTTTTCATTGATTTCAGAGTGAAGGGGGAGAGAGAGAGAGAGAGAGGAAGGGAGAAACATCATTGACAAGAGAGAATCATGAGTCAGCTGCCTCCTGCACGTCCGACACTGGGGATCGAAAACACAACCTGGGCACCTGCCCTGACCAGGAATCAAACCGTGACCTCCTGGTTCATAGATCGATGCTCAACCCCTGAGCCACACCAGCCAGACCAATTCACACATGTTTCGAAGGGGGTGAGAAAGAGGGTTCAAGCATGTAGGTGGGCAGTGTTAGAGAAGAGACACCCTGAAAACGGGTCCACTCCATCACTGTTTCTTAAAAGGACAGTGGCGGACACATCTTTGCCCAGGGAGAGGTGAGTGCTGGTAGAGCCAGCTGAGCTTCTAGAAGAGTTGAGATCTGGCATCTGTTTCTTCTTTTCCACTTATTCTTCACGGACGGGGAATCACCCAGACATCATCACGGCAGTACCTGAAGGTTGACAAAACAAAAAGTGAATTCCAGCTCAGTGTCGGTGCCCTGGGTGGTGTGGCTCAGCTGGTTGAGTGTCATCCTGTGAACCTACAGGTCACCCATTGGATTCTCTGGCAGGGCACATGCCCAGGGTTGGGGATTGATCCCCAGTAGGGTCTGTTTCTCTCTCCCTCTCCCTTCCTCTCTCCCTAACATCAATATTTTTTTAAAGCAGCCCTAGCTAATTGGGATCTGTGTATATATCATCAGCCTGTGGTCCAAAGGTTCCCGGGTTCGATTCCGGTCAAGGGCACGTACCTCGGTTGCGGCTCCTCCCCAGCCTGGGCCCAGGTTGGGGCACCTGCAGAGGGAAACCAATCAATGTGTTTCTCTCGCATGGATGTTTCTCTCTGTCTCCCACTCTCCGTAAAAACCAATGGAAAAATATCCTTGGGTGATTGATTATTAACAACAAAAAGCAATCAGTAAGTGGTTATGTTATGGCGATCATGAATTTTATCTCTCAAATTAAATAAAAATATCTACTCAGTAACTTGCGGCTTGGGATAAAATTACAGCGACAGCAAAAATGTTCTATATCTGAAACAATTAAGATGGAAGCAAGGAGGGTTCCAAAAGTGTCTTTAATGGCATCCCAGATGGCTGAGAGAAAGGACAGGGATGTGTGTAAAGGCTTTGAAAAGAATTGCTCCACAGAAACATAAAAGTAGGGAAATATTTTTAAATCAATACTATGTGTCTGTAATACCTTTCATATGTTCTGCTAGTCCTAATTCACTAAATGCGACGTAATAAGTAGCCAGTTGACTCTTTTATAGCATATAAATGTTAACATATTCAAGGTAATCTATGCCTTATGAAAAAGCTCTTTATTCAAAAAAATACAGAAATCTGTGATGATTCCAGGACATAATAAAATTATGCTGTTAATAAATTTAAAATGATAGCACATCTAACTGAAGGTGAAAGGTAAAAAGGCAGAAGTAGATAGAACAATATGTAAAGGTTTAATTATGTTAACTAGAATTATGGAAGGATAAACAGAAAATAGGAGATCTGAAATCCTTCTTTATCATAAAGGGAATCCAATAGATACATTTCAAGTTGCTCAGTATACAGAAGTAACTATAACATATTATTTAATCATTTGGACATAAAAAAAAACTCTAGAATTTGAACCCAAATTGGTGGACGGGAAAATATATCAGGGGACTTATAAAATTAGTCTTGAGTGTTTTCCATCAAAATTAAGAAACTTCATTGGATTATATTCAAATGCTCTGGCGTATTTACAGGCCTCACTGTAAGTCTGAGAATTAGCTGTGACTGACGACGTCCTAGGAACCCGGGGAGGGAGTGGAGACTTGGAGAACTTTAATGACCGCCTTGGCATAGCAGCGACAGAAATTGAGCTTTTCTAACCAGGATTCCCAAATGCCATGCCCTTTGGGATTCTCCAGGTAGGGGTGGATACAAAATGCTATGCTGAAATGCTTCAGATCGCCTTTCATTATGTGTACAACATGATGAAATCCAGGCATTGGCAGAGTTTTTTCATAAAAGGCAAGGTAGTAAATACTTTTGACTTCGCTTGCCATGTGGTCTCTGTCACAGTCACTCAATCCCGCCCCCATGGTGCCAATGTTGCCATTGACAGCATGCAAGTGGATGGTTATGGCCAATAGTTATAGCATGCCACCCCTCGGATGAGCACATTAACTCTCTTTTCTTTTTCACTTCTGAGGACAGGGATAGGAATATGCTTGCACTGGACCTAATCCACAGTCTTCCTCTCACCCTTGACATTAATCTATACTAATAAAAGAGAAATATGTAAATTGACTGTACCTCCACAATGCCTATCAGCCAATCAGGAGGGGATATGCAAATTAGCAAGACAAAGATGGCCTCACCCCCCAGCCACTCCAGGCACAGAGGGGGCGGGCGCTGAGGAAGCTAACAGAGCAGCTCTTTGGCTGCAGCAAATTGAAGAGTCCAGCCAGATCAAAGCAAAGGCTGCAGACTCCAGCCAGAGTCAGTGAAGGCTCCAGCCAGACCTGATACCAGAGGAAAACCAGTGCTTGGAGCCAGGTAAAGGAAGGCCTATTGCACGAATCTTTGTGCACGGGACCTCTAGTCTATAATAATAAAAGCATAACAACAGCTGAACAACATTCCAGATGACCTTCCTAAGGAAGCCGGGCCCAGGCGTGCTTCGAGGGCCAAGCCCCTTGCACAGATTTTGTGCATCAGGCCTCTAGTGTATACATAGAAGCGTGCAGGTACCCCATTATTATGGCTGACCTCCTTCTCCATAACCTGGCTCTGCCCCCTGTAAACTGACAATCACAGAGCATTCGTATTGGGGTGAAGGGATTCTATTGATGTGTTACTTATTTCATCAGGACAATATCAGCAGAAAGATGAAGTCGCTGTTTTCAACGGTCAACCCTGATTAACCCAGATGTGGCAAAATTTCCTCAGCCGAGGGGCTTGTTGAGGTGTTTTGTTTTGTTTTAAAGAAAATATCTTTTTTTATTTTATTGTTTTATTTTTTGCTCATCCTCACCTGAGAATATTTTCCCACTGACTTTTAGAGAGAGTGGAAGGGAGGGGAAGAAGCAGAAAGAAGCATCGATGTGAGAGAGACCCATCGATTGGTTGCCTCCCGCACATGCTCCCACCAGGGCCTAGAGTTACATGCCCTTGACCAGAATCGAACCCAATACCCACACTGGCTAGGGCTCTCGTTGAGGTACTTAGTGGAAATCACGGAGGGAAAGACGTCCATGTTGTAGTTATAGGACATCCGTGGGCACAGATGCTGACAGAGAGCCAGGTGGAGGCTGCTCCTGTGATTGGCGGATGTGGTCCTGATTCATTTGAGATGACAGAACAGGGACACGTGAAAAACCCGGCAGATTCTGTAATGAGATGCTTGAAACACCATCAAAGCCACGGAGGACAGGACACCCAGGATGTGTCAGTCAGAGGCCCAGGGACTGAGGAGCAGCCGCAGGAAAGCGCTTCTCCTGGAAGAGTGGGCTCTGTGCTTCCATCCATTTCTCTGCACTGAGACTCCAGTTCCAGGGACAGATAATTCCATTTGCGTGCGTGGCCACTGCCCACTCCTCGGGAAGGAAGAGCAGACCCTGACTCTTCCCTGCTCTGGGGTGGGATGAAGTATGGCTGCGAATCCCTGCAGAGAAAAACCGAGGTGCTGCTACCAGCCCTTGGGAACAGGGGAGAGGAGGTGGGGAGGCAAAAACAGAAGCTGTTTGTGGCCGTTTCGTACACTCAGGGTCTCATTGTTAGAAAGGTAAGCACGGCCGAAACCGGTTTGGCTCAGTGGATAGGGCATCGGCCTGTAGACTGAGGGGTCCCGGGTTCTATTCTGGTCAAGGGCATGGACCTTGGTTGCGGGCACATCCCCAGTGGGGGGTGTGCAGGAGGCAGCTGATCGATGTTTCTCTCTCATCCATGTTTCTGACTCTATCCCTCTCCCTTCCTCTCTGTGAAAAATCAATAATATATATATATATATATATATATATATATATATATATATACACACACACACACACACATATATATATATATGTATGTGTGTGTGTATATATATATATATATATATATATATATATATATATATTAAAAAAGAAAGAAAGGTAAGCACGCTGTTGACCCCACTAGTGTCTCCTCAAGTACAATTTGTTGTGTTGATATCATGTCGAGAGTCCTTTCTCTGAAGATAATGTTGATTTTCTTTACTATTTTATTTTATATTTTTATTGATTTCAGAGAGGAAGGAGGAGAGAGAGAGAGAGAAAGAGAGATAGAAACATTAGTGATGAGAGAGAATCGTTGGTTGGCTGCAGGAAGCCTGCAGCCCGGGCATGTGCCCTTGACTGGAATCGAACCTGGGACCCCTCAGTCCCCAAGCCAACACTCTCTCCACTGAGTCAAACGAGCTAGGGTTAATGTTGAGTTCCTTTAGAGACGAGGCCTACAAGATACTCCACTGGAAAAACAAAACAAAAAACAACAACAAACAGTTCTGTGGACTAGTAATTTGAAAAATGCAATTTTTTCCCCTAAGTCTGCTTGACTTTATTTATTCCATCATTCAACACACTTATCCTGACATGTTTCTTTCCAAGTAACTCTTACTAACATATACTGATATACTACTATTCTCAGAAATCCAAAGTTTAAAGACCTTTCTGGCAGTATGCACCATGAGTACAATTCATTATTGATCAAAACTTCTGTTTCGTTTCCTGAAAGGCTTGGAAATGTATAAATGAACTCTTAGGCTCCTGGGTTATAAGGCCAAAGAAAAAATGGTGTGTGTGTGTGGGGGAAATCAGAAGCAAAAACATGAAATGATTTGGTAGTTAACTCATTTTGAAATTTTGGAGAGCAGAATTTAGTGATAAAGGAAAAAAAAAATGCCTGTGCGATTTTGAGTAAGACTTTGGAATTGTGAAGTTCTAACCCCATCCTTCCAGTTTGGGGAGGTTAGGAGAAACAGAGGGAGAACAAGAGAGAGAGTGGCCTTGTATCATAGGCTCAGACGCCCAAGTTCAGACCCCCTGACGACAGACAGAGCTCAGGTGTCCGGGTACAAGGAAATGGAAGGGTTCCGACTCTTGAAGTAACAGCATGTGCGCATGTGTGGGAGTGGTGGGAGTTTGAGGGCGGGTGTAGCAGAAGCATTGCTGATGGCCTAAGACAGTGGTCGGCAAACTCATTAGTCAACAGAGCGGCAAACCGCGGCTCGCGAGCCGCATGTGGCTTTCAAGCCGCAGTTTGCTGACCACTGGCCTAAGAGATCCTTTGAGTAGTCAGGGAGGATACAAACAGAACTGGACTGGAAGAATCTGGAGCACCAGTTAATCAGTTCACTGAGCAGAAGAAAGAGAACTTTGTAACTGGTAACTTTATTTAAAAAGAAATTATATATATATATATGTGTATATATATATATATATATATATATATATATATGTATATGTATATATATGTGTGTGTATATATATATATATGTTATACACACACACACATATAGATATAAAATATTGATTTCAGAGAGGAAGGGAGAGGGAGAGAGAGATAGAAACATTAATGATGAGATAGAATTACTGATTGGCTGCCTCCTGCATATCCCACAGTGGAGATCAGGCCCACATCCTGGGCCTGTGCCCTTGACTGGGAATCAGACCGTAACTTCCTGGTTTATAGATTAATGCTCAACCACAGACAACAGGGGGGTGGGGCATGAGTGGGAGGTGGGGGGTAATGGGGAAATAAGGACACATATGTAAAAAACAAATATATAAATAAATAAAATAAAAATTATAAGAAAATTTAAAAAAATAAAAAAAGAAAGAAAATCATAATCTGCAGGCAAACCTGTTGCCCCTGTGGAAGCAGGCGAGAATGCGGACATTCGAGAAAGACCTGAAACAGTTAAAGGCGTGGTCAGCCTTGGGAAAGCTCGCGGGGCCACATGCTTCCTTAGGGGTGTGTGACCTCCAGGCACGCACCTGCCCTCGGTCAGGTTACACTCGGCCCTTCCCACCCCCAGGCCAGGCCCTGGTCGATGACAGAGGCCGGACCCTCCTTCATGAAGGGCACCCGGTCACCTACAGCAACAAGGGGGCAGGAGGGAACATTGGGTGTCACTCAGTCTTTCTGTCGATTTCCTTTCCCTTTAATTATTTCAGAAGAAGTAAACATTCACTGTTTTTTTTTTAAAAAAAAAAAAAGTCAAAAGAATAACAAGGCAAAGGCTGATCAAGGACCAGGTAGCCATAAGGATGTAATGGCGGAAGCCTGGACTTTGACCTTTGACCTGCCCTGGGTCTGCTGTTGGAGGTGATGGGAGGCGGAAGTCGGGCCATGTTGGTTAGCCATGCCTCTCATTTGCCCTACTTATATGTGGAAGTCTCCTTGAGAAAATAGCAGTGATTGGTCACCATCTGGCCTCACAAGGAACCTGCTGAGAAACTCTTATTTGGTTCTTTCTGACGTGAAACTGGGTGGTGACGGTGGGGGGGGGGGGGGGGTGTCACAATGGCATGGGCGTGGCCCCCAGCTCAGTCAGTTGTGAGAGATGTGGTCTTGGGCGTGTTGTTGATCTGTTTGCATCTCAGCTTCTTCCTTTGAAAAAGGAAACAGCCCTCGCCCGTTTGGCTCAGTGGCTAGAGCCGTGGTCAGAAACCGTGGCCCAGAGAGCCGCATGCGGCTCATTGGCCCCTTGAGTGTGGCTCTTCCACAAAATACCACGGCCTGGGCGAGTCTATGTTGGAGAAATGGTGTTAGAAGAAGTGAAAGTTTGAAAAAAAATTGGCTCAATCGTTGTCCTGTTTGTATTTGGCTCTGTGGACTAAGGAGTTTGCCGACCACTGGTGCTAGAGCATCAGCCTGCGGACGGAATGGTCTTGGGATCAATTGCAATCAAGGACCCATGTCAGGATTTGGGGCTCAATCCACAGTAGGAGACATGTAGAGGAGACAGCCAATCAATGATTCTCTCTCATCCTTGATGTTTCTCTCTCCCTCTCCCTTTCTCTCTGAGATCAATAAAAATAAATTTTATTTATTTTTTTAAAATACATTTTATTGATTTTTAACAGAGAGGGAGGGAAAGGGATAGAGAGTTAGAAACATCGATCAGCTGCCTCCTGCACACCTCCCACTGGGGATGTGCCTGAAACCAAGGTACACGCCCTTGACCGGAATTGAACCTGGGACTTTTCAGTCCACAGGCCTACGCTCTATCCACTGGTAACTGGTTTAGGACAATAAAAATATATTTAAAAACCAAACAAACACAGAAACTGTATCTTCCATACAGGAATGCTATCGGGATTTTTAAAAAATTACAACTATGTGCAGTGATGGATGCTACCAGGTTATGTTGTGGTCATCACCTCAAATTATATACCTACAGTGAATCTTTCTGCTGTACACCTGAAATGAATATTATATGTTAAATCTATCTTAATTTAAAAAAATAATGGCTATAAAACCCATAATTCACCCCAGTAGGCTTTCCAAAGAAACGGGCCGCTGCTAGCCACAGTGAAAAACAACTGTTTACAAGGCTGCTAGGTCTCATGTCCCCCACAAGAATAAACCGGAATTAAAAATCGAGTGCTAGGAGTGAGTGCCCTAAGCTCAGACCGTCAGAGGCTGAATGTCTTCTGGAAGTTTCAGGGTTTCCCCAGGCGGAGCAATGTCACAGGCGGGCGAGGACTGCATGCCACCGGTGCCGTGAGCGAGGGAGGCCTTGTTACCGCAAACATTAATTCTGTAGCTTCCACTTAAACTCACCGCGTGGAACGTGAACTTGACCCGCCACCTCCCTCAGTGCTGGCAGTGGAAGTTCCAGTTCCGGGACCAGGTCCTTTCTGTGACGCCCTGAACTTCAGCGGCAAACTTGAGACTTCAGCCCTGAACTTGAGACTCATCTTGAGATTGACCTTGACACGTGTCAAGAGAGGCCATCATGAATTCCTATTCCTTGTCACCTCTGACCTCAGACGGTGCGAAGATGGGGCCCTGGGAGGCAGTGAGGAGGCCAGGTGAATGTCCCCCACTTTGTAAACACATCCTTTCTCGGGCTTGAACTTCCCCTCAACAGTGAGCTTCTGAGTCGCTGGCTCACTCCAGGCCTTGTCGTGGTCATTGAAAAAATGAGTCAGCTGCCCGGTGGTGTGGCTCAGTGGTTGAGCGTCAACCCATGAACCGGAAGATCGGGGTTCGATTCCCAGTCGGGGCACAGGCCTGTGTTGTAGGCTTGATCCCCAGTAGTGGGCATGTAGGGGGCAGTCAATGCATGAATTGTTCTCATCATTAATGTTTCTATCTCTCCCTCCCTTCCTCTCTGACATCACTAAAAACGTGTTTTGTTTTGTATTGCTATGGAAGTCAGCTTTGGTTAAGTGACCCAGGGAGGCGACAGGGACAGATTCCAGGCTCCCTGCTGAGCTGTGGAGCGCCGAAATGTGCTTCTTGCTCTGACTTTGGGTTCCACATCTTGGTTTCATGTCTACGGTGTAGTTCAAACAGTGTTCTGTTGGAGAGAGAAGGGGGGAGGTCCATCCACTTCGCAGGGTTGGTTGAGAAGGAAACGAATTGTCATTCAATAGTCTTCCTTTATTTCGTAATATCCAAAATATAAACTATGGCACACATTGGCTCCCTGAGGCCACTGTGCAGACAGAAGACTCTCAGGTGGGTGGGCTATCCAGATCCCTGGGAGACATATATTTAACTAGTAGCCCTGCGCATGAATCCGTGTGCCAGTAGCTCACCAGTAGCTCACTGCTGCCCTCCAGTAGCTCTCTGCCCACTGCCCTGCCCTCTTGTAGCTCCCCCGCCCCCTTTCCCCCCAGCCCCCTCTCATAGCTTGCTGCCCTGCCCCCTCCTGTAGCTCTCCCCTGCCCACTTGTAACTCACTGCCCCACCCTTCTACTGATCCCAGATCTAGTCATTACACTTCACGGAGTAAGGACCATTTGCATATTACATCTTTATTATATAGGATACTTTACCTTTTCTTTTTTTAAAAATACATTTTATTGATTTTTTACAGAGAGCAAGGGAGAGGGATAGAAAGTCAGAAACATCCATGAGAAACATCGATCAGCTGCCTCTTGCACACCCCCTACTGGGGATGTGCACACAACCAAGGTACATGCCCTTGCCAGAATCGAACCCGGGACCTTTCAGCCTGCAGGCCGACGCTCTATCCACTGAGCCAAACCGGTTTCGGCAACCTTTTCCTTTTTTTTTTCATCCATATATTATGTTAATAAATATTGCAGCAGATATTGGAAAGCCTAACTCTTTCATTTCGTTTTTGCTGTTAATCCTCACTCGAGGATATTTTTCTGTTGGTTTTCAAAGACAGTGGGAGGGAAGGGGAGAGACGCAGAGAGAGAAGCATCAATTCGAGAGGCAAACATCCATTTGGTTGCCTTCTGCACGTGCCTGACCAGGCCAGGGATCCAGCCTGCAGCCAAGGCCCATGCCCTTGACCCTAATCCAACCCAGGCTGACCTCGATGCCCTCTCCCGGACCAGCTAGGTTTAGGATAAATTGTTTTAGATCCATTGACATCAGTACACATTCACAGGGAGAGTGGTAAGCCAGCTTCAAACCGGAGCTCATCCATGTCCTTGCTGAGGGCCTCGAAACACCCCATTAACACACAGGGGACCCCTCTCCATCTCCAACCCACAGTATGCAGAGGCCAAGCCAGGAATGGGGTGCATTAGACATTGTCCTTCCGCCCTGCACACCTTTTTAAATATATTTTTTATTGACTCAGAGAGAAAGGAAGAGGGAGAGAGAAACAGAAACATCATTGATGAGAGAGAATCATCGATCTGCTGCCTCTTGCAAGTCCCCCCTCCCGAGGGAAGCAAGCCCACAACCCAGGCACGTGGCCCTGCCCAGAAGCAAACCTGGGACCTTTCGGTTCGCAGGCCGGCGCTCTAGCCACTGAGCCACACCGGCCACTGCCTGCCACTTCTTCAGATGAACTTTGGGGGAGGGGGCTGGGCCCCGGAATGGAGCAGCGTCAGCAAAAAGAAACTCATCTTTATCTGGAATTAACTACAAATTCAATTAGAATAAAAACCTCCGCCAACCTCGTGGAAGAGGCTGTGCACAGAGAAAGCCAGATGTTCTGACAACACTGAGAGCACTTTGCCCGGCCGGCTGAGGCATTTCCCATCTTGCAAGCCCCATCGCCGGCGCGCGTGACACAGCTCCGGCTTCCCTGGCTCACCGAGCGCCTGCCGTTCCCCCTGCTCCTTCAATTAGATTTACTCCTTCAGCCCAAGTGCTATGGGGCTGAAAGAATGGGGAGGAGGAGGGGAGGGATGCCGCTTAATATTGGGCTTGCAAGTTTCGCGAAGGTTGGAGGGAGAAAGGGGTGGTGGAGGTCTCTTTCGGGGTTCGTTCCAAGATGCATCTTTCCTTGTTTTCTTGGGAGTTGATTCCTTTGGGGAAAAGCAGCAGTAACATGAGTCACTCGAGGCTGTACGGAGACCAGACCTTAATTCTGTTTTCAGCTTTGAACATCTTATAGGTCAATGAGGCATACGTGGAAAGGAGAAGAGATTGGAACAGAGCAGACATTAAGTGGCGTTTTTTTATTGACTTCATAGAGGAAGGGAGAGGGAGAGCGAGATAGAAACATCCATGATGAGAGAGAAACATGGATTGGCTGCCTCCCTTATGACCCCTACTGGGGACTGAGCCCGCCACCCGGGCATGTGCCCTTGACCGGAATTGAACTCAGCACCCCTCAGTCCACAGGCCTATGCTCTATTCATGAGGCAAACCAGCCAGGGCGTGTAGCATTATTTTTTTTTTTTTACCTGCGGACAATTAATGTGTGAAGAGACACCGGAATCACTCTGGCCACACGTGGGAAGCGGAGTCTTAGCACCAAAGGGACCCGGAGTGGCTCAGGTGCCTCTGCTGGGTTTCTGGAGATGGCGTACGTTTGAACTTTTGAAGCCTGCTTTAATTTGCATTTGTTAAAACTAGAATAGAGAGAGAGAGCTGAGAGACAGAGGTAGGGTCTTGTAAGAGAGAAGCAGTGAATTATAAAGGCTCAAGGGTGAGGAACTACTCTTCTCTAGCTGTCTTTGTCACTAGCACGCGTGTCCCTGGCTCATTTCCCCCTTCTCTCCATGCAGCCCTGTTCACATGTGTCACATCTTCATTCAGCCTTTTCTCGTTCGGAATGTCAGAGTCTCCTGAAAGGCATTGCTTGTCCTCTTAACACGGTTTGGAACTCGTTCATCCTCTAGACTGTGGTAGGGAGCGAGTGTCCCAAAATGCACATGTGGTCTTGAAAGCCTTTTATTTAAAATGGCTAAGGTTGCCAAAACCGGTTTGGCTCAATGGATAGAGCATCATCGGCCTGCGGACTGAAGGGTCCCTGGTTCGATTCTGGTCAGGGGCATGTACCTTGGCTGCGGGCACATCCCCAGTGGGCGGTGTGCAGGAGGCAGCAGATCGATGTTTCTCTCTCATCGATGTTTCTGACTTTCTATCCCTCTCCCTTCCTCTCACTTTCTACAGTTCCTTTCGCTGTAAAAAATCATTAAAATATATATTTTTTAAAATAAAATAAAATGGCTATGGATCCACATTTTAGGAGAGTTCTCCCAGCACCTTATGTTTGATGCGGCTTCCTCCTCATTCCAGGATCATTTCCTGCTGCCCGCTGCCACTCGCCTTGAATGCGGTCAACCCTTCCTCGACTTGTCATTGTCCATCCTATATAGTCAAAGGCTAATAAGCAAATTGTCTCCTCAACTGGGAGTTCGACCAAGGGGCAGGGCCAGCCCACCAACTGTCTATGGCCCCAACCCCTAGCGGGTCCTGCCCTAGATCAGACCCCCCTCACCCAATTGAGGGCAGGGATGGCTGGCCAACCTCTAGTGTCCCCACCCCCCACCCCCGTGGCTGGCTGGGCTGATCAGCCTAATGGAGGTGGGGTGGCTGGACCCCAACCATGCACAAATTCATGCACCAGGCCTCTAGTTCAATATATTTTAAAATGTACTTGTTTGATGCCTCCTGTGTTCCTATAGGAACTGATATAGGTATTGGGGATAGAGCGGTAAAGCCTCTGACCCACTATAGGCTATTCCTCTAGTCGGGAGGTGGGACTAGAAGCACATCAGCCAATAGGCATATGTTTGATCTTTAAGAAAAGTAATGAATGGGAAAGGAGATGTGGAGCTATGCTTAGGTGGGGTTGTCAGAGAAGGTCTCCCTGCAGCGGTAACACAAAGCAATGAGCAGCAGCAAGAGGGTGGGTACCATCGTAGGTCATTCAAACAAATGCCACCTTATGTCATGCAGAACTTTGGGGATGGAAAGCCAACCATTCATAGTTTTGTGTTTTTTTTAATGTTTGTTTGTTTTTTCATCCATGAATACTTTTGAAAATCACTCTAGGTTACTCTAACATTCCGTTGCGAAACGAGGCTTCTGCTTTGACTTGAAGGGCAGGGGAAGTCATTGAATAGAGAAGTGACAGGAACTCACTTATGAAGTCCATCTCCCTCTGATTTCCGAGCACAGAAGAGACTGTGGGTGGCAAGAGTAGAGACAGGGAAATCAAAGAAGAGGCTACTGTGCTTGATCTGCGGAGACAAAAGGGGGGACTGGGATAGGAGGCTGTATTGGGTGTGATGACAAACTGCGGTCACGAGTGAGTTGTGTGTTGAAGGGAAGGCCATAGGATCTCACTACAATTAAACATAACATTGCTGGTGTCGGGAAGAGTAGCTCTACTTCTACGCGTTTTCAAATCAAATTTGGTCTGAACAGTGCCTTGGGGAGTTTGTTTCCTGTCTGGTCCTATAGGCATGTGAGTGTGTCTGGTCTTATAGGCATATGGGTGTGTCTGGTCCTATAGGCATGTGGGTGTGTCTGGTCCTGTAGGCATGTGAGTGTGTCTGGTCCTGTAGGCATGTGAGTGTGTCTGGTCCTGTAGGCATGTGAGTGTGTCTGGTCCTGTAGGCATGTGGGTGTGTCTGGTCCTGTAGGCATATGGGTGTGTCTGGTCCTATAGGCATATGGGTGTGTCTGGTCCTGTAGGCATGTGGGTGTGTCTGGTCCTGTAGGCATGTGGGTGTGTCTGGTCCTGTATAGGCGTGTGAGTGTGTCTGGTCCTATAGGCGTGTGAGTGTGTCTGGTCCTATATAGGCGTGTGGGTGTGTCTGGTCTATAGGCATGTGAGTGTGTCTGGTCCTATATAGGCATGTGGGTGTGTCTGGTCCTGTATAGGCGTGTGAGTGTGTCTGGTCCTATAGGCGTGTGAGTGTGTCTGGTCCTGTATAGGCGTGTGAGTGTGTCTGGTCCTATAGGCATGTGAGTTGTCTGGTCCTATAGGCGTGTGAGTTTACCATGGTCTCTGTGTTGCCCTGAAGGCGCCATAGTGAAGTGCTTTCATCTCTGTGTTTCCATGGCACCTTCCCACCCCTCGTGGGTCACGAACCATGCTCCAGTTATCATTTTCATGGGTGTCCTTCCAGATGATATCTTACACATCTTCATATCTGTGGGGTTTAATCCGGAGCCTTGCAATCCGTGGGTGTTAGGTCATCGGTGAATGAGTGATGGTTACATGAGTCTCAAGTGTCATAGTCAATTTTTTTTTTAACTTTAAGTCCAGAGTAATAGACCTATTGGATTTTAAGTCTTGCAGGACATTTTTTTTAATGAAACTTTTAATTCTGAGGTCATATTAGATTTACATGCAGTTGTAAGACATAAAAGGGATGTCCCAACCCAGTGGTCCGCACACTGTAGCTGGAGAGCCACATGTGGCTCGAGAGCCGCAGTTTGCCGCTCTGTTGACTAATGAGTTTGCTGACCACTGCCCTAACCGGTTTGGCTCAGTGGATAGAGCGTCGGCCTGCAGATTGAAGGGTCCCAGGTTCAATTCTGGTCAAGGGCATGTACTTTGGTTGTGGGCACATCCCCAGTAGGGAGTGTGCAGGAGGCAGCTGATCGATGTTTCTCTCCCATGGATGTTTCTAACTCTCTATCCCTTTCCCTTCTTCTCTGCAAAAAATCAATAGAATATTTTTTTAAAAAAAGAAATAATAGGGAGTGATACTTGACCCAGTTTTCCCCAAGACTAACATCTTGCAATAGACCAGGGCACTGTAATAGGATATGGACATTGACAAGGTAAGATAAAGGATATTTCTATCACAAGGACCCTTTTATAGTTCCCTCCCACCCTTACCTCCTCCTTAACCCCTGGCCTGTCCCCATTTCTATAATGTTGTCTTCTCAATAATGTTCCTCGAAGGTTGTCAGACGGTATGTGACATGTTGAAATGGACTTTTGTCACTCCCCATCATCCTCTGGGGAGTCTTCCAGCTCAGTCTCCTTTGTTGTTGCCACTCTGTATGTTCCCAAAGATGCAATGCTCCTTCCCAATGCAGAATGACCCATCGACCCCATGCCAATGTAACCCAGGCTGTTTTTAACGGTTAGTGGCCAACGACTGGGCGATAGGGACAAGGTCATGTGACCCAATGGGCTGGCTGCTCATGATGGCGTGAATGAATTATTTTGAATGATTTTCCACACTAAATTTTCCAGATGCTTTGGCCCCGGGCCAAGATCATTAATATGGCTAATCCATGGGCTGGAATTATGTTGCCAAGTTAATTCACAGAGCTGAGCATCGAAACTCCATGTTGGGTGGTGGGAAGCCACATGTGTCGTGTGTAAATGACACGGCCTGTCTCTTGGCTGACCCACACCCCAAATTCTCTGAGGTGCATGAGATGATTACTCATTTTCCATCGTCGGCAAGTGCGTCTAAGAAGAAAAGATGGCATGTTTTTGTCTAAGTTTTCAGTGAAAAATGTAAAGGGCGGATGCTCATTTTAAGTGGAAAGGACAAATATATATTTATATTGTATTTTTTTCTCAAAAAATCAAAAGCCCAGCCAGCATGGTTCTGTAGTGAGCACCAACCTATCAACCAGGAGGTCAAGGTTCAATTACAGGTCGGGGTACATGCCTAGCTTGTGAGCTCCATCTCTAGTGTGGGGCATGCAGGAGGCAGCCGATCCATGTTTCTCTCTCATCATTGATGTTTCTCTCTCTCTCTCCTTCTCCTTTTCTCTCCGACATCAATAAAAATATATTAAAAAAATAAAAACTCGATGCACAGATTTCACTAAAGCTTCCAAAATACTCCTATCTTCAAAACCCAAGAAATGACCCAGATGATTGGCAACAATGTTGCTTTTGCATCTAAATATAATAAAGCTGCTTAAAACCCATAGATATGCTTTTACTTTAGACACATAGATCATGCTGTGTATGTTTTCTGAGCTGTTTTTTTTTTAAATATATTTTATTGATTTTTCGTAGAGAGGAAGAGAGAGGGATAGAAAGTCAGAAACATCAATGAGAGAGAAACGTCGATCAGCTGCCTCCTGCACACCCCCTGCCGGGGATGTGCCCGCAGCCATGGTCCATGCCCTTGACCAGAATTGAACCTGGGACCCTCCAGTTTGCAGGCCGATGCTCTATCCACTGAGCCAAACCGGCTTCGGCTTCTGAGCTGGTTTTAGGCTAGATGATGTGCAATTCCATGCCCACCTATACAGCACAGAGGGAAAGTCTAAACACCCAAAATCAGCAACTCAAACTGGGTTAGGAACTCGACTTTGGGGCACTTTTTGTACCGTCTCCTTTTCCTCCCACAGACCCAGTGGCAAAACGAGTTTTTGCCAGCATCAGTGACCCAAAATCACTGATGTAGTTCCTGCTTCTGTTTACAGAGAAATAAACTGGTGATTAATTTTATATATCCTTTATAATAAAAGGCTAATATGCAAATTTTCCCCTCGTGAGTTTAACCAACATGGAGTTCAACCACTCACTATGACATGTGCTACCAGGGGGTAGCATGGAATGAAGGAAGGCCCCAATAGGCCCTGATCACTGGCCAGGCCTCGAGACCCTACCTGTACATGAATTTCATGCACCAGGCCTCTAGTATCCTATCTAATAAAAGAATAATTTGCAAATTGACCATCACTCCAACACACAGAGGGCTGCCCCATGTGATCAAAGATCCTGCCCCCATGTGGGCACAAGATGGCCAACACAAGATGGCTAGCAGGGGAGGGCCATTGGGGGAGGTACCAGGCCCTGCAAGGGAGGGCAGTTGGGGGCTATCAAGCCTGCAGGGGAGGGCAGTTAGGGGTGACCAGGCCAGCAGAGGAGGGAAGTTGGGAGCAAACAGGCTGCCAGGGGAGCAGTTAGACATCATTTAAGCTGGCAGGGTAGTGGATAGGGGGTGATCAGGCTGGCAGGCAGAAGCGGTTAGGGGCAATCAGAGAGGCAGGCAGGTGAGCAGTTTGGAGCCAGCAGTCCTGGATTGTGAGATGGATGTCCAACTGCCTGTTTAGGCCCAATAAATGGGCAGTCGGACATCCCTTGAGGTGTCCCAGATTGTAGAGGGTGCAGGCTGGGCTGAGGGACACCCCCAACCCCCCATGCACGAATTTTGTGCACTGGGCCTCTAGTATTTATCATAACATGAGCATTCCTGGAAATAATGTACAAGCCAAGAAGGCTCTATTTGCATAGGTAAATTGTATAAAATATGGCTTGCTAAATAAATATTCAAAATACCTCCTTATGTAGCCTATACGCTGTTTAGACTGAAGCTGCAGAATTTTTGAAAGAGAGGGAATTGCCTCTCTTTCATACCCTGTTTCCCCGAGTCTCATCTTCATCTGACCTGCACAGTATCCTCTCCAGGGATAGCAAAGCATGTAAGATGGTTTCTTTAAGGAAACAAGGCAAAATGAGCCATCTGCATTGCTATTGAACCATGGCATGTTGGTAGAAAGAGGATCCTGGGAAGATCGTAAAACTTACTTTTATCTTGAGAGCAGGGACCTGGAACAGGGGGTCTGGGTGTAAATTAACCGCCAGCGGCATGACCACCTCAGAGAGAAGAATGCGGGTGACAGGAAGCAAGGGACACGAATGCTGTCACAGCCCAATGCTCTCCCCGATGTGAGTCGCTTTCCCCGAGTAAAATGTCCAGGATGGTTTTCAGAGGTGACTAAAACAAAATACAGATCGCCGACAGTGTCCTGGGCCTCTCCAATCCATACAGAGCCACCATTTCCAATGAGGACCCAGGTGACGAGGAGGATGTGGGAAGGCAAACCTTGGTGCTTCTTAGGACAGAGATGCTCATAATCGGTCAGGGGGCTGAGTTGGGGGTTCAGCTGATTTGGGGTTACAAAGTTAGCCGTTCCCCTGGAGGATAAGTCTGTGTATACCTGTATATCCCCCGCTTTCTCTCAGGGCGTGAGCCTGTGTAGTTCCCTGCACAGAATGGCATCACAAATATATTGATTCCTCGTCCACCAGGGGGAGCAGTTGACCAGCACAAAACTTCCTTCCCCAGAGGAAGTCTCTGCAGGGGCTTTCTCCTCTCCCTGTGCACTGGGGGCTGTCAAGGACCCTGAATTCTATGGGCTCTGGGAGGTAGGGCACTCCTCTAGCTCCTACTGACCTCCTGCACCTGACCTCAGCCGCTGGGATGCGTGTGGCTCAGCTGGGAACGCATACACTGAGTGGCCAGAGGATGATGATCTCTGAACCCATAAAATTCTGGCCACTCAGCGTACATCCTATATAATAAAAGGCTAATGTGCAAATTGTCCCCTCGACCAGGAGTTCGACCAGCAGGCAGGCTGGCCAACCGCCCATGTCCCCTCCCCCTGGCCAGGCTGGCCGGACCCCACCCATGCACAAATTCATGCACCAGTACTCTAATATATATATGTGTGTGTGTGTGTGTGTGTGTGTGTGTGTGTCCTGTTTCCCCCAAAGTAAGACATCCCCCCAAAATAAGGCCTATTCGCTGTAATATAAGGCATCCCCCCAAAAATAAGATCTAGCACATCTTTGGGAGCAAAAATTAATATAAGACACTGTCTTATTTTCGGGGAAACAGGGTATGTGTGTGTGTGTGTGTATATATATATACATATATACACACACACACATATGCATACATATATACATATGTATACACACACACACACACACACTGAGTGGCCAGATTATTATGTGTTCAGAAATCATCATCATCCGGCCACTCAGTGTATTCACACAGCAGATTCTATGGAAGGGCTTGCAAAGGCGTCCTTGTCATTTCTAGAAATTCCTCGTTTTATTATAAGAAATCATTCCTTTCGTCCTGGCTCCTACCCCAGCTTTCAGGAACAGCACCAGTACATTTATCGGGGCACGTGTGTGGTGTGGGCCTGCGAGGCTCCCAGGTCTGGGAACCGTGCTTCCAGCCCTGCCTGCTGATACCACTGCGTCTTCTTCCTCAAGCCCTTTCCCTCTCCTCTGGCCGGGGGCCGGGGCTGGGGAGGGAAACAGCTGGGAGGGAGAGGCTGGTGCGGATGATAAACCCTTTGTGCGCAAGCTCGGTCTCTGCCACCGGCCTGTCCAAACAAAACAGCTGTGGCCTCCGGGACCCGGCTGTGGGCAGCCAAGGCCAAGGCCGCTGATGAACAAAGACAGCCAGAGCGGACACAGGCCCCTGGGCTGTTTTGCAAATGGCATCGAAACCCATGCAAGTAAGTGCTCCAGAAGGAGCCAAGTTGCACTTTTTCTTCCTTCAAATATGTTTTTATTGATCTTCAGAGAGAGGAGAAGGCAGAGGAATAGGGAGATAGATGCATAGATGGGAGAGCAACATCATCCAATCAGCTGCCTACTAGGGGGTCAAGCCTGCAACCTGGGCATGTGCCCGGACCCGGAATTGAACCTTGACCTCCTGGTTCATCGGTTGACGCTCAACCACTGAACCATACCAGCCAGGCCCAAGTTGCATTTAAAAAATATATATTTTATTGATTTTTTTGCAGAGAGGAAGGGAAAGGGATGGAGAGTTAGAAACATCGATCAGCTGCCTCCTACATGCCTCCTACTGGGGATGTGCCTGCAACCCAGGTACATGCCCTTGACCAGAATCAAACCTGGGACCCTTCAGTCCGCAGGTCGATGCTCTATCCACTGAGCCAAACCTGTTAAGGCCCAAGTTGCTTTTTTTTTTTTCTCCAAGTTGCATTTTTAATGATGATCGGCTCCTCAGCCTCTTTCCAGACACTGCAGCTCCTTGCTCTTCTAATTCCTAACAGTCCCCCTGCTCCTTTCTGTGTAGACTCTGCATCGACAGCCTTGACATCACCTGGGAACCTGTGAGAAACACAGACCCGCAGGCCCCACCCAGATGTCCTGAGTCCGCATCCACCTGTGAGTGGAGTGTGTGCAGCAAGTTCAAAGTCAACTTGATAGGTTTGCTGCCCTTAGCTCTTAGGATCCAGCTAAGGTACACAGATGCACAGCATCCAGAATATTCCATGGCCTACAGGACACGCAACCAACTCTTGAAGCAGCAGAATGAAAATAGTTTTTTAAAAAAAGAGTTCAGACTTTTAAGCATAGAAGATGCAAATTTAGTCCGGCCGGTGTGGCTCAATGGTTGAGAGTCGACCTATGAACTAGGAGGTCACGGTTCGATTCCCAGTCAGGGCACAGGCCCGGGTTGCAGGCTCAGTCCCCAGTAGAGGGCGCACAGGAGGCAGCCAATCCATGATTCTCATCATTGATGTTTCTATCTCTCTCCCTTTCCTTTCCTCTCTGAAATCAATAAAGATGTGTATTTTAAAAGATACAAATTAGCTTTCAATCTCAGCTCTATACTTCCCAATTCTTCCTTCCCTCATCGGTACCCCCACATAGGCGTTAGCTCCACGGTGAAGATCAAATGAACACGCACTGTGAATCCCTTCAGAGCTGAGTTTCCAGTCTGTGGATATTATCCAGCTATTTGGTTATTGACATTTTTCCCCTTCAGCTTTATTCTTAGTTTTTCTGCTATCTTTTTGTTTTATTAATTTAAACAAAACCTAGAGCCGAAACCGGTTTGGCTCAGTGGATGGAGCGTCGGCCTGTGGACTGAAGGGTCCCAGGTTCGATCCCGGTCAAGGGCATGTACCATGGTTGCAGGCATATCCCCAGTGGGGAGTGTGCAGGAGGCGGCTGGTTGATGTTTCTCTCTCATCAACGTTTCTGACTTTCTATCCCTCTCCCTTCCTCTCTGTAAAAAATCAATAAAATATATTTAAAAAAAAAAAACAAACCTAGAAAAAGAAATAGTGAACCACAAATCAGCCTATATGTTTACTTACTTAGTCACTTTATCGAATGTTTTTTTTGAAGAGGAGAAAATTGAAATAAATAACCCTTTGAATTTTGTTTTCTTTTCTTTTTAATTCTCACCTGAAGATATGTTCCCATTGGTTTTTAGAGAGTGGGAGTGAGGAGGAGAGACAGAAAAACATCAATGTGAGAGTGACATATGAATTAGTTTCCTCCCACATGCGCCCTGACTAGGGCTGGGGGATTGAGCCCTCAAGCAAAACACCTGCTCTTGATCAGAATCAAACCTGGGATCCTTCAGTCCACAGGTCAATGCTCTGTCCACTGTGCCACACCAGCTAGGGCTCCTTTGGGGTTTTGATGAAATTCGAAGCCCTATCCATAACACGGTCCTATCAAGGATCATCAAAGTAGTAGGATTAATTCTAGGGAAGAAACTAGAAAGCACTCCACTGAAAATAAACGAGGAAACCCTGCTCTTACCACCACCCAGGATGGCTGACACAGCTGGGTCGAGTGAGCGACAGCGGTCAGAGTGGCAATAGAGCCTCTGTTGTGTGTGTCTTTGAAGAATGAGCCTTATCGAGCAGTGTTTTGTCGCTCATTGTTTTTCTGGTCCTTTACATTATTCTTTGGCAATTGCTGTTCTGTCGTAGTCTGAATTGGGGCACAAATTCCTTAGAATTTAAAACTCACCTGAATATCAGCTACTTGATCACCAAACTGGATGTGATCTCTTTGGAAGGAAATCAGGTCTGGAGAAATTAAGATAAAGATTTTCTTTATATCGATACTAGAGGCCCAGGACCTGAAATTTATGCACAGGTAGGGTTCCTAGGCCCGGCCGGCGATCAGGGCTGATCTGTGGGGTGTGGCACAATCAGGGTGGGGGTTATGCTGGCATCAGCCTTGGCTGGCCTGGGGGCAGTGCCAGTGTTGAGCATCCATCCCCTGGTGGTCAGTGCACATCATAGCAAATCTTCTGTGCCGTGTTATGCAAATTAACCACCACCAAGGTGGTGGTTAATTTGCATAACATGGCACAGAAGATGGCGTAGAAGGAAGGCAAGCACTGCATAAGGGACGAAAGCTGTGAAGAAGCAAGCAAGTGGGGTGGAGGAAAAGGGAGGGAGCGAGGCAGAGGATATGGGAGGGAACAAGGCAGTGGAGATGGGAGAGAGTGAGGCAGTGGAGATGGGAGGGAGCGAGGCGGTAGAGAAGGGAATGAGGCAGTGGAGATGGGAGCTAGCAAGGCAGTGGAGATGGGAGGGAGCTTTGCTTAGACTGCAGGAAGCCCTATTCTTGCAGGACTCTTCCTGCAATGGGTCTCTAGTAAGATATAAACAAGCTGCTTATTCACTCCCCGATTCTAGGGCCAGCACGTTGCTTTCTCCTGTGGGCCAGATCGTTTCATCCTTACTGCCTGTATTCCTCAGGATGCCGCCTCCAATCCGTTTGAACTTCCAACACCCCACAGAAGTTCGAACAGATTAAAGGTGACACCAGCCCTGCCTGATTTCCATGAGGAGCCAATGTATGCTGGCCATGACGAGATGTTGGATTATTCTAAGAAGGTCTGAGGTGGTAGACAGTCATCTTGACCAGAGATGAAGGTCACGGGGAGGGACAGGGAGGTGACTCTCATCCTCTTTCAGACTGGAGACCAACGCCAAAAAGGGTGAGGCCCTCGGGCCTGGTAGAGTTACTGGCAACCCCCATTCAGGCTGAGGCTGCCTGCCTGCCGCCATGTCCAATAACCAAGGCAGGGTGAATCGTATAAGGCGTTTCTTGAGAAGGCCAGCCAACCAAGAAGACAGGGTGCTTGCCAGCATTCGAATCCTATCTTACAGCCAGGTGCAGGGGCAGGGACTACGGTGAGGCTCGGTACAGACATCAGCTGTTGCCCGTAGTCTTTAGGCGATGACATGATGTGATGAGATGATGTTTTCACTGCTGGTGGGTTGGTCTGACCATACATATCGGTTCTGCTTGCTCGATTTGAGTCTCCTCCTCAATCGCTTCCCACAGGCTTTGAAAAGGAAACTGAAGAAACACTTAATCCCCTATCCCAGTGGTTGCCAAACTCATTAGTCCACAGAGCCAAATAACAATAGCACCACGATTGAAATTTCTTTGGAGAGCCAAATTTTTTTAACTTAAACGTCTTCTAATGCTACTTCTTCAAAATAGACTCGCCCAGGCCGTGGTACTGTGTGGAAGAGCTGCACTCAAGAGGCCAAAGAGCCGCACGTGGCTCGCGAGCCGCAGTTTGCAGACCACGACCCTGTCCTATATAATAAAAAACGAATATGCAAATTGACTGAAAGGCAGAACAAGCAGTCACTATGATGCGCACTGACCACCAGGGGGCGGATGCTCAACACAAGACCTGCCTCCTGGTGGCCAGTGTGCTCCCACAGGGGAAGTGCTGCTCAGCCAGAAGCTCTGAGCCAGGCTCCTGGCTGGCCAGCACAGCAGCAGTGGTGGGAGCCTGCCCCCTCTGTGACTGTGCTAAGGATGTCCCACTGATGGCCTAGAGCCTAAGCCGTCAATCAGACATCCCTCAAGGGCTCCTGGACTGTGAGAGGGCACAGGCGGGGCTGAGGAACCCCTCCCACTTAGTGTTCAAATTTCATGCACTGGGCCTCTAGTTTATACATAAGAAACGTAACGCCTTATTCACATAAGTATATATGTTCCAAGTTTTAAAACGAGGTGATTATTTTTTTTTCAGATTAATTCAGGTGTTCTCTCTATCAGTCGATAAGTCCCCCTATCTGCAGGAGAAGCGGAGACCCCAGGGCTGGTGTGGCCTGGCCTGTGTAGGCGGGGAGTCTGGAAGAGGGAGCTCCTCTGTGGCGGGGTGCTCACGATGATTTAGGGGTGAGAACTCTGCAGAGAGGCAGGCTTCCTGCTCTCCAGAACACAGATCTTCCAGTTCCTCCCGGGTTTCTTCACTTTTACAACCGTCACCGAGGAAGAAAAAGTCCTCTCTTGTCAAGCATTAGTGTACAAGCGGAATAATTAGTATGAGTTATCGCCGCTGTTGCTGTAAGCCCTGTAGCCACAATGGCCAATATCAAAGCGCTCTGCGAGATGAAAACAAGCTCAGACATGTAGGAGTGAAAGGCTGCCAACATCTTTCATTCTTCCCCTCCGTCTCTGGACCAGATTCCTTTGGAGAGGAGCTCTTACTGGAATGGCGAAGAAATATGGAAAGTCTGAATATAGTTTATAACTGGCTTTAATTGGTGTCCTCTTTGACCTTCTGAGGGAGCGGGAGAGAAAGGAATCCAAACTTGGAGAGGGCTCTCTAAGACGAAGCTTTTCTGTTAACCCTGTCGTTGTTTCCAGCCCACAAGGGAAAGGGAGGAATCAGATGAAAGAATAAGTCTCATGATCAACATCAACATCAACATTAAGAAGTGGTTTTTTGCTGTTGGGCATCCTTGCTTTCTATCCCAAGGGACGTGCCCAACATCTGCCATAAAAAAGGCAAGAGACCCCCTATCCGGTTTGGCTCATCGGCCTGTGGACTGAAAGGTCCCAGTTCGATTCCGGTCAAGGGCATGTACCTTGGTTGCAGGCACATCGCCAGTAGGGGGCGTGCAGGAGGCAGCTGATGGATGTTTCTCTCTCATCAATGTTTCTAACTCCCTATCTCTCCCTTCCTCTCTGTAAAAAAAAATAATAAAATATATATTTTTTAAAAAGGCAAGAGAAAGACGTGAGGAAAAGGAAGGGTTCTCGGGAGGAAACAAAACTTGCATTCTTAGGAAGTTTCTTATTAGAGCCAAATTGTCTGATTCCGGGCTAAGCATTTCCTGTGTCACTCTCAGGCTGAAATCTTCACCTAATAATAGATCCACAGGAAGTGTCCCTGGGTGAGGGATTCTAAGCAGCAAGCTGCTTCTAAAGTAATCGGACATGTGGTGTCTTGGATGTAAGTTAGGTAGCCAGCACGTTTCATAAATACTTCAAAGGAGCAGTTGCCTTGATCTTTCCAGTCTCTTACTTTTCAGTTTGGGGGTTTTAATTAAAAAAAAAAGGATTTTTCTTTATTTCAGAAAGGAAGGGAGAATGAGAGAGAGAAAGAGAGGGAGAAGGAGAAGGAGAGAGAGAGAGAGGGAGAAAGAGAGAGAAAGAGAGAGAGAGAGAGAGAGAGAGAGAGAGAGAGAGAGAAAGAGAGAGAATGAATCATTGCTTGGCTGCTTCCTACAGATTCATACGAACCGACCTATCAACCAGAAGGTCAGGGTTCCATTCCCAGTGAATCAGGGCACATGCCCGGGTTGCTGGCTCGATCCCCAGTGTGGGGCGCGCAGGAGGCAGCCGATCCGTGATTCTCTCTCATCATGGCTGTTTCTCTCTCATCATTGATGTTTCTGTCTCTTTCCCTCTCCCTTCCTCTCTGAAATCCATACAAATATATTTTTAAGAAATCATGCGCCCTTGCTGGAAACCACTGCTTTGCCAAAACAGTCTGTGATGAAGTGCCTAACAAATCTTGCATTTCCATTTCTGTGATCCGCCTCCAAGGGAAACGCTTTGTTTTTGATGCGGGTCACCCTGCTCCTTGAAGACATGGCCCACCTGCTTCTGCTTGCTTGCTGGGCTTCCGGCAGGCTGTGGGGCCCTGCCACTCGGAGGAGTTGTCCCATCTGTGAAACAAGGACAGAAAGTAAAAGCGATTAAGCAAACAATAGGCTGAGTGTTCCAACTGTGTGAAGAGGCTACAGGAAGCAAGACCCTTCAGAAGCAGTAATGCAACAAGTGCGTGAGGTGACATACGTATTCACTATGAATCATTGCTTGCATAAGCTAACGCACGTCCTTCACCACTACGGAGGATGAACTTGAACCTGGCTGGTGTGGTTCAGTGCTTGAGCATTGACCTGTGCACCAAGAGGTCACCGGTTCGATCCCTGGACAGGGCACATGCCTGGGTGTTAGGCTCAATGACCCCAGTAGGGTGCGGGGTGGGGGGGGACATGAGGCAGCCCATCGATGATGCTGTTTCTCATCAATATTTCTATCACTCTATCCCTCGTCCTGCCTCTCTCTCTAAAATTCAATTTAAAAGGAAATAATGAACTTGGAAATTGGAAACATAATCATACTAGGGGCCTGGTGCATGAAATCCATGCACATAAAAAAGGGAATTAATTAGAGGTAATATTTTAATATTGCTATTTGCCCTTTCTCGATGATAGAAGTGTCAGAGATGAAAGAAAATTGGTAAAATGTATATGAAAATCTCCCTCCTGTCAGAGTCTGGGGCGCACCCTGGAACCCAGAGTCAAAATCATGCCAGACCAAGACCCAGCCAGCCCCAACCAGCCCCAACCCTGTCAAGCCCTGCAGGGCAGGGAGCACAGCCTCAGGTCTCTCGTCAAGCCCCGCCATGCAGGGGGCGCAGCCTCAGTTCCCCCCATCCAGCTCAGGTCCCCCAGCCCTGGCACCAGGGTATGGGGCTTGAGGGGACAAGGGCATGGCAACCATTTGCATATTAGCTCTTTAATATATAGGATAAGAGCCATCTCAAGAAATACCGTTGGTCCAATGCATACATTTTTTGTGTTCTTTTTGTTGTTTGTTTGTTCTCACCAGAGGATATTTTTCCATTGAGAGAGTGGAAGGGAGAGGTCGAGACAGAGAGTAACATCCATGTGAGAGAGACCCATCCATTGGTTGCCTCCCACGTGAGCCCTGACCAGGGCTGGGGATCCACCCTGCAACCGAGGTGTGTGCCCCTTGACCAGAATCGAACCCGGGACCCTCCCGTCTGCAGGCCGTCGCTCTATCCGCTGAGCCACACCAGCTAGGGCTGGACACGTACTTGAAATCTCAGCCTCAAAGGAAAACCACGTCTGCCTTGCAAGCAACCTTGGTGAAGAGACGCATGCACCGTCTCATTAGAAGCCTGTGTGGAAAATGGCCGCTCACTCCCAGACAGAACCTGGGGTTAAAGGGGCCGGGGGGTCCGTTTTCCTGGCTCCCGTGGCTTCTGGGGGACAGTGGAGTCGGGAAATGAAAGTGAAGATGGGGTGGCTGAGAGGATGGCTTCATCAAAACAACAGAACTCGATTGGGAGTTGGAGGAGGCAGTACGCCCAGTCCATCCAGCCGTGCCCAGCGCGGGGTGCCCCGTGGTGTTTAATTAATGACACAGCAAGTAGGGCAGGCGGGGAACAGGACACCGGCCTCACTTCTCTGTGTGTGTTCAGCTGTATCCCATGACAGTCACCTCCCCCCGACGTGTAAAAGAAAGAAAGGCAGGCCCAGATCCTATCGCTCTGGCCACAAAGGTGTCTTTCTCCAGCCCCCTGAAAGGGTCTTTGGACACAGCGTCCTTGGGTGACAATCACGGAACCCCATTCTCTCCGAGTGGCGATACGCCTTGCCCCCCCCCCGCCCCCCACCGGCTACCCTGGGAGAACTTCTCTCCTTTCACTCCTGGTGGGTGACCTAGTTTACAGCGCCTGCACCCCGCGCTGCCCCAGTTCCCTCCAGCGTCCGTTCTCACCGGGGCAAGGCCATCTTTGGGGGGATCAAAGCACTCAGGCCACACACCGGGATGCTTTGTGGAGGGGGGCGGCCACTTAGGAAAGGCTGGGAGTGATGCCTTTTTGCTCTAGGTTGAACCTGCGCTTAAATAAACCCATTCATTTTTTTTTTAAAAAGATGTGAAAAGAAAACTGTCTCTACCTGCAGGCCTGGATTTGGGGGTCCAGTTTGACAGCCTCTTGGAGGCAGGGCCGCTAGCCCCAAACCTAGGGAAAAGAGGACCTAGACACGTGTTCAGGTTGGCTCTGACTTTCTGTCAAAAGAACCACAAATTTATTTCATTGAGTTTTTACAGAGAGGAAGAGAGAGGATAGAAAGTCAGAAACATGGATCAGCTGCCTCCTGCACACCCCCCACTGGAGATGTGCCTGCAACCACGGAACATGCTCTTGACCGGAATCGAACCCGGGACCTTTCAGTCCGCAGGCCCACGCTCTATCCAAAACTGATTTTGGCAAGAACCGAAAGTTATAACCAGGGCCAGGCATGGGCCAGCATGCTTTTGATTATTCAGACAAACTAGCTTCGCTTCTGAGCAAAGAACCGAGAGCTTTGGTCAAACAGTGTTTGCTCTAATGGGCTGTTTTTTTTTTGTTTTTTTAGAGCTGCTGAGATTCCAAATCCGAGTTTGAAACCAGACTACCAGCCCTGCCCCGGGTTGGCTCGGTGGATAGAGCAACAGCCTGTAGACAGATGGCTGTCCTGGGTGTGATTCCGGTCCAGGGCATGTACCTCTTTGTGGGCTCAGTCCCCAGCCCTGGTTGGAGTGAGTGCAGGAGGCAGTGAATGGATGTGTCTCTCTCACATCGATGTTTCTCTCGCTCTGTGTCTCACCCCCTCTCTTCGGCTCTGTCTAAAAAAATAATCAATGAAAAAAATATCCTTGGGTGAGGATTAACAAACAGACAAAACAAAAACAAAACAACAACATATAGGCTGCTGTTGGGAAAATAACTTAAACAAATTACCAAGAAGACTTTTAATTCGTTTCTGTAATAACTAGAGGCCCGGTGCATGAAATTCGTGCAGGGTAGGGTCCCTAGACCTGGCCTCTCTACCTCCCCAGCTCCTCCTTCCCTCACTCCCTTTGTGCCCCACTGCCACGCCTGGTCACCCACCATGTTCCACGCTGCCCCATGGTGGTCAGCACACGTCACAGCACGCGATCCAACTCACGCTCTCCTGGTCAAACTCCCGAGCGGACAATTTGCATATTAGCCTTTTTTATAGATAGATGGCAGCAGCACCAAATCTGTCTCTATCACAGTCTTAATGCTATTCTCTCCTACTGTGGGCTAAGTCTGCTTTCGGGAGCTAACAGTCCTCCTGTTGGCTGCTGTCTCCCCTGTGTTTGTTGTAGATCAAAGGGGGGAGCCAGGTGAGAGCTGACAGTGAGACAAATCCATCATTCCTCCTGCATAAAGCAGCCCTAGTACAGTTCTGTGGCTCTCGGAGCCGTCTGTAAGATTTATACCCCCTCCAAACATCGCCTTAAAGCGAGAGAATTTGTGGTTGATAGACCCGCGAACATCCCTTCTTATTCCAGCTGAATCCGTCAGCCCGGATGTATTGATTTCTGTCTCCGAGCCTCAGCATGCTCTTCCTTTCCTTTTTGAAGTAATCCCCCTTGCAATGTGTAGTAAAAAAAAAAGGAATTCATCTTGTTCCTGCCTCGGATCCGCCGGACTTGGAATTGAACTCTGCGGGAACACGAGCGTCCCAGAGAGCCCGGGAGTGAACTTCTGTTTCTGGGCCGGGAACCGCATCAGTGGCCTCCGACGCTCATAAAATGATTTAAGGGTCTGCGGAATCACTCCTTCTCCTCTTTACACTAATCTCAGAACAATACTCCGTCCGAGGTCATTGTCAACAGCGCGCGCCTCCCAGGCCTGGCCAGCTGCAGCCTCTGAGCTTTCATGTGCTGCCCAGGCCTCAGCCTTGGAACTCAGTCTGGCCTCCAGCTCAGCTGACGTTGCAATTCAAACAGAATTGCTGATGTGCTTCCATGGAAAACGGCAAAGGCTTATTCTAGCTAAGGACGGCAACAGTATTATTATTTTTTTTAATTTAAATATGCTCTTATTGATTTCATAGAGGAAGGGAGAGGGAGAGAGAGAGAGAGAGAGAAGCATCAATGACAGAGAATCATGCATCGGCTGCCTCCTGCACTCCTCCCCACACTGGGGATCGAGACTGTGTCCCGGGCATGTGCCCTTGACTGGAATCGAACCCAGGACCCTTCAGTCCACAGGCCGATGCTCTCTATCCACTGAGGCAAACCAGCTAGGGCAGTGGACTGGCAAACTGCGTCTCGCAAGCCTCATGCGGCTCTTTGGCCCCTTGAGTGTGGCTCTTCCACAAAATACCACGGCCTGGGCGAGTCTATTTTGAAGAAGTGGCGTTAGAAGAAGTTTAAGTTTAAAAAATGTGGCTCTCCAAAGAAATTTCAATCGTTGTCCTGTTGGTATCTGGCTCTGTTGACTAATGAGTTTGCAGACCACTGAGATAGGGCTAGCAATGCTGTTTTATAGTTGAAGGATGTTAGCATGATGACTAGGAAAACGCCCATTTGTCATCCTCTGTAATCCGGGACTCTGTTTCTGGGTTTCGTCTGGAGATAAGGGTTCAGAGAGGGTTTCGTCGGTTTATTTGGAAGAGTCGGAAGAGCCGACAGTGGGTTTGTGACATAATGGGTGACCATGGGAGCCGAGAGTCTGTTGGTGAAATCTCAGAGTTACTCTCGAGCCATAGATAGCCACCCCGGCTCTTCTTCCAGAGCCGAGAGACACGAAAGTGTGTCCAGCCATCACTGGGCTCCAGTACAGAGGGGACATGATGAGACCACAGCCCCAACCCTGGGGAGTCCATGTCATCCTCACAGTTCCGAGACTGACCCCCCAAGGTCAGCCACAGGTGAGCAGACAGCACCTCCACTCCTCCCTGTGGCCTTCAAAGCTCATGGTGGCCTGGCCGGCGTGGCTCAGTGGTTGAGTGTTGACCTATGAACCAGGAGGTCGGGGTTCGATTCCTCATCAGGGCACATGCCCGGGTTTCCAGGCTCGATCACCAGTAGGGGGGCGTGCAGGAGGCAGCTGATCTATGATTCTCTCTCATTATTGATGTCTCTATCTCTCTCTTCCTCTCCCTTCCTCTCTGAAATCAATAAAAACATGTTTAAAAAAGAAAGAAAAGAAAGTGTAAGTTAGCAGGATCTATCCTCTCGGGCCCGGAAGGGCTCTGGACCCTTCTGACTGCAGGATTGCTGCCTGTGTCCTGTGCAGAGAGTCTGCTGCTTAAGGGAACTCAGATCTCCTGAGAGCCCCCAGTGGCCCCATCATGGAAGTTGAAAGACTGGATCTCCAGTGGGGTTTCTAGTGCCCATTGCAACTTTACCTGCTCGTTCCTTTTTGAAACACCTCCTACCTGGAATCTGTGTGGACTCTGGGAGAGGTCAACCTGTTCTGGTTTACTTATTCACTGTTACATGTTATAGGGTGTTTTTCGCTTCGGGAACCTAAGCTTTTATGGATAGATAGATACATAGACAGATACACAGATGTTTTATTATTATTGAGTAGAGGCCCGGTGCACCGATTCGTGCACTGGTGGGGTCCCTCAGCCTGGCCTGTGGGGATCAGGCTGAAATCGGCTCTCCCACATCACCCGAGAAGTCCTGGATTGCAAAAGGGTGCAGGCCAGGCCGAGGGACCCCACCAGTGCATGATCAGGGCTGGGGAGGGACCGTGCGAGGGCTCCAGGGCGTCTGACCCATCTCACCCAGTCCCGATTGGTTGGACCCCAATATCAAGATAACCTACTGGTCAGAGTGTTTGCCCCTGGTGGTCAGTGTGCATCATAGCAACTGGTTGAACAGTCAAACAGTTGGGCACTTAGCATATTAGGCTTTTATTATATAGGATTTCAGAGAGGAAGGGGAGGGGAGAGAGACAGAGAGAGAGAGAGAGAGAGAGAGAGAGACACCAATGATGAGAGAAAATCATTGATGATCAGCTGCCTCCTGCACACCCCCCACTGGGGAGCGAGCCCACAACCCAGGCATGTGCCCTGACCAGGAGTTGAAATGTGACCTTCCTGGTTTATAGGTTGATGCTCAACCACTGAGCCACACCGGCCAGGAACCTAAGCTTTTGATGGTGTCTTTGAATTTGCATTTATCAAGAAAAAAAAAGAAGACTGTTGAAGGCACTTTAGATCTCACGATTTTTAGATGAATTCATGATACAACTATGCAGATTGAGTTTTAGAAAAATATTGCAGCTGGGAAATCACACTCAGGGAAGAGGGAGAAGTCCCACTGCTTGGCTGGAACTCCGGCGGGGATGGGACAAGGACCTGAGCCCACGGGACTGGCCCTGAGTGACCCAGTGTGTCCTCCCCTCTCCAGTTTCTGAGTTTGTGGCTCTTGTGGGAATTGTCCAACCCATAAAAAAGTGCCCTTTTTCCTGTTCCTCAGAATGGCCTAATGGGATAAACACTTATAAATATGTAAGTTCCCAAAGATCAGATGTGACATCAGTCGCCTTGCTGCTACCTGCCACTGAGTCCTTTATCAACTGCCTCCTGGTTATGTGATCTCTCGGAGTCTTTCCCCCCGTCCTGTCATTTGATTCTTTTACACATTCTGATGCCCAGGTGCCCAGTGATTGAATAAATTTAACTGTTATTCACTTGCGAACACGCAGCACAGAGATGGGTAATTGGATTTTATCATCTGCTTGTGATTTTTTCCATTGAATCTTCACAGATTTGGCCCAGGCCAGGGAGACACTTTAGAGGCAGAGTTAGAAGGTGTCAAACAGCAAGCAGGTGGATAGAGCTACTCTGGTTGTCAAAGTTGGATTTAAAAAAAAAAAGGCGCCCAGTGGCAACCATGACATTGTGAAGATTGGTTTGTGCTGGAATGGAGGTTGCTCAGGCTCCGAGTTTCCAGCCAACCTTATTGACTTCCAGCAACAGGCTAAGCCAAAGACCCTCCCCTCTTGTCTCCCCGGTAAAGCTCTGTCAGGATGCTGCCTGGACATAGCTAAAGTTTTCTTCTAGTCTTTCATTCCTTAGACTTTTATGATCAGGCACATTGGACCATGCACAAGCAGTGGAGGTGGGATGATCCCTAAAGGCGAACAGTAGGGAGTTGTATTTGAGAGAAAGGAAGAAGGAGACATCTAGCCCCCCCTTTTTCCGTGAGGACTATGCAACCCGGAAATGCAGGGGACATAAGACTTCCTTCGCCCACTCTCTGTGTCCAAGATGCTTTCTGTCTGCTTCGCACCAGCATGTGGGGAAGTCAGATAACGTGGATCTCCAGGGAACGTGGGAAGAGGGAGGGAGGGCTAAGGGTTTCCAACGGAGTATTAAGAGGTTCTCATCTCCCTCTCCCACCTGTCATCATCGTTTTCCTTTCCTGTCAGCAATCATTTGAATTGAATACAGAAAAGTAGAAATGAGTATTTCCTTTCAAGTTCACTATGCCTGGAATTTCATTCTGGTTATCTTTGCCAATTATTTGATCCTCAAGGTCTTCTTCATCTGTAAAAAAGGATGGCAAGAATAACATTTGCCTGTAGAGTGTGTGATCATCCTGGGTGCTTCATGAGTATAGTGTCTTTTCTCCTTAAACATCTCATCGCCCCATATCTTCTTCCTGTTCCTTTTCTGCTCCTGTCATGTAGACCCTGGTAACTTAACTCCAACTCTGTTTTGAAGAATTTAGTGTCTCTTCCCATTCAGGTGGGATATATACACATATACATATACACAGTTGGAATATACACAGGGTGGACAGAAGTAAGTTTACAGTTGTGACTATATGAAAAACAGTTTATTCTTATACTATTGTGTGTGGTTTTTTTTTAAATAGATTTTTTTGTTGACTTCAGGGAGGAAGGTGGAGGAGAGAGAGGTAGAAACATCAACGATGAGAGAGAATCATTGATTGGCTGCCTCCTGCAAGCTCCCTACTGGGGATGGAGCCCGCAACTCGTCATGTGCCCCGACTGGGAGTCGAACCGTGACACTTTGGTTCATATATTGACATTCAACCACTTAGCCATGCCAGTCAGGAACTTGTATTATTATTGATTAATTATTGTATTACTTGTTTGTATTATTCCTTTAAACCTACCGTACTTTAACCACCCCTGTATATAATATGAATGAATACACACAGTTGTCTCCTTATAATGTAACAATATCACCCTAAGAGGAAGACAAATCTATGATATAAGGCATTTCCATCACTCAGTAAGAAGGATATGTCTTACTTCTCCGGAATCAGTAAACTACAAATACTATTTGTAACAATGTGGACCCATAGAACAGAGTTGTGCTAAGTTCATATCCCCTTGTCTCCTCAATAACACATGGGGGGTTAAGACAGGATTATGCCACCCCATCAAGACTACTGAGCGTTGCACCCACACAACTCTAGGTGCACAGCCCACACCCTGAGCAGGACAGAAAGAAGTGACAGTGGCCCTGACCAGTTTAGCTCAGTGGATAGAGCATCGGCCTGTGGACTGAAGGGTTCCGGGTTCAATTCTAGTCCAGGGCATGTACCTTGGTTGTGGGCACATCCTCAGCAGGAGGCAGCTGATTGATGTTTCTTTCTCATCAATCTTTCTAACTCTCCCTCTCCCTTCCTCTCTGTAAAAAAAAAAAAAATCAATAAAATAGATTTTTAAAATGAAGTGACAGTGGCTGAGACTCATGAAAAGTCCCTTCTAACTTTGTAACTTGGGATTTTAAAAATATTCATAGTTTGCAAGAATAAACAATGAGGTAATGGTCCATGGGGTTCTCTGCGGCCAATTTGGCCTTGAAACCGTGGCGGGTCACTCTCAAATATCTCAAGGTCACATGCTGTTTGGACCCTGATCAAGGCATTTAAGTCGATGAAGCTTTTCCAAATCTCTGGAGACTGGGAATGTGAGCTGGGAGTCTCGTGGGCCTTTCTGGTGTTTTGGAACCTTCTGCTTCGGGTAGAAGTGAAAAATGAAGTTTAAGTTAAACGCTTTATGTGACTTCAAAAGAGATTGATAGGCATCCAAATATGGACTTTCTAGAACAGATACTCCTGAAGCATGCCGCTTCCCAAATTCACAATCCTTTTTTGTAAAATAGTCTTTGCAATTCGTTCATTTATTGTTGTTGTTGTTGTTGTTGTTGTTGTTGTTGTGAGTCCTCACCCAAGGATATTTTCCCATTGGTTTTCAGGGAGAGGGAAGAGAGAGGGAGAGACAGAGAGAAACATCGATGTGAGAGAAACACATGGATTGGTTGCCTCTGTATGATTCCCAACCAGGGTCTGATCCAGGGAGAAGCCTGCAACCAAGGTACATGCCGCTGATGGAATAGAACCCAGGACCCTTTGGTCCACAGGCCGACACCCTATCCACTGAGCCAAACCGTCTAGGGCTGTATTAATTTATTGTTGATTGATCCATTATTTTGGATAGTAAACTGTATTGAACATTATCCAATTGACCAAGGACTCTCTCCCTAACATTGCGCAGTTGATCCCTAGTTTTAGAAGTGGTTTCAAATGCACCTTCACTATATTATTAATTTTTTTCTTTCTTTCTGGATTTAGAAACAGAAACCATGCTTTCCCCAATTCTTTATGCTTATTTAAAGCACTGAGTCCAATTGGGAGGGAACTCGCGCTTCATTCGCTTTAGGTACATTGAGGTGGGGTCTACACAACTGGAGAGGAAATGGAGCAAGATTGAAAACTAGAGTTCGCCTGATTTTTCTGGAAAATGTGGGCGTCAAGTCAACCGGGCAACGGTGGGGATGGCAGCTCTTGGTTCCTGCATTTGGTCTTGGTGGTGAAGATGAACTGGGGCGAGTCAAGTCCACTGAAATATTCTCGGTGTGACAGGAATCAGCTGAAATGGCTAAATGCATCATATTGCACTTTCCACCATGTAAATCACAGGAGGGAAATGTAATTGGTTCTCAAGGACACAGGGCTAATCAATTCCAAAAGGGATATTAAGATGTTCCCGCCTGTCATAAGTTTGAAAACATATGCCCTAACCAGGGAGTTCATTACTCTTTCCCCGACATTATGGTTTTATTTAAAGCAGAAGGAGTTCAGGGAGGAATGGTGATGTACCCACAATTGCAACCAATAAACGGAGAGGTACTTGGTGATAGCTATTGCGACTTGTCCTACTAAGTTCCTTGCATATAGTAGGTGAGCAGTGGTAAAGCCTTATTGAATTTCATGCTTTTATATTCTGAAACAGGCTGCTGCATGAATACTTTTTGATAAATTATATTTATCTTTTCCCAAACTTTTATTATTATCACTAGAGGCCCCGTGCACAAAATTAGTGCATGGGTAGGGTCCCTAGTCCTGGCAGTGATCAGGGCCTTCCCTCACTCTATGCTCCCCCCTGGTAGTCAGCATATGTCATAGTGAGCAAGCTAATTCCAGATCTCCCTGTCTCCTGGTCGAACTCCCAAGGGGACACTTTGTATATTAGCATTTTATATATATAGGTACTTGCTTACTTAGCGTGTGTATGGGTGTTTGTCTGTGTGTGTGTGTGTGTGTGTGTGTGTGTGTCTGTTTCTGGCTTCCTTCTTTTTTTTTTAAATCCTCATGACTGTTGTCTATTTATTTGTTTTTTTCTCCAATATATCACATGGGCACAATCTTTGGTGAAGGCCAATTAATGCAATAGACCAACATTCACTCTTGACAAGTGAAAACTCTTTCCCTTCCACGTCCCATCGCTAGGTTAGGAATCCAGTCAGTAGAGTTCTGGAGACAGTTATTTGTTTATGTGTTCCTCCCCAAATGCCTATCGACAGCTGAGTAGCCTGTGTGCACCCCCGATGGGCTGTGACCCACTCCACAGCCCAACACAGAGAGCTTTGCAGTGAGGCGACCAGGGCCATGTTCCCAGGGTGACAGGAAGGCCCATAATGAGTACTTAAATGCTCTTAAAGGAGCCTCTCATCTAAAACAGCGAATCACACCCAGCCGTCATGGCTCAGTGGTTGAGCATCGACCTATGAACCGTTCAATTCTCGGTCAGGGCACAGGCCCGGTTTGCAGGCTCCCTCCCCAGTGTGGGGTGTGCAGGAGGCAGCCCATCAGTAATTCTCTCTCATCATTGATGTTTCTCTCTCTCTCTCTCTCTCTCTCTCTCTCTCTCTCTCTCTCTCTCTCTCTCTCTTCCTGCCTCTCTGAAATCAATAAAAATATATTTAAAATAATAATAATCATAAAATGTCGAATCGCTCCCTATTGGAAAACCTGGACATGGTGGCCAGTATTTATGTATTTTTTTATTATTATTATTGTACATAGCACTCCCATCTCCCTAGCAGTTTTCCAGAATGCTAAAAATAGCCTTACCCTCACCCAAGCTGACCTGGCCTCTGATTTTTTTTTTCTCCTGCTTCCTGGTCTTCTCTCTGCTCCGAACGCTCCAACTCTCGGGCCAGCATGTCATGGAGGATGTGTGGTGTTTATCTGAACTAAGCCCATGACCTTGGTAGCATTCTCATCATCGTAAGTTACACGGAGCACCTTTCAGTGCGTGATGAACAAATGGGAGATCACATTCCGGGGGCCTCGGGGGATGTAGCCGCCTTTCCCGCAGATTGTAAGGAGGCGCTGGGCAGAGCGGACGACGTCCACGTGGGTTTCTGGGGATGCGCAGGGACAGGGCAGCGCTTTGTCACAAGGGGGATGTGCGAACCTCGGAGGCTCTGGATCCCGAGTCGGGACACTTGGCCGGGAAGGCGCATTCCTCTCTGAAGCCTCCAGATATCTCTTGTCCGGACAACGGGGCTTTTAGACGCTGTTTATTTGTCGGTTTCTGGCGGGACAAGGAAGAGTACATCGTCTTCTTGAACCTAAATCAAGTCTCTGCCAGAGGCGGAGAACCACACCGGGATTTCACACACCCGTTTCTTGTCCGGCTTGTGCGTGGATTTTTATTGACTGAATCAGAGCTACACTTAGTGTTAAAACACATTTTTTAAAAAATATATATTTTTTTAAATTTTTTACAGAGAGGAACGGAGAGGGATAGAGTTAGAAACATCGATGAGAGAGAACTATCCATCAGCTGCCCCCTGCATACCCCCTACTGGGGATGTGCCCGCAACCACGATACATGTCCTTGCCCGGAATCGAACCTGGGACCTTTCAGTCCGCAGGCCGACGCTCTATCCACTGAGCAACACCGGTTAGGGCAGGAAGGCCTTACTCTTGCATGAATTTTGTGCATTGGGCCACTAATAGCTATACATAGTGGAGGGGGTTGCCACATTATTTGCTTTTCCCCATCAACCTCTTCCAGCTCACTCCCATTCCCCACTCCCCCCAGGCCCTCACCACCCCATTGTCTGTGTCCACAGGTTATACATACCTGCTTCTATGTCCCTGGGTCTCTTTATGATCACCTGTTTATTCGGTTCCTTAGATCCCACCTATGAGTGAGATCATGTGATCGTTCATGGACAAGTCAGGCCCTGGTGATCAGCAGGCAGGACCAAGATTGCGTAAGAGAGGGAGATGGTTAGGCATGGGTTAGTCGGAGCTTAAAGAAGGCATTCTTGCCCTAATTGGTGTGGCTCAGTGGATAGAGCATCGGCCTGTGCACTGAAAGGTCCCAGGTTCGATTCCAGTCAAGGGCATGTACCTTGGTTGCAGGCACATCCCCAGTAGGGGGTGTGCAGGAGGCAGCTGATAGATGTTTCTCTCTCATCAATATTTCTAACTTTCCCTCTCTCTTCCTCTCTGTAAAAAATCAACAAAATATATATATATATTTTTTAAAAAAGGCATCCTTGGCCTTGTAGACCCACAAAGTTGGACTTGTGCCTTCATGACAGAGGGAGGTCCTTTGAGAAGGATGCGGTAGACCAGTGAGACTGTGGTGTCCTCTGTCAGCTGACAAGAGAAGCGCTGCTCTTAGAAATGGGCGGGAAAGCTGCATTTTGGGGGTGGGGGGGCTGAGGGCCTCATGTTGCTCGTGGGAGCAATGGCATTCTGGGTAAGGTTGTCTGAAGATGTGAAGTAGCGCTCTCAAATTTATGGGAACACCCATCACCCCGGAAGCACTCCGAATCAGCTCTGGGAGAGAAGGGTCTCGGGTTTGATTCCTGGTCAAGGGCATGTACCTTGGTTGCACGTTCCATCCCAGCCCCAGTCAGGAGTGAGAGGGAGGTAACTAATCAACGTGTCTATCTCATGTTGGTGTTTTTTTTTTCTCTCTCTCTCTTTCTCTCCCTCCATCCATCCTCCTCCCCTTTTCCTTTCCATCCCTTCCACTCTAAAAACTCAATGGGAAAAAAAAATCCTTGGGTGAAGATTTAAGAAAATGAATGTAGAAGCTACTAGAATGGAACGAGGACAAGGGAGGGATACATGTACGGAAGCCTACTGAAATTCCTGCTGCTGCCTTTTCACTTTTCTTTCCTTTTTACATATATTTTATTGATTTTTTACAGAGAGGAAGGAAAAGGGATAGAAAGTCAGAAACATGGATGAGAGAGAAACATCGATCAGCTGCCTCCTGCACACCCCTTACTGGGGATGTACCCGCAACCAAGGCACATGCCCTTGACCGGAATCGAATCTGGAACCTTTCAGTCCACAGCCCGGCTCTCTGTCCACTGAGCCAAACTGGTTAGGGCTTCACTTTTCTTTATGGCCTGTGCTGGGACCTTGACCCAGTTCCAAAGGTCATGGGAGAGACCAGCCAGAACAGAACAGGCCAGAACCTGGGCTCCTGACCCCACAGAGCTGGTCTGGGAGGGGGCGGGTCTCTGAGAGGTGGGGGACGAGTTGGCTGATGGGTGTCACAGCAGGGAGGCTAAATAGGGCTTTGGGAGTGTCTGGAAGTGGCACCCAGGAAGGATGGCAGAGCCCAAGGTACTCTAGTCTTGAGCACTGGAATTCTGGGAAATCATCACTATAAGAATTATCCAGGGAACTCAAAACCTGGAACCACATGGGAAAGCAAGACAGTGAGTTGTCGGTGGCCTGGTGAGCACCAGGAGGTACGTTAAGTGAGGCTCAGAGCTAAAGGCTGCTCCTGGGGCCTGGCCTCAGGAAATGGGCCACAGGTCTTGCCCGGCACCTGGTGGGGTGGGGTCTGCTTGGCTGATGAGCTCTGGTCTCTGCTCCCTAAGTTCCCCCAGCCAAGATCAGGGCCCTTTCCAGAGCCGTGTCAGGGCTGCGCCGAGAGCCGGAGGCCAGGGGATTCCAGCTTCTAAGTTAAAAAGGGATAGAGGCAGAAAGCCAAGGGATCCTCACCAGAAATATCCTATCTAATAAAAGAGTAATATGCAAATTGACCATCACTCCAACACACAAGATAGCTGCCCCTATCTGGATATAAGATGGCTGCCACAAGATGGCCAGCAGGGGAGGGGAGTTGGGAGGAACCAGGCCTGCAAGGGAGGGCAGTTGTGGACAATCAGGCCAGCAGGGGAGGGCAGTTAGGGGTGATCAGGCCAGGAGAAGAGGGAAGTTGGGGGCAAGCAGGCTGGCAGGGGAGCAGTTAGACATCAATTAGACTGGCAGAGTAGTGGTTAGGGGGTGATCAGGCTGGCAGGCAGAAGCAGTTAGGGGCAATCAGGGAGGCAGGCAGGTGAGCAGTTTGGAGCAAGCAGTCCTGGATTGTGAGAAGGATGTCCAACTGCCCATTTAGGCCCGATCCTCCGGGGATCGGGCCTAAACGGGCAGTCAAACCTCCCTCTAGGGGTCCCAGATTGGGGAGGGTGCAGGCTGGGCTGAGGGACATCTCCCACCTCCCGTGCACAAATTCCGTGCACCGAGCCTCTAGTCCTATATAATAAAAGGCTAATATGCAAATCAACCAAAGGGTGGAACAACCTATGGCTATGATGCCTGCTGACCACCAGGGGGCAGATGCTTAATGCAGGAGCTGCCCCCTGGTGATCAGGAGCTGCCCACAAGGGGAGCGCCACTCAGCCAGAAGCCGGGCTCATGGCTGGCAAGCACAGTGGGGGTGGATGGAGGCTTTCCCACCGCCATGGCTGTCAGGCGTCCCCCAAGGACTCTCAGACTGTGATAGGGCCAAGCTGAAGGCACACTCCCACCCCAGTTCACAAATTCCATGCACCGGGCCTCTAGTTTAGAAAGAAAAACACACAAAACAAACTCAGCTTTGCTTTCTTCTCACGCTGTAGTTTTGTGGTGGGAACATGTCCTGAGCACATGTTCGGAGGAAGAAGATTGAATAAGCTCTCCCGAGTCGAATAGCCAGGGCCCCAGCACTATGACCATCATGGCTTTTTGTATAAAGTCCAGCCTCCTCTACTGCGGAAAACAGTCAAATGTATTCCACGTTCTGACTTTTCCTTTCTGCGTTTCATGTTCTGGAATCTCTGGCATTATGTGGGACACCTAGTATATTCTAAGTGTGTATAGATATATACTAAAGACATAGCTATGATAGGTATATTAGCGATGACATATGTTTTAAAAAAATCACTACTTCTCCATTCTGACTTATGTTAAGTGTGTACTTATTTAAAGCCTTTTTATTTCTATGTAAGTCGATGATACAAAAACTTTATTATCCTTTTTTTTAAAATATATATATATATTTTTTATTGATTTTTCACAGAGAGGAAGGGAGAGGGACAGACAGTCAGAAACATCGATGAGAGAGAAACATCCATCAGCTGCCTCCTGTACACCTCCCACTGGGGATGTGCCTGCAGCCAAGGTACATGCCCTTGACCGGAATCGAACCTGGGACCCTTCAGTCCAGAGGCCGACGCTCTATCCACTGAGCCAAACCGGTTCGGCTATCTTTATTTTCTTACTTTTAAATAGGAAACCCAAAATATTTGAAAGCTATATTTCTGCCATATCACACACACACACACACACACACACACGCACGCACGCACGCACACACACGGATACATGCACGTGTACACACACAACAATCAACCCGAGAGGAGTTTGGAAAGTGTGTTCACCAACACATTGCTGAGTTAGCAGCAACATAACCAACGACACACCCCCCTTTTTTGTATCATCAAGTAGTGCTCGTTCTTAAAGCGATAATGGGCCTAAATTTGGAGAAAACAGACCTTACGTTCCAATTTATTTGTTTCACAATCACAGCCTCCCACTGAAGGGGAAATCACGCTGCGGTTTGGTAGCAAACACGCCCTCCGCGCAGGAACAAGATGCCAAATGGAAACCCGGAGAACTTCAGATAATCAGGGATCTGAGATGCGTTTCCCCGGCGGCGGGGCGCTTTCTGTCGTCCTGAATCTGCCGGAGAGTTTCCTATGAAAGGCCTCTAACTAGTCGCTGATTATCTCAGTGTCTCCGGCTGCTTTTAGAACCCACATCTGTCATCGTGGTGGGGCGTTTCCATGGTTGTGATGACTATGGAAATACAGCGGGTCCAAGCCAGTGTGGGTGGCTCGGTGGATAGAGCGTCGGCTTGCGGACCAAAGGGTCCCGGGTTCGATTCCGGTCAAGGGTATGTACCTCGGTGGCAGGGTCCTCCCAGGCCTGGGCCCCCCGATCGGAGTGCGTGCTGGAGACAACCCATCCATGTGTTTCTCTCCCATCAACATTTCTCCTTCTTTTTCCCTCTCTTTAAAAATCCACGGGAAAAAATATCCTCGGATGAGGATTAAAATAAAAAAAGAAGGAAGTACAGGGAGGTCCCATATTTTCATGCAGATGAGGAGAAAGCCACAAGCCCTCGGGTTGCAAATGCTGGGGTGCTGTCCCCACCAGCACTGAGCTGAGTCCGGGCTCCCATACCCACCGCTGTCTGTCCTAAGCTGGCTTCTTGGAGGCTGCGGGCTCCCTCCTTCCCTTTCGCTCCCCTGCTCTCCGAGGTTCATTATTTTAATTGTTGTTCCTCTGTTTTGCCTGAAAGCTGCAGTATCTCACTGCTCCTTACTCCCGCTTCGGTCAGACCCTGCCCAGCATGCAGGAGTTCTGCTCTGGCCTTGCTTTTCTACAGGACACACACACACACAGACACACACACACACACACACACACAGACACACACAGCACACACAGACACACAGACACACACACACACAGCACACACAGACACACACACACACAGACACAGACACACACAGACACACAGAACACACAGACACACACACACAGCACACACAGACACACACACAGACACACACAGCACACACAGACACACACAGCACACACAGACACACACAGACACACACACACAGCACACACAGACACACACACAGACACACACAGACACAAACACACACACAAACACACACACAGACACACACAGAACACACAGAACACACAGACACACACACACAGCACACACAGACACACACAGACACACACAGACACACACAGAACACACAGACACACACAGAACACACAGACACACACACACACAGCACACACAGACACACACAGACACACACACAGACACACACAGACACACACACAGACACACACAGAACACACAGACACACACACAGCACACACAGACACACAAAGACACACACAGAACACACATAGCAGACACACACAGAGGCCCAGAACAGACCTTTCTAAGACCCTTTTAAATATATATATATATATATATATATATAGATATATATATATATATAATTTTTTTTCATTGATTTCAGAGAGGGGAAGGGAGAGGCAGAGAGAGACAGAAACATCAGTGATGAGAGAGAATCATGCATCGGCTGCCTCCTGCACGCCCCCCACTGGGGATGGAGCCCACAACCCAGGACCTGTGCCCTTGACTGGAATCGAACCAGGATCCTCCAGTCTGCAGGCCGACGCTCTAGCCATTGAGCCACACCAGCTAGGGCTCTGGGGCCCTTATAAAAAGTTTGCTAGTCACATGGGGATGGCTCTTTGAACGCACTTCATTCTGATCGGACCGCTCTGTATTTGTGTCATGTTTGAAATTTTCTAACTAGAATTATCCCTAACCATTTGACAAATTGTTCTGAAGTCCTCCAGTTCCATCCTCCTCGAATCTCTCCCCCTGGCCCCCTGCCTTGCTCATGTAGAACCCGTTTGGACTTGAACTCCTCTTTGCTGTGGATTTCAAGTTGAATGTGTCCACAGAGCCTCCTGGGGCTCCCAGCGAAAGCTATAAGCCGGAAAAAAATTTAAAAAATAAAGTCTCCGGTCCAGCCGAGACCGATTTGGCTCAGTGGATAGGGCATCGGACTTCGGACTGAAGGGTCCCAGGTTCGATTCCGGTCAAGGGCATGGACCTTGGCTGCGGGCACATCCCCAGTAGGGGGCGTGCAGGAGGCGGCTGATTGATGTCTCTCTCTCATCCATGTTTCTGACTTTCTATCCCGCTCCCTTCCTCTCTGTAAAAAATAAATAAATAAAAAAAATCAATAACACATATTTTTTTAAAAAAATAAATTCAATGGGAAAATTAAAAAAAAATAAAAACAAAAAAATAAAAATAAAAAGTCTCCGGTCCATGGTGCTGGGAACCAGGTTTCCCTCTCACCTCAATTCCGGGGAAGTCGACGTGTATGAAGTGCAGCCGTCCTGTGCCTCACGGACGGCCTGTTGGGCCCCCACTTTCCTGCGATGTTTTATCCTCATTCCGCGCAACAGTAATTGGGCCTTAAACATGATGAAGTGTCTGTAAGCCGCCGTGGTGGCTGAGCTGCCAAGGGCAGGATTTTAACTCGAGTTAAAGAAGGTTAATCAAAGCTAATGAGTCTGTTTCATCCCACGCCACCGAGTTTATATATATTGAAAAGCAATGTGCCGGGAGGTGAGTGAACCCCAATCCAGGTTGTCCGGCCGGCCAAATGCAGGTACGTTTTGAGCAGAATGATGTTGCCAGGGTCCCTGATGGCCCGGCCGGCTGGCGCCTGCAAACTCAGGCGTTTTTCTTTCTTTCTTTTTTTCTTATCTTTCTGCGGCTCGGCCTTCTGCTATGAAAAAAAAGGGGGGGATATGGGGGAGCCTTCTGAAAACACAGAGGAGCCAGCGCACCGCACACTGCAGGCTTCGGCGTGAGAATATCAAGAGACTGTTGCATTCACCGGTTCAGAATAGCCGGGCTGTGTCTGAAAGGAGGCCCTAATAAGGCTAATTCATTAGAACGGGCGTTTGTTACTCAAACACACCACGCGGGACCCCAGCCAGCCGGAGCGGCAATTAAAGTTGCCTCCCTGCCCAGCGCCGGCTCCTGCCGCCACCCCGCACGCACCCGCGGGCTCCGTCCCTGTTGCCTTCCGCTCAGACATGGCACGGGGGCCAAGTTCACCATCATCTGTGTGGCTGCAGAGGTGCTGGGGGCGGCAAATGTTGGGGGGGGGGGCTGTCTCTGTCCTGGACAGCGTTTTGTCCACTTGCAAGGAGAATGAAAACACCTCCAAATGGCCGGGGGAGCTCTTGCCCAGGGACGCGCCTCGCTGCCTGGGAGATGTTGCCTCGTTGCTCTTTGCAAAAAAAATAAAATAAAAACATAACAGGCTGGACCTTGGCCTGCAAGTGTCTGCATTCACAGGGTGGCATGTTTCTTCCTCTTAATGCCAGCATTTGAGGAACACACACACACACAGTACACACACACACACAGAACACACATAGCACACACAGACACAGAATACACAGACATACACACACACACACAGCACACACAGACACACAGAGAACACACATAGCACACACAGGAACACAGACACAGACACACACAACACACACAGAACACACAGAGAGAACATACACACGGAACACACACACACACACAGAGAACACACACACAACACACACACGGAACACACAGAACACACACATGTACACAGCACACACAGAACACACAGCACACACAGAGAGAACACACAAACACACAGTACACACACACACAGAACACACACAGCACACACACAGAACACACACAGCACACACACACACACAGTGCACACTCAGGTCAGCAGGCCATCCCTCCCCACCGCTGGTGGTGGCCGAGCTGTGGAATGAAATTCACAGGGACAGGGGTGGTCACCAGCCTGGGGGGCCCCTGCCAATGAGACTGGGTGGGGGGGTGCGAGAGAAGGACCCTTTGTGGCTAGCTTTCCCTCCTGCTCTCCTTCTTTAAACCTAAATCCTATTTGTGCTTTGGGGGAAGGGTGTGAAATAGGGATCCACAGACACAGGACGCCAGGCAGGCCCCCCAAAAAGCCAGGGGGGTGAAGGAAACAAACAGAAAACACCCAGGGGCTGAACCCAGCCTGTGCGGGATGCGCTCCCATCTCAGGTCTGCATTCTCACAGGCCACAGGCCCCCCTCCCGATGAAATCATGTTGCGAAATTCAGGGCCTGGTAGGCCTCAGCTAATTAGAAAAAATGGGCTTCTCTCCCCCACCCCCTTTTTCTTTCTTTCTTTAGCACCTTTTCTTTCAAGCCCTCAGTCTCAGGAGGGGGATCCAGGCTCTGGGGCCGGGCTGTTTTGAAAACACTCCTTTGAATGCCTCTCCCTAATTCACGGCTTTTGTTTTTCCGCCTTTGTGTTTGCCAGTTTGACCATATAACGTTATACATCTGCTGTAGAGCTTGTTGGAGGCGGTTTCTCCCAGGGATCCTAGGCACCCCCCTCTAGGACCCCCCTGATCTTCAATTTGAGCGATCATGTCACATAAAGGGGTAAAGGAGCGAGAGGAGGCTGGGGGTGGCGGGTAGAGGAGCCAGCCCCCCACCCCTTGGAGGGGAGAGAAGGCCTGGGGGCAGGGGGTGGGGGGTGGGTGGGCGGACGGCAGGGGAGGGGGACAGAGAGAAATGAGTGAAACATTAAAAAAAAAAAGTTGAAAAGAATTCCTTCCCTCTCCTCTTTTCTTCTCCCTGTTGCGACCGGACCCTGAGTCAGCCTCGGTGGGAAAATGACGGGACCACAGAATAGATAACTCATTGGGATTCTGGCAACATTTCGTAAATAAAACAAAAGTGGAGAGGCGGGCTGGCTGGCGAGGGGGGGGGCGAGGGGGGTGAGGATGGGAAGGCAGGGTGCTCTAGGGAAGCACAGGGCTGAGTGGCAGGGACAGCTCCAGGCCGGCTCCATGCACCCCCCCCTCCCCCCAGGGAGATCTCAGGGGAAGGAAGGGCAGCTTTGCCCAGCCTTGCTCCCCAGAGCCCTTGCAGCTGGACGTGTTTATTCTGGCAGCCGGGGGGGATGCTGTTGCAAACACTTTGCAAGCGGACACAGAGCTGCCCCAGTCCGCCCGGTTTCTCCCAGCAGCCTGCAAGCTGCCCGCCTCGGAATGGGGCCTGTGCCCATGGGAACCGACCTGGGGCCCGGCTGCCCCCACCCCCTTCCCAGGTCTCTCAAGAAGAGCCACCCCCAGATTAAGTTGGTCCAGGGGCACCTCGGACAGAACAGCTCCCGTGTGTTTCCCGAGAGAGGTGGCGCTGATGTCCGTTTCCTGGTGTCAGAAGCTCCCAGTGATGCGCTCCTGCCCTACGAGTTCTGGCCTCAGCTTCCCCATCTGTAAAATGGACGCGCATGACAGCAAAGTCAGAATGCCTATATTTGAGCCACTTCCTATATGTTTTTGTTTTATATATTTTGAGCTACTTCCTATATGTTTTTGTTTTATATATTTTGAGCTATTTCCTATATGTTTTTGTTTTATATATTTTGAGCCACTTCCTATATGTTTTGGGTTTATATATTTTGAGCTATTTCCTATATGTTTTTGTTTTATATATTTTGAGCCACTTCCTATATGTTTTTGTTTTATATATTTGGAGTCACTTCCTATATGTTTTTGTTTTGTATATCTTCTACACACAATTATATATGCACATACATCCGTTCACATCATGTGCACAGCCTTATAGCCTATGGGAATTTGTTTCATATGTGATATGTGAACTATCCCATATGAAATAAGCCCATTACAGAACCCCTTTATAAATAGGTATAGAGTATATCGATTGGGGGTGAAATAAACCTGGAATATGGAGGGAGACACTATAGGTACAGCTGGGATCTGAAGCTCAGATTAGTAGCCCCTTTTTCCCCTCCTGCCCCCCCCCCTTTTTTTTTTTACTGCTGAACAATTTTAAAAGCAATACTAGGCATGAAAACAAAACAAACTCATTTCAGTGCAAAGCTTAGGAGTTATTCCTGTTTCCCTGAACTCAGAGAGGGGGTAGCTAGGTAGGGAATTGGTTTGAAATATGGAAAAGTGGGAAAATGCAACTCCAGCCTCCACAGCTCACAGCGTAGAATTTATTCGAGGTGGAAAGTAACTTTATGTAGTTTAAAAAATAAAAATGAAAAAGCCCAGAAATCTACACTGTGAGAGATCTTACTGAAAAATACCTTCCTTTTGCTCCTATATTTACAACTCGGGTCACACACTGATTCCCCCCTTGATAAGTGTTTCTTCAGCTACAAATTTCTGTCCTTGTCCATCCTCAATCAATCCAGCCACCTGACCACTAACGCAACTCTGAGAATTAGCACCATTACACCAGCACATGTCTGGAGGGAAATGGGAAAGTCTTTTCTGAAAAGATTTTTAACTAAGACGCTTCGCTGCTCCAATCAGACGCACTGTTAGACAGTGGGCGAATTTTCCAAGAATCTGCTTTGTTCTTAAACATGAATCAAAAAGGTAGAAAACGCCCGCTCTTCAACATGGAGATCTGCTGTAATTCCCTTGAAAAAAGGAACTCACCTTGGGGAAATAGTTTGCTTAACAGAAAATGGCCATTTTATTTAGTCTGCGTTCTTTGCAAGGTTGTTGTTGTTGTTTTTCTGTTTGTTTTTGATTAAACTGATTTCAGAACATGGACAAGGAAGACCATCCTCAAACAAACAAAACAACAACAACAACAACAACAACAACAAAAACACGGACTTTAAAATTCTTGAATGAATTCCAGAGCTTCAAACATGGAAAACTGCCCCAGCAAGAATGTCACAAAGTGTAAGGACAGAGTGTATCGGAAAACACTCTCCCCCAACATCCAAAACATGCTTGAGAATGAGTTGTCCTGATTTATATAACAACGTCTGTATCTATCTATTTTCAAGTACCCTTAATCATCTGATGCCATTTTCTTAATGATTTCTTACTCCGAGACTCCCTAACCTACCCAGCCGATCTCCCAGTCCGGTTTAAATTTGTCACACACACACAAAAAAGTGCTCTTTACCTTATGATGTCAACTGGCTTTCTTTCCCATTATCAATGAGTTCCAAAAAGTTTAAAGTTCAAGGTGAACTAGGTGGCAGGTAGCATAAGCAACAAAGTAAAAAAAGAAGAAGGAGAAGGAGAAGGAAAAGGAGAAGGAGGAGGAGGAGGAGGAGGAGGAGGAGGAGGAGGAGGAGGAGGAGGAGGAGGAGGAGGAGAAGGAGAAGAAAAGAAGAAGGAGAAGGAGAAGGAGAAGGAGAAGAAAAGAAGAAGAAGAGGAAGAAGAGGAAGAAGAGGAAGAAGAAGAAGAAGAAGAAGAAGAAGAAGAAGAAGAAGAAGAAGAAGAAGAAGAAGAAGACCACCAATAACAGTTACCCACTTAAGAGAATAACCTTCTGTGGATTGGCCAACACCCTTTAAATTTTAGCTATGAACAACTCTTAAAGGAGCAGGAACTGCCAGTAACAAACTCGATTTCCAATGCCCCCACCGTAATAATAATAATCCGCTAATGTGACTGCACTCCCAGCTGGCCCTCTGGAGCGATGTCCATTGGTTTTAAAAACAGGGAAGACAGAGCTTTCTGTATGGGGTGAGGGGAGGGCAGAAGGGCAGGGGGGGGCAGTCAGGTTCAGAGGGAGCGTGGAGAGAAAACAAATGGAAGTTACAGGGAGACTCTCTCGTGGCAATAAAGCTGTTAGGTTTGGCACAGACTCTTATCAGATGGGTCTTTTGACACGAGTTGGGTCTTTCAGGGAGTAAGACAAGCCTGAACGATTAGGTTGTCAACTTCAGCTGTCATCTTTGGGGGAACGGAGGGATGGGGGCGTTCCTTTTCTTCTCTTTCTCCTTCCTTTATTTCACGTCTGAGTCGGGGTTGCACCCCTCTTGCCCGGCCCCCGGGGGCGGCAGAATAGGTGGCTCACGGAAGACAGCACCTTCCCCACATGGGTCACCAATGTCCCCCTTTTTAAAGACCGGCAAGCTGGCCAAGCCGGGAGCCTCCTCGGCCTGAGCAAGTGTGAATCCATCGAAAGAGGATTTCAGGGGGGGCCCCCGGAGCCGGCCGCCAAACGGATGGCTGCACACTTTGAGGAACCAAACGGAGGGGGCCTGCCCCCGGTCAGCTGTCAGTACACATAAAGGCCCGGAACGCGCTGACTTAAGCAAACGCGGCTGAGCTGAGCCGGCTCAGGGCACCCCAAGGCCCCAGGCCCCGCTTGGGGGCGGGGGTGGGGGAGCTGACGGGAAATATTGATACGTATCCCGTGACATTCCTGATGACAAAAGGAAGACGGATTCCTTTCCGCACGATCTCTGTTTACACAACTGTTTCAGGCTTTGAAAACCAGGTGGGGGGGAAGGGAGGTACCACCCCCAGCTCTTCACTGGGGATTTTCCCAGCTTTCCTGGGACCATCATTTCCCCCAAATAGGAATCTGGATAAATCTAGCTTTCTTTTCTTTTCCTTTCTTTTCTTTTCTTTTTACATTTTAGCTTTCTTTTTAGTTGATTTTTTCAACATATTTCTATTGCTTTCAGAGAGGAAGGGAGAGATAGAAACATCCAGGATGAGAGACGATCGTAGATCGGCTGCCTCCTGCACGCCCCGCACTGGGGATGGAGCCCACAACCCGGGCCTGTGCCCCGACCAGGGATCGACCCTGTGACCTGTGACCTCCTGGTTCCTAGGTCGATGCTCAACCCCTGGGGCCCCCCCGGCCGGGCTTAGGTTTCGTTATAGAACAGCAAGATGCCTTGGAATCGGAATTTGCAAACTCTTTGTGGAGATCCAGCCGACAGGTGCACCTTGCCCACGGTCCCCAAATGGGTTCCTTAGATTTATTAACTTAGAGGACGTGCCGCAGGTCAGGTTTTGGCGCGTTAATATTAGAAAGTGTCTTGGGCATAGCCGGCTATCGAGTCTCAAAGCCGATGCTCGGAGCGGGGCCCATGGTTCAGAGCGCCGTTTGTGTGAAATAATCTCCGTGATCCCACTGATTCATCACTTTCTGTGCTCTAACCACCTGGGCGGGGTGGTGGGGGCGGGGGGGGGGCGGTGGGGAGGAAACCATACTTTCCAGACTTGGCAAAATTTGTTTGGGAACTTTGAGCTCTTGCTATAGCACAAAGGCTGGATCGGAGGGTTTAATTTTAAAGGAAAACAAAACTGAACTAAAAAAAAAAAAACACGCTGCCTGGCTGGAGTGGCTCAGTGGTTGAGCATCGACCCAGGAACCAGTAGGTCACTGGTTCGATTCCCCGTCGGGCACAGGCCCGGGTTACAGGCTGGATCCCCAGCAGGGGGCGTGCAGGAGGCAGCCGATCAGTGATTCTCTCTCATCGTTGATGTTTCTCTCTCTCTCTCCTCTCTCCCTTCCTCTTTAAAATCAATACAAATATATTTTTTTCAAAAAGAACACCTTACTCACTTCTCAGAATACTCAGAATCTTCTCCATCAGGGGTGTGGCCTCTGACATGAGGATGCCCTTGATCACGCTAGAGGTGGCCAAGTGTTCATGAAATGCCCCGTTGGCAGGAGACAGTGTTTCTGGGCTCCTGGGGGGCTGGGGGGGGGGGGGCGCACCGGGATGGGAAGGGGAATGGGTAACAGCACAACTCACAAGGGGGACCCGCCGTGGAAAACCTGCTCCCGCTGGGAGGAGGATCACTTCCAGTTAAACAAAGACATTTAGGGTCGTTTGCTTGTCATGGAAATCGCACGCATATGGCCTTTGAAATGTGTCCCTGAAGATGATTTTGCTCTAAGGTAAAACTCGCCACGTGGTAGCTTTTCAGCCGCAAATCTCTGGCTTTTTTTTTTTTTTCCCTTTCTTTCTGTCTTTCTCTCTTCTCCTTCTTTTCTCTTTTGGCCTGCAGCCCAATAGGAATGTCT
>CM050530.1:5786062-5803562 GCA_027563665.1 Antrozous pallidus
ACTTCTATTATAGAGAAGGGGCAAATAGCAATATTAAATATTTCCTCTGATTCATTTCCTTTTAATGTGCATGAATTTTGTGCACTGGGCCACTAGTCTGAGTATGATGTCTGATTGTTTGGAACTAGAAAGGCTTCCACTGGTCAGCGTGGCTTTGAAAGTGAGGAAGTGGCCCGGACCACATGTCACCACAGATGGGCTCTGTGACAAACTGAATTTTCCAATGATGGCTGGAACGACCTCTCATCCCAGGCCAACATCGAGACGCTCGGCACATTAATTCAAGGTGTTTTATTGGGATACAACTTCGACATGCCCAGTTGTTCCAAACCGTACATGCAATGCGTGCTCGCTATAGGACATTGGAAGGAAAACAAACGTTTCTTAAAAAGAACGTAACAGCAAATAAGACCAAGTCCGAAGACCTGTTGCATATTTGTGTTCAAATGCGTTTAGCTCCAGAGTTCATGTGCAAAACTGTAAGTGACCATGATGTCAAGGATACGTCTTCCCTTAAAACAAAGTGAAAATCAAGATAATTATTGCAAAAATGTAGGCCCCAAACCTGCTTACCCAGACAACCCCTATACTGAAGGGAAGGTGTTTGGGATAATGGGCTCTTTTTACCACTCCAGTGGTTTGAGGGGATGAGGGGTGAGGGATTGGGAGGCATGCTTTCCTTTCCTACACATGTTTCCTCAGACGATGTTTCCCAAAGTATAGTTTGCTGCATGAAAAGCCATCATCAGCTCAAAGGAAAAGACTCTTCCTTTCCTCTGTGTGCCCAAATCACAGATTACCAATCAGTTCTACTCATTCAGGGTTGTTTTTATTTGTGCTTTTTAAAAAAAAAAATTATTATAAAGCAACCAAACCATTGAACAAATTGGAATACATATTTCAAGGCATAACACCTTCCCCGGAGTGTTTCTCAGAAGGAAAATGGAGTCTGCCCTGCAAATTGTGCGGAGTCCACCCTGATCGGACATACAAGGACAAGGTCATGAATCAGTCTTGGACACTTTGTGTGTGTTTCCATAATAAGTGCCGATTGTTGGGTGGGAGGCAAGCAGTGCACTGTTTGAGGATGGGTAAAGAGAGGCTGTATGCCTTATCCGGTCTGGCTCAGTGGATGGAGCGTCAGCCTGCAGCCTGAAGGGTCCCAGGTTCAGGTCAAGGGTGTGTATCTTGGTTGCAGGCACATCCCCAGTGGGGAGTGTGCAGGAGGCAGCTGATGATGTTTCTCTCTCATCGATGTTTCTAACTTTCTATCCCTCACCCTTCCTCTCTGTGAAACATCAATGCGATATACGTTTTTAAAAGACTGTAGTCCAACAATTTAGAGGAGATGGCAAAACTTTTTTCTAAACTTAACTGAGATACAAGCTCTTTAAAAGGTGTGGAGTGTTTCTAACTTTACCCTCTGTGTCTTATATTAAAAGATGTCCGAATATGCCCTTTGATAGAGCTCATTATTATTTTTTAAAATATATTTTTTTATTGATTTCAGAGGGAAAGGGAGAGAGAGAGAGAGAGAAAAAAAAAAACATCAACGATGACAGAGAATCTTTGATTGGCTGCCTCCTGCACACCCCCCACTGGGGATCAAACCCTCAACCTGGGCATGTGCCTAACTAGGAACTGAACCGTAACCTCCTGGTTCATAGGCCAATGCTCAACCACTGAGCCATGCCGGTAGGGCTAGAACTTATTATTAACCAGGAGAGACCGAGCTGGTTTGGCTCAGTGGATAGAGTGTCACCCCGTGGACTGAATGGTCCTGGGGTTTGGTTCTAATCCGGGGCCCATTCCCAGGTTGTAGACTCATTCCCTAGTCTGGGGGGGCATGTAGGAGGCAGCCCATCAATAATTCTCTCTCGTTGTTGATGTTTCTATCCCTCTCTCCCTCTCCTTTCCCTCTCTGAAGTCAATAAAAATGTATTTAAATAAAAAGAGGACCTCGAGGAGAATTTGTATAATATGACATATTAGAGGAGTCAGTGAAAACTTCCTCTGGCCTCTGGTTTCATCCTGAATGGGATATTGATTTAGGAAAAGCACAGTTGGACCCCAGAATGGTTCAGCCACGCAGGCCCTGGGCACAGGCTCTGGAAAAGCCAGGAGGCATAGGGGTGGGCAGGAGGAAGTACAGACGTAGGTACAGTAACTGGGGACGTGCGAGGGAGGCGGGAAGGCTGTTCCTTCCCGCAGATAATGGGAGGGCCTGGTGAGGAAGGTGGAGCAGGACCTGCGAGTCTGTCACTCCTTCTGGTTGACTATCTGCTTTTCTGAACCAGCATCTGATCACTCATTTTTGTGCACTTGTTTCTTACATTCAAGACGGCCCGTGTGCGAACGGGCTGCCACGCCGGGCGTCATGTGATGCAAAAAGAAAAACGATCCTATATAATAAAAGGCTAATATGCAAATTAACTGAACAACAGAACAACCCGTTGCTATGACGTGCACTGACCACCAGGGGGCATATGCTTAACTGCAGGAGCTGCCCCCTGGTGGTCAGTGTGCTCCCACAGGGGGAGTGCTGCTCAGCCAGAAGCCGGGCTCATGGCTGGCGAGTGCAGCAGTCATGTCAGGGGCCTCTCCCACCTCTGTGGGAGCACTAAGGATGTCTGACTGCCAGCTTAGGTCCTCTCCCTGCCTTTAGTCGGATATCCCCCAAGGGCTCCCAGATTGCAAGAGGGCACAGACAGAGCTGAGGGACCCATCCGAGTGCATGAATTTCATGCACCAGGCCTCTAGTATTATTATATAGTCTCTACCTTGTCAAAGGAAGCCTTTGATTAACACAGAATTGGATTGTTTCTCTGAGTTTCTCTCCCCCCTGATGCCAAGCAGTTCACTTTCTGTCTGCCCTCCTTTGAAACGGGTTGGTTTGTGAGACCATGACTTCCTAAATGAGTGGTTGTTTGTTTGGTAGAGCACATAAGGATATGGAGCTGGAAAACCTTCCAGCTTTGTTTCAAAGACGCATCCTGCCTGACGTTGTAGCATTTGGTACTGGACAAAATGCCACAAAGTCTAATAATCCAGACAAGTCCTTTTTAAAAAATATATTTTATTGATTTTTTTTACAGAGAGGAAGGGAGAAAAATAGACAGTTAGAAACATCAATGAGAGAGAAACATCCATCAGCTGCCTCCTGCACACCCCCTAGTGAGGATGTGCCCGCAACTAAGGTACATGCCCTTGACCGGAATCGAACCTGGGACCTTTCAGTCCACAGGCTGACGTTCTATCCTCTGAGCCAAACTGGTTTTGGCAAGACAAGTACTTAAAAAAAACAAAAACACAACAGCATCTTGCAGTGTTCAACTGAAGTTTCAGAAATAAATGTGGTCCTGCCCTAGCCAGTCTGGCTCAGTGGATAGAGCGCCGGGCTGTTGTCTGAAGGTTCCTGGGTTCAATTCCAATCAAGGGCATGTACCTGGGCTTGATCCCCAGCCGTGGTCGGGGCCCATGTGGGAGGCAACCCATCAATGTGTCTCTCTCACATCGATATTTTTTTTTTCTCTCTCTCTCTGTCTCTCCCCATCTCTTCTACTTTCTCTGAAAATCAATGGAGAAATATCCTCGGGTGAGAATTCACAACAAAGGTTCCTCTGGCTCTTCTCTGGGGAGTGTGTGTCCCGGGGAGGTGAGCGTGGTATGTGAACTAGCCAGTGTCCCCCGGGAGTCCAGTCTCCCTCAGACCCTCTCGCTCTCACTCACGGTCGCTGCCACAGTGGTAACTGCAGGTGATCACAAAACAGTGGGGTGTGTACTTCCTGGTTCCAGCTGACTCACGAGTGCCTGAGAGATACTGAGAGCTTCTGCCTGCTGACTCAGACCTAGGCATCCCTCTCTCCGCGAGGGTGGTTCCTCTTCTCCTTAAATCAACCCAAACTATTCCCCTGTTTCCATCCTTCAATGAAACAAACGAATTAAACTTGGGATTGCTGTCACTCACTTAGGGTACATGATACTTTTATTTTTACTTTCTTTTTTTTTCTCTATATATGCTAGAGGCCCAGTGCACGAAATTTGTGTACTGAAGTCAGTCAGGAAGGGCCCAACCTGAGCCCTCTAACAGTCCATGACCCCTCACTCCTTACTGCCTGCCTGCTCGCTGCTCCTTAGCACTGCTGTGGAGGCAGAAGAGGCTCCCGTCCCCACCACTGCACTCACCAGCTGTGAGCCCAGCTTCTAGCTGAGCAGGACTCCCCCTGTGGGAGCACACTGACCACCAGGGAGCAGCGCCTGCCTTGAGTGTCTGCCCCCTGGTGGTCAATGTGCATCATAACTACTAGATGTTCTGGTCGTTCCACTCTAATGGTCGCTTAGACTTTTATTATATAGATTTATTGATTTCAGACAAGAAGGGAGAGAAAAACATAACAATGTGAGAGCAGAATCATTGATCTGCTGCCTCCCGCACACCCCCTCCTGGGCATTGAGCCCACAACCCGGGCATGTGCACTGACTGGGAATCGAACCTGGGACCCGTCAGTCTGCAAGCAGGTGTTCTATCCACTCCAGCGGTCGCCAACCGGTGGTCTGCAAACCACTGGTGGTCCGTGAGGCTCCAAAGGTTGGTGACTGCTGCTGGCTAACCCATCCTGGCCAGGACAATCGCTTTATCATGGAGCTCTAGGAGAAGTCACAGCTAGTAAATGGCATGACTTGTTCATGTAGCAAAGAGAAGCACTCTTCCACAGCCTTACCAAGAGTAATTGTTTAACTAGGGAGCATGGGAAGGGAGAGGGGGAAAAAAAATCACCAAAAATAGGCATCAGATATTAAAATCAGTAGAAACATAGAAAATCATCTCAAGAGTGGAGATCACAATAATAATAATAATAAAGATGGAAAGTCACCCGTGATTAGCTCTCCGTTCCCCTCCCTTTGCGCCTCCTTGCAGGATACCCCACCTCGCTGCCGAAACAAAACGTGGAAATGAATTCGGCGATAAAGGGTTTTCTCCCACTAAAATGGGCTGATTGTGTCCCTCGAAAGGGAAGTTGAATAGTAAGATGGATGGCTCAGAACCTGTAGGGATCTCGGGGGCCACCCTCGCCCACCGCAGTGGGGTGCGGACTTTTGTCTGCATGATAAGGACTGTCCAGCTAGAGGTGGGACCTAGTGTCTAAGTATAATAATAAACCACAACACAGACTGACCTGAATCATGTCTTTTTCTCCAACATTGACCGTCGGTATCTTTCGACTGCTTCCGTAACTTCTTTGGTTTTTTTCTTATTCAATCTCTGAAAACCAATGTCTGTAGAAATCTCATAACGTTTTTCTTTTGAGGGACAGGACTAAAGCAATCACGGTGAGGGGCCACAAGGTCATATCCAGTAACTTACATGAGAGAGGCTGTCTTACTCCGCAGAATTTCAGAGGTCATTCGAATGCTGTCCTTGTGATATTTTTCATTTCAAAGAGATGTAGATTATGCTGAAACAACTTATATTTTGGGGAAGTGGAAACGGAAAATGTTAATTGGTGTGATGGATGGTTGTGGCCATTTCACAATGTGCGTGCGTTTAAAGAGCATCAGGTTGTACAGCTTAAATATGCAATTTTGATTTTGTTTTTTTTTATATTTTTTATTGATCTCAGAGAGGAAGGGGGGGAGAGAGAGAGAGAGAGAGAGAGAGAGAGAGAGAGAGAGACAGCAATGGTGACAGAGAATCATGGATGGGCTGCTCCTGCACGCCCCCTACTGGGAATCGAGCCTGCAACCGGGACATGTGCCCTGACCGGGAATCGAACTGTGACCTCCTGGTTCATAGGTTGTTGTTCAACCACTGAGCCACACAGGTCAGGCCGTTTCTTAATTATACTTTGAAGAAACCGAAAATTAAATTAAACATCAAGCATTAAAAAAAAGAAGAAAGAAAGAAAGAAAGAAAGGAAGGAAGGAAGAAAGAAAGAAAGAAAGAAAGAAAGGAAGGAAGGAAGGAAGAAAGAAAAGAGAATGAGAGAGGAATAAAAAGCCCCTGAAATTCTCACCGAGGTTCCTATGACCTTGAAATGAACTTGTCCCCAGGATCGGGGGTTTAAGACCTCAACTCCGAGTTTGAGAAGGCCTTCAACTTTTAACGTTCCTGAAAGATAAACGTAACGTGACACACGTTGGTGAGCATCCTGTTGGGATGGAAAGGGAGGGTCTGCGGAGATGCAATATGTAAAGAAGGAGGTGAGGAAAGATTTACGCGATGCAAATGGCAGGCACCGCTCCAGGTCGCTGCGTGTCCCAAGGTGCATGGCAGCTGCCTCCACCCCAGGCAGGGCCACGGGGTCCGCTCTGCACTGCCCACCGCCGGCCTCAGCCACTCTGGGCTGCACTTTGCAATGAAACGTGCTTATTCCCCCCTGAACATTGGGGGAGCCTTCAGGCAGCGTCATATAAACAGAGAAAAAAGAAAAAGAAGAAGAAAGACGAGTAGAACTTTTTAAAAAATATATATTTTATTAATTTTTCACAAAGAGGAAGGGAGAGGGATAGAGAGTCAGAAACATCGATGACAGAGAAACATCGATCAGCTGCCTTCTGCACACCTGCCACTGGGGATGTGCCCGCAACCAAGGTGCATGACCTTGACCCGAATCGAACCTGGGACCTTTCAGTCCACAGGCCGACGCTCTATCCACTGAGCCAAACCGGTTTTGGCAAGACAAGTAGGACTTTTAAGATGCACCATCATCAGCCACTCCAGGCATCCTGCAGAGTGGGATGTGAAACAGCTTATTCTTATTCTGTGGGTGCTGCCACAGGCCACCCAAACCGCTGCCCTCCTTCCCTGACCCTCGCAGAGCAGTTGCGAGCCTCGATGACTCTGTTCTCTGGGTTTGGAAGCTGAACTTGACAGGGACCACTTCCAGTCCTGGCCCGTGGGTGCAGGGAACGCCCCCCAGCCTCCTCGAATCTGGCGGAGACCACCAGACGCGTCTCATGTGGGAACCCGTCCCCACCCTCCGACCAGAATCCTTCGTGCGGATACCGACGAGCGAGAAAAGCAGGTGCCAGAGGCCGAGGCAGGGCTGGGCCCGCCCGGGGCCGCCGGGCCAGGAGACCACACAACCCTGCTCACTCCCCTGGGAGCATCTGCGGGTAGAAAATCCACCCCGCCGCTCTCATTCCTGGAAGCCAAAGGCACCAGCGTGGAAAGAGCCAGAATGTCCCGATCGCATCCTACAACCCAGGGAGCCTCCCTCTTGGAGAGAGAAGAGAAAAAAAAAAAGAAAAAAGCTCAAAAATAAATAAATAAAGGGGAGGGGGGTCCGGGGAGGGGAACCCGAATGGGCCTGCTCTGCAAACACACAAATGATCGTATGCTAACAGTTGGGATGAAACAGCTGTCCCGTGGCGATGCGATCCGAACAGATGCTGTGTGCACACGCTGCCTGCTAGCTTTGTTTTCCTTATTGCTGTTTGTGCAGCTCAGTGGGCTGGATGCAGCTTCGGGGATACAGGGTTTTTATGATCCGTCTGGGCGGCCCGGGCAGCTTCATCATCTCTTTAAGGGGGAAAGGGGGTGAGCGTGAGGGAGAGGCGGAGGGGAAGCGGAGCGGGCCGGGGGGGGGGGGGGGCGCTCTCTCCCATGGCTACCCGGAATGATGTCATCTTGATGAAATCCTAACACACTGGTTTACGGCCGCTTCGCCGTGAAAGTGGTCCCCAATTCTATTCTAATTTTGTGTTTTTCTTTCTTTCTTTCTTTCTTTCTTTTTTTTTTTTTGTCATGCAGGCTGCCATGCCTCTAGAGCAATGATGAAGCTGGAATAGAATGTATGAGACATACAGAAAGGTTTTCTGATGATTTACAGATTACTGTGTTTTCATGCTCTCTATTTTGTCTATATATAGATATAGATACTTTGTCTATTTATAGATATAGATATTTTGTCTATATATAGATATAGATATTTTGTCTATAGATAGATATAGATATTTTGTCTATAGATAGATATAGATATTTTGTCTATAGATAGATATAGATATTTTGTCTATATATAGATATAGATATTTTGTCTATATATAGATATAGATATTTTGTCTATATATAGATATAGATATTTTGTCTATATATAGATATAGATATTTTGTCTATATATAGATATAGATATTTTGTCTATATATAGATATAGATATTTTGTCTATATATATATATATATATATATTGATTTCAGAGAGGAAGGGAGAAGGAGAGAGAGATAGAAACATCAATGATGAGAATCATCCATCAGCTGCCTTCTGAACGCCCCCTACTGGGGATCGAGCCTGCAACCCGGGCATGTGCCCTTGACCGCAATCGAACCTGGGACCTTTCGGTCCACAGGCAGACGCTCTACCCACTGAGCCAAACCGGCTAAGGGTCTATTCTGTCTTCCGTCCTCCCTTGCCCGCCAGAGGTAAAAATGCGTTGGCTGAGTTTGACTTTTCCCTAGAAGTTGTTTCCTCCTAGAAGTGGGAATCGCCCTGTCTGTCAGCGACGCGACGCGGTGAACTGTCCCTGTTTGCTTTGGAAGGTCCGATCTGGAAGCCATGTCGGCCTGAATTGAATGAGTTTTTTTCAAAACCAAAATATCCTCTCTTGGCTCAGATTGTTCACAGCATTGCCTCGATTCACAGCCCACTTGGCCTCCCCACATATTTCATTTCCCTGGCTTACATTTTCCAAACTTAAAAGCAAAAGGATGTCAGTGGCAAAAAAAAAAAAGAATGTTTCTGGGTTCAGGAAGGCCCTTGTTTTCAGAAGGGGGCGGTAGAGAGAATGTTGCGGGCAATACCTAGCAGGTCCCATGGGCATGTGCTCTGCCTGCTGCTCCTCCTCCCGCAGGGCCTCCGTTCTCATGTGTGAAAGGCTGGTCTTCATGTGCAGCCACGCATTCCCTGGCCAGTGGCTCAGCTGCACTTTTTGAAATTCTGGAAGAGGGAAGAGGGGAATGGCTTCCACTTCTTTCACACCTTATCCTCTGGATCACGCCTTGGAGTAGGAATCCTTACGACCCAGCGATTCTGCTTCTGGGAATGTACAGAAACACGCAGAAAGCCGGCTCCGAAAGAGATGTGTGTACACCTACGTCATGGTTGCGTTATCCACAATAGCTAAAACGAGGAAGCAAGGGAATTGTCCAGGGATGAATAGATGGATGAATGAATGAATGAATGAGTGATGCATGGAATATTATTCCGCCTTCAGAAGAAAGGGAATCCTGGCAGACGTTAGAACCGTGGCAGGCAAACTGCAGCTCGCGAGCCCATGCGGCTCTTTGGCCCCTTGAGTGTGGCTCTTCCACAAAACACCACGGCCTGGGCGAGTCTATGTCGAGGAGGTGGCCTTAGAAGAAATTTAGGTTTAAAAAAAACGTGTCTCTCAAAAGACATTCCAATCGTTGAACTCTTGACGTTTGGGTCTGTTGGCTCATGAGTTTGCCAACCACTGGGTGAGAACCGTGGATACATTGAGGACAAAATGCTACGGCGGGGGGGGGGGGGGGGGGGAGACAGTCGTAAGAAGACAAATACCGCCCTCAGTGTGGGCAGGAGTTGAGCGTTGACCTATCAGCCGGGAGGTCACGGCTCAATTCCAGGTCAGGGCACAGGCCTGGGTTTGGAGCTCGATCCCCAGTGTGGGGCGTGCAAGAGGCAGCCGATCCAAGATTCTCTCTCATCATTGATGTTTCTCTCTCTCTCTCTCTCTCTCTCCCCTGCCCTCTCTTAGAAATCAACACACATGTACACATATTTTAAAAGCCGCCTTCTTTTAGGCAGTACAGAGCTGGGCAAAAGTAGTTTTACAGCAGCTCCTATGGACAGCCACATAAGAATAAGCCGTTTCACATGCTCATGACTTGTAAACCTACTTTTGCCGCTCTCTGCATGTGGAATGTTTGCTATGGCACTCTTCATTCCTAGCAAAGAAAAAAAGAAAAAAAGAGTCGAACCTGCATTGCCACCATGTGTCCACCCTCCGGATACCATCGCTGACATGGACACATAAGGAACTGTTTGACATGGAAACTGGGACTCAGAACTGTTGGACGTTGAAGTTGGGACTCAAACAATTTTTGTTCTCGTGTGTTTATTTCTAGTCTGCAGAGCCAAGGTGTTTTAAAGAAAAGAAATGGGGGAAATAGGTACAGAGGCAAAGAAGCAGTGAATAGACTGTCAAACTGCAATGGGAAGGCAGGGGAGGGTGGGGGGCGGGGGCTGTAAGAGATCAACCGAAGGACTTGTATGCATGCGTATAAGCATCACCAATGGATACCAGACACTGGAGTGGGGGTAGGTGAGGGCATCTGCTGGGGGAGGTAGGGGAGGCTTGAGGGAGATGAATGGGGGGCGGGAGGGGAAGGAGACATATGTACTACTATTTGTAATACTTTAAACAATAAAAAATTTTAAAAAAGAGAAAAGAAAAAAAGAAAGAAAAGAAAATGTAAGCTCCGTACAACTGTGCCATTATATATTGTAATAGGATAATACAGCCGCTGCGGAGAGAAAAAACTGAGTCATATCAGATGATTCACACGACACTCCATGAAGAATCGCTGAGTCATGGTGTGGGGACTATCACCCGTTTTGGAAAAACAAGGGAACACACGCACGCACCCGCTCCGTGCACCCCGGGGGACCACAGAGTTACCTCCGCATGTGTAAGCGTGTGTGTGCTCAGAGACAGACGGAGGGATTCTTACCGGGTGATTCAGACCCTGCCCCTCTGAGAAGAAGGCCCGTGTGAGCAGAGAGAGAGGAGAAAGAAGCCAGTGGCCCGTGGGAAAGGACAGGAAAAGCAGAGCAGAATGGCACCAAACCTGAGGTGTGTGTGGCCTGCCTGGTCTCCTGCAGAGTGAGGATGCAGGAGTGAGGGTGCAGCTCCACCCGCCATTCTCCCATCCGTGCACCTGTTCCTCAGACATTTTTCCTTCTGGCCTGGGCAGGAGATGCGCTCGGTCCTCCAGCTGCTGCGACTGCTGCTTCTCCCTCTTCCCCGGCGCCCTGCAAAGCGCGCTCCATCCAGAGCCGGCCTTAAGTGGACCCTTGGACCCCACTCAGGGGCCACTCGGGCGCTGGCATCAGTTGCATGCCGGTTGCCCTGCCTGATTCCCCAGGGTTCACGCCAGTGACTCCGCCAGGCAAAACGTGGGTCTCACCCAAGTCCTGTTGCCTGGCGTGGGAGAGGGCACATCTATGTACAAACACACCCCTTTAGGCTGCTCCTCTGAAGACACAGCTCCCACAAGACGGCGCTTAAGACCACCCTGGCTGGTGTTGCTCAGTGGATAGAGCGCCAGCCTGCAGACAGGAGGGTCCCGGGTTACATTCGGGTCAAGGGCATGTGCCTTGGTTGCGGGCTCCTCCCCAGCCAGGGCCCCTAATCAGGGCCCGTGCAGGAGGCAACCAATGGATGTGTTTCTCTCACATTGCTATCTCTCTCTCTGTCTTTCCCTCTCTCTTCTGCTCTCTCTAGCAATCCATGGGAAAATACCCTTGGGTGAGCATTTGAAAATAATAAATAAATAAGCACATAAATAAATACATAGATGCACAGAAGGCCGTTCCCCACAGCTCGCCCACCCTACATACTCGATACCCGTGTTTCGTTATCTTTTTCTGAAAGAAGAATGCTTGCCAAAAGGAAGGAGTGAAATGTTAATCTGCAGGAAAGAGAAGGGGTTCCTCCAAAAAAAAAAATCTCTAGCCACCTATCATGTTGCTCAGGAGCCCAAATGGGGGTTCTCAAGGGAGGGGCAGGCTTGGGGAGTTGGGCGGGGGGTAGAGAGAGGGGAGGGCAAAGAAAGGGCATTTGAACTTGCACTCTGATGGCATGGCAGGGAGAGAGGTGGATTTCTCCTTTTTCAGCTCATCATCCAGTTGGTGGAAATTGTTCTCGGTTTCACTAAAGCTTGCCTGTCAATGAGAGTGTTAATGTGTACCTTTTCCCATGACTTCATGGGTGTGAAGACTACTGTTCAGAGGACATTTTAAATCGAAGGCCTATGGGGGTGTGTGGCTCAGTGGTTGAGCGTCCACAGTTTGATTCCCAGGCAGGGCACAGGCCTGGGTTGCAGGCTTGATGCCCACTAGGGGGCGTGCAGGAGGCAGCCGATCCCCGATTCTCTCTCATCATTGATGTTTCTATGAGAAAAGTCTGGAGACAGAGAGCCCCCATTGGTTGGGCCTGAGGGGGTGGGTACAGTGTTTAAGACTCAGGTAAAGCACCCTTTCTTCAATCGAGGGAGGAGGAGATGCTGGATGGTAGAGCTCTTTACTCATCCTTTGTCCAAGGATGTCTTTTTGCTTCTTTTGTTCAGATGTTTATTCTGTTCAGTGGTAAGCTGAGCAGGACAGAAAGAGTTGGCTCCTCCCACTCCCCACAGGAGACCAATGGACCAAAGTCCCCAACATTCTCCAGAAAGATGAGGGAGGGGCTGGGATTCAGAACCTACTTAAAAGGCCTGGCCTGTGGCCGAGCCAGCATGGCTCAGTGGTAGAGCATCGACCCATGAACCAAGAGTTCGATTCCCGGTCAGGGCACAGGCCCGGGTTTTGGTCTCCATCCCCAGGAGGGGGCGTGCAGGAGGCAGCCGGTCAATGATTCTCTCAAACATTGATGTTTCCATCACTGTCACCTTCTCCCTTCCTTTCTGACATCAATACAAATATGTTTTTTTTTAATTAAAAACTCTAGCTGATTTTGCTCAGTGGATAGAGCTTTGGACTTCAGACAGAAGGGTTCTGGGTTCGATTCTGGTCAAGGGCACCTACCTCGGTTTCAGGCTCCTCCTTGGCCAGGCCCTGGTCCAAGCACATGCAGGAGGCAACCAACCAGTGTGTCCCTATCATATCAATGTTTCTGTCTTTCCCTCTGTCTCCCACTCTCCCTAAAAATCAATGGGAAAATATCCTTGAGTAAGGATTAACAATATCAACAAAAAAATTATAAATAACTAAATAAATAAAAGGGCTGACCTTTGAAAGTAGAAGGCACCTTTGTCATCCATTGCTATTTTGAAAGCAAAAGATGACCCGGGGCAGATGTAGATGCATTTGTAATATTTAACATTATGCAAAAGAGGAGAGATCCCCCAATGGATGGCACCTACACTGAGTGGCCAGATTATTATAATCTCTGAATGCGTACTACTCTGGCCACTCAGTGTATATTCTATATAATAAAAGGCTAATATGCAAATTGTCCCCTTGACTAGGAGTTCAAATAGCAAATAGGCCAACCAACCGCCCATGTCCCCTCCTCCTGGCCAGGCTGGCCGGACCCCACTCATGCAAGAATTCATGCACCAGGCCTCTAACACAAACACACACACACACACACACACACACACACACACACACACACTGAGTGGCCAGATTACCATGTGTTCAGAGATCATCATAATCTGGCCACTCAATGTACTTTCCCAGTGATGTTCAAAGCAAATGCAGCATAGAGTAAACTGGATGTTTCAGGAGACACAAGGCAAGGACTTTGTAAATTATCTCGAAGATCCAACTCAGTTGAGCTGCAGGGTGGAGGTAAGAGTCCATTGGAGGCTTGGGGTTTTATTCTTCAAGCAAACCCAAGGTTAGCCAGGGGCGGGCCGCATTGGACAAGTTCAGGGGCTGGCACGGGAATGGACCAGCCAGATGGTTGCATTTGTCCAAGGCTGGGGTTCGCAAGGGAATTTCCAAGAGGCTCTAGAGAGTGTGAACCTGTTACAGGAAGTAATTTTTTAAAAATATATTTTATTGATTTTCCACAGAGCAGAAGGGAGAGGGATAGAAAGTCAGAAACATCGATGAGAGAAAAACATCGATCAGCTGCCTCCTGCACACCTCCCACTGGGGATGTGCCCGCAGCCAAGGTACATGCCCTTGACCGGAATCGAACCCGGGACCCTTCAGTCCGCAGGCCGATGCTCTATCCACTGAGCCAAACCGGTCTCGGCTACAGGAAGTAATTTTAATGGTCACTGTTGTCATCATCAATCTGCTCCAATCACAGCTGTTCACTTAATGCCTCATTTGCATAGGGCTCTTTTTTATGTACAGGGATTGATTTCTGTGTCGATCGTCTTGGTTGTTTGTAGAAACTTTTTTTTTTTTAACTTTTCATGGTTCATAGGGTGGGATGCTGTACGTGTAAAATAGTTCCTCATTTAAGTCCATTTCCCAAATTTGTATTATTCCTTTTCCTCTGGGGAAAAATAGTCCTATTTTTTTTGGCTTGTGGATCATTTCATTCTCTCGAGCATTCCCACGGTGTGCGTGCGGGGTGGCCCTGAGCAAGCTGCGTGAGGGGGGATTCACATTTCCAGCGGCTCCTCTGCTCTTGAAGGTGTTCCCCGAGAGGCTGTACCCCAGGCTCACATACCTCCATGGAAACAAAATGCCATTAATGCATTCGGTGCTGTGCCGTGCGATTTCATATTTACATCAAGAGCCAGTTTTTGCAGTAAGCTCGGGCAAGAACCTGACAGCTCCTTGTAGCCTTAGTCTGTGGGAAAAAAATACCCAAGTTTCAAACTGTGGTTTATACCCATGTTGCCATGCAGGAGATAAGCTGAAAGGGATAAGGCACAATTCCTGGCCCTTGATGGTCTGATTCCTGGCCGTTCACTGTGTTATTCAAAGAGGGCTCTTCCATGGGATCATGGACATCTTTACGTTTACATATACACTAGAGGCCCAGCACACAAAATTGGGCAAGACCCCAGATCTGTAATGCCGGGGGACCCATCAGTGCACCTCCTGCTGACCGGTCCTTTGGTCGTTACGGCCTTACGGCCACTGGCTTTTTATAATATAGACTTATTTCAGAGAGGAAGGGAGAGGGGGAGAGAGAGAGAAACATCGGTGATGAGAGAGAATCAGGGCTGCCCCCTTCATGCCCCACATCAGTAACCGAGCTTACAATCTGTGCATGTGCCCTGACCAGGAATATAACTGTGACCTCCTGGTTCATAGGTCAATGCTCAACCATGAGCCACTGTGATCAGACACATCTTTACTTTTTAACTACCCCCCTGCACCACCCCTCATTCATTCCGGGAACAGCAAGGATGGCCAAGACCTCTTCCTGTTTTGCTTGGTTAAGGATTCTGTCAATGGGATATGATGACGTTTCAAACTATTTCTGTAAGGACTGTATCTCAAATTTCCAATGTTTATTTTGATTTCAAATGTCCAGGCCATGTGCTCACTTGATGGTCATTTGCGAACTCTCGAAACGAAGTCTTGGTTTCACGCTCAGCTGGCTGGTCACCACGCTCTCAGAGCGGAGGGCAGGCCATGGTCCTGTGACAGAGCTCCACGGCCTCCAGACAGAGATGTGGTTATTTGAATGTGGGGCTGACCCAAGCCACAGACTGCCCTTTTCGTAGGCCCATAATAAATAAATGAGCTTGGATGCTGTGGCTCAGGGGTTGAGAGTCAACCTATGGGCCAGGAGGTCAATGGTTCAATTCCCTGTCATGGCACATGCCCCTGTTGCAGCTCAATCCCCAGTGTGGGATCTGCAGGAGGCAGTAGATCAATGGTTCTCTCTTATCATCTCTCTCTCTCTCTCTCTCTCTCTCTCTCTCTCTCTCTCTCTCTTTCTCTCTCTCTATCACTATCTCTCTCCCTCTTTCTCCCTCTTTCTCTCTGTCTCTCTCTGTCTCTCTTTCTCCCTCCCTTATTCTCTGAAGTCAATAAAATACATATATTTTAAAAGTAAAAGAAATATGGCCGAAACTAGTTTGGCTCAGTGGATAGAGTGTTGGTCTGGGGACAGAAAGGTCCCAGGTTTGATTCTAGTCAAGGGCATGTACCTGGGCTTCGGGCATATCCCCACCTGCAAGAGGCAGCTGATCGATGTTTCTCTCTCGTCAATATTTCTGACTTTCTAAAGGAAAAGGAAATATGTACGTGTACATATGTGTGTGTTTATGAAGACACACACATAATGTGTATAAATATATTTCTATATGTATCTATACATACACATAAATCATACACAAATTTAAAATGCCTCCCGATTTACCATCTGATTAAAATCCAGGGTGCGCTTCTATCTCTATAGCTGCAATTCTTGTCCCCAAAGCAAATGAGAAGTAGCCACAACAATCACCATTTCTTTGAAGGCAATGTAATGCCTTTCGCCATCCATTCTAAAATGCTTCATTAGTTGGCCGTGAGTTACAGCCGCAAACCCACGATCGTATTTTCTCTGCTGTGTTTTTCAACAGATGGATCCTCGCACGTTTGAGAGATGTGGCCAATTCCCGCTGCCGCCCCAAAGGATCAGGGGACTAGTGCTCCCTGGTCCTTGGCTCCCAGACCAGGCTCCGGGGACCGGATGGCGTGTGGGAAGCAAAGGATTTCTCTATTTGCCTTTGTCTTTAAGAAAGTGAGTAATTGCCTCTCCCCCTCGCCTGCTCCCTCCATGGAGAATTTCCTGGCCCCAATTTTTAAAAAAAGCTCCTGCCACACTCCCATTTGCTGTAAGTGCAATTAGTGGCAGGTACAAAATTTGGAGCGAACGGGCCTCTGGTGGCCTGTTGTGCCTGCAGTTATCCAACTGTGGCTCCAGCTTTTCAGTGCACAACTGATTGCACCCACAAAAAGAAAGGCGAGGCTCTGGAAATGGGTCCCTTGAAGACAGCTGGGGGACTGCGCACCTCCGGTCGGCAAATTGCAATCTTTTACGAAGACACAGCCAACGCGCTGGCTCCTGTACGAGCCTGGAATCGGGGTTAGGTACCTTGGGTGAGGGAGAGGCCCCTGGAGGGCAGGTGCGGAGCCCCCATGCACTCTGCCCCGCCCCTGGTTCACCTTGAGCCACCGCTGGCAGGTGCGTTCACATCCTGCATCCCCAACTCCACCTCTTGCTTCGTTCGCCAGTCACTCTCCTGAAAAGGTTTGAAGAGAGGCGCTCGGTCACACTGTCAATAGAGCACATTGAACCAACTCTAAATTTGCTTTAAAGAGACAGCTGCAAAGATTGACTTTTGCAAAGTGACTCACTCCGCCGTGCAGAAAAGATATCCGTTTGCTCCCGACTGTTATTAACTGTGCCACGGAGTCCATGAGCAAGGGGTTTTGAAGGAATTCCAGTGTGAATCCGCTAATTCAATAACCCGCCAGCGTACATTCAAGCCATGGATACGCACACGAGGCCCGAACACAGGCTCCCAACTTTCCCCTCTTTCTCTTGCAAACAGACCGAGCATGCGCGGGGAAGAGGCTCCTGATGAAATAATAAAACCCAATTCTCATCTAGAAGAAGAAGAAGGAGGAGGAGGAGAAGAAGAAGGAGGAGGAGGAGGAGAAGAAGGAGAAGGAGAAGGAGAAGGAGAAGGAGAAGGAGAAGGAGAAGGAGAAGGAGAAGGAGAAGGAGAAGGAGAAGGAGAAGGAGAAGGAGAAGGAGAAGGAGAAGGAGAAGGAGAAGGAGAAGAACAAGGAGGAGGAGAGGAAGAAGAGGAAGAGGAAGAGGAAGAAGAAGAAGAAG